>BJFM01000584.1:124879-183060 GCA_016586285.1 Arothron firmamentum | reverse complement strand
AAAAAAAGCTTTGCAGTCAGTCAACATTCCATCCTGGAGAATTTCACACTTTCCTATACATTATTAATTAAATGTACCATTGCGTGATACAACCACAATTTCGTTGTTCCACGAAATGACAATAAAAGCATTCTATTCTATTCTATAAGATTTTGCATCTTTGGCTTCAGAACAGTTCAGTCAAAGAGAAGAACGTTGACGGCTTCTGTTCTTTACTGCTTCTGTCTTAGAGCATTAAATGTAATAAAACGCAGCTACAATAAAAGTCTTTAAAACATCTCCAGCCAGGAGATGCTTTTGGGAACAATGTAGTTTCCAGACTTCAGTCCCATAATTTCCAATATTTTGGACCGTTTAATAAAAAAGATGATTATAATCACAGTGTATTACACACAAAAGCAAACTGCTGAAGGGAACTCTGAAAAAGTTGGTGTTTTGTTAGTTTCTGTACCTGTACTTAATACCAGCCATGTCAAGCAACCTCCTGGAAGCGATCATCCCTGGGGTGTTGTGATATTTATCAGAAAGGTAGACCACCTCTTTCAGACCTAGAGACAGGGGTGTAAGGATGATAAAGGTGACAGTATTAAAAAAATAAAAACAACAAGCTGTCAGCATTCAGTCTGGCACCTAATGCAAGAGCCTCAGATGAACCTGGTTAAAAGAGGAGAGTGAGGGGACTGAGACCACAACAAGAGGTTCTGCATTTCTAGATGCACTGCATTCTAAATGTTTAAATTCAAATTTGTGTACTAATTTTGCAAAACTCATGGACACCCACCTGCCTGGATGATGAGCTTGGCACACTCGTTGCAAGGAAACAAAGCCACATACATGGTGCAGGCTTTCACATCAGCACTGTTCTTGTTCATAATGGCGTTCAGCTCTGCGTGACACACTGTGGAAGAGGGCAATGAGAAAGGCAGCGCTCATTAACTGAGATTTCTAAAAAGTCATACGAGAAAAAAAATCACAATGAACACAAAATGGTAAATCGCATGACATTTAAAATCAAGGGAAATGTGAAGAGGAACGTTCCAACTATTGATAAAAACTACCACCCTGACTTTAAATGCAACATTGCGGTGCACACCACTGTATAAGGGCAGAGCTGTTTGACCCCAATTCAAAAAACGCCAAAGCGTCTTTACCGCCATCTGGTGGCTGAATGCTGAAGCACAATAAACCGGTCACAAATTTCACGACCTATCTGTATTAAAGGTTACTCAGATCAGGCAGAAGTTGTGCACAAGTTCATATTCCACATTCCTGGAATATTCAAAACAAATCAGCCGATGTATTCTCACCGTAAGGATACTTTGTGTCCAGCTGGTCGTTAGCAGAACGGCACCAAGGCAACAGGTCGTCATCGCAACCATTAGGCATACCATTATAACCAATACCCACGATTTTGTTCTCTTGGTTCACGATACATGCCCCTACCTGCGAGGAAGGGAAACAAAAATCACGCTGCAAATCATGAAGACATACAAATGTCGTTAATATCGTTTGAAGTTAGTATTTTATTTCCACCCTGTTATCATTTTAAAGGATGGCTCAGGGCAGATCTGAGTACAATCTTAATCCATTAACCCCAGTTTTAAAAAAATGGCCACAAGTGGAAAAGTTCTATTTCGTGGACGTTATTCCAGGTGTCCGAGTTTGGTTACGTGTCACAGATTAACAGGCCTTCTGTCCGGTGCAGGCACGGAACTGAGTTGATTTCAAAATAATCAGCCACGATGAATGAACACTTAAACGCATAATGTGCCCTGTCTGTTAGACCAATGGAAACACACCTGTGAACTTGGGTCTTTACTCCTTTGTGCAGACAGGAAGGCTACAGCCATGAAGTACTCGGGCCACTCCAGATAGTCTTCTCTTTTCCCGGTTGGGACGCTGCAGGAAAAACACACCGAAAGAGAGAGAATTTCAGTTAAATAACACACCACCGTGGTTTTGAACGCACGTCTTGTTGAATGCAAAGCAGAAAACGTTCAGACTGTCTACCCGTTTAAAAACCCAGATGCCACTTCTTTAATTTCCATCGTTCCGCAGAGATGATCACCTGAGATTACCGGCGAAGGTTGTGCTGACGACAGTAAACAAGCGCCAGCAGACGAACTCTCCCGCGCTAACGATGGCTAAATATGCCCGGGGCTGAGACTCGAAGGCTCACTGTCGACTGATCACGAACAAAAAGAGGAGCAATTCAACTCTAGCTATGAAATCATTGCATTTGAGCAAAAACAAAAAACATTTACTTTAATTTGCTATTAAGCGGTTGCTATAAGAACGTTAGGCTATATAAATCCATTACCTAGAAGAACAAACTATGGGCAAATAATTTCCTTGAGACCGTCAGAAAACTGGCGGTGGTGGATTTTATAACTCGTGGGCCCCAAAAAATGTTTCGGACAAAGACAGGGCGTAAAAAAAAATAAAAGTTGGAAATTCGTAGAAGTTCCAAAAAACTAAACACGAGGTTCCAAGGGAAAAGTTACCTTCCTTTTGACTTTATTTTTACAAATTGAAATAAGTTTATAATTGCAACTCATTGAGTGTGTGAAAAACAATTATCAAGCACTAAATTGCATTAAAAATAATAATAATCTGATTTGCGCCGGTTTGATAAAACGTTTTGAGGGCGGAAATCGGCAACTGACAGATTCTCGCGAGATATTCATACCGTCCAATCAGATGCCACCAACTCCTCTGACGTTGATTGGTCACGTACAGTGACGTAACAACGTATTAGGTTTGTTGGCGTATTCAGGAAAGACTTTGCGCAGTTGTCGTTTGGATTCCAAGCTCACACGGCAAAACTTTACGTACCGGCGACACACTGCGCTCAGAAATGTACGCAGTGACATGAAAGAACCAGTGAAACCAACCGCAACAACAAACCTGCCACACTAAGAACTTCAACATGGTTTTGGAAACAATTTCCAAGATAATAAAAGTCCAGCTTCCAGCCTACCTAAAGAGGCTTCCGCTTCCGGAAACCATCGGTGGATTTGCGAGGTTAACAGGTAATAAAAGAGCAGCTCGCTGCACCGACGGTCCAGCAAAGATGACTTCTGCACTCTTGACTGTTGCAGTTATTTTTTTTGTCCATAGCTTCGTTACCCACGGCTCCTCTGGAACCCAGAGCCCCGCCGTAGTCCTCCTGTGGCTGACAGGGCTCCTCCGTAGCTTTTTTGTTGTTTTCTGTTTTCCAGGAAGGTCAACTCTGTCATGATGACCTAAATATCCAGTGTCCTGTACTGGTGATCTAAACTGGAAAGGTTGTTCGTGGGTGTGAACTGTAAAGTGTGTGGCGTCTTTATGCACCGTCTGCTGTATTAACATGCTAATTTCAGTCAGCATAAGTGGGGGGTTTCCCAACTTTCCTCTTCAGTGAGTTCAAGTGGGTCATTAAGTCACTTCCAGCTCCCTGGTGCTCAGGCTCTGGATCACCGATACTGAAGAATGTTGTTCCAAGAACCAGTGGAAGTCCACTTTAACTCGACCTTTTGCCATAAAAGACCTTTGTGGAGTTTAAACTGTTGCCTAAAATAGCCTGAAAAAGCAGAAAAGCTGAGCAGCTGCCATGTTTTGGTGAATATTGAAGGTTGAACACACTTTCTCCTGTCACCTGAAAGGTTTACAGATCCTTAATACTACATTTTTAAAAAGTATATATTAAATGGTCAATCATGACGCTAGTATTGCTACCTCCTAAATTAGACTCTGTCATGTTTTTGGCACATAAAGCTTTTATTTAGGATCATAAGAACAGTTATTCACTGTAGATTAGAAATAAATAACCTTAAAGTATCATCTTCATCTAAAGTCTAAGGACCTTTACATGCATCTATGTTTCATGTGCCTCCTTTTTGGTGGACTCAGTGATATTCAGTTTCTTTTTATACTCCCGTCCAACATAGGTTGTGATAGAAGCCTGTGCACGTTAAAATGTTTGTAACTTCTCTCTAGTGTCTGAGTGGCTCCGGTTGCTGCCTCTCCTGGGTATCCTGGCTCTTCTGGGCTATTTGACCATTCGGCCGTTCCTGCCGAAGAAAAAGAAGCAGCGAGACAGCCTGATTAACCTGAAGATTCAGAAAGAGAACCCCAAAGTGGTGAATGAGATCGACATCGAGGACCTGAACAGCACCAACGTGTGCTACTGTCGCTGCTGGCGCTCCAAAACTGTACGTCTATCCACTTCCTGACACATGAGACCTTTATTACTGACAGGCATAAAACGCAACATCTGTGCTTCTGTTTTGCTAATTTAAAAAACTTCTTTCCTGTTTTAGTTTCCTGTTTGTGATAAGTCTCACATAAAGCACAATGAGCTGACTGGAGACAACGTGGGGCCGCTCATTCTCAAGAAGAAGATATTGTAACAGATCACTGATGACTTTTTACATCTACTTTTGAAAAATAATTTCCATCTCCCTGATCCCATGCTCGTGCTGATGTGTGTGTGTGTGTGGTGTCTCTGTACAGCCCTTGTATTGTGCCTAAATTTGCACGCGTGCTTAGTGCTGACAGAAGCGCTGTCTTGTCTGTATGTGTTGTTTTTGTCATTAGATCTTACGGGGACCAGTCTGTGAGCGTTGGGGGGACTCAGACAATGTTGCTGTAACTGTATGATAACTTATTCTCAATACATCCTGGAAGATTTTCCCACAAAAGTTTGTGATTCTGTTCTTTCACTCTTACAATCTCTTAACTCCCATGTTGTACTGTATTTCTCCATTTTTGAAGAGTTGTTAAATGTTGTAAACACCATGTTTTTGTTTTGCTTTAGCATGTGCCAAAATCAGAATTAGGTCACCTTTGTGGCTTGAAAAAATATAAGTTATTGTGTGTCTGGAAGGCTGCTTTATGTAATGTAGATATCATCTAGAGCAGGGCTGTCCAGGCCCAAGTGTTTTTGCCATTAACGTGTAACTGTCTTGTATTAAAATCTGTTTTGATCAGATGAGCTGCAGCTATTTTTGGTCCTGGTTCTGATAACCCTGATTTAGAACACTCAAGGTTCTGAATAAACCAGGTTCATTTAAATTAGGAAGACCCTGCTGAGAACTTTCTGTGCCTCTAACATCTTTGCTCATATCTGACTGCCTGCTGGAATACATGTTTTAAAGCAAAAATATATGGAATAATATTATGTATGCAAGTGTTTCAGTGCCTTTTGCCATTAATGTGTAACTTTCTTATATTAAAATCTCTCTCTATGTATCTGCATCTTGGGACTAAAATGAAACATGGGATCACTAAAGATGGTTCAGACTTTGGGTGCTTATGGTTAAATCTAAGTTCCATGACAAACTACCAGGAGACAATGTCACTTCACGTACTGAAATTAAAGTAAAAATGAAATTAGAGTTGAATGATAGTTAATAATTAATATGCCTCATGCTGGCAATGATATATCAGGATAGCCAAAGAATATTATACACGTTTATTAAAATATTTCTGGTTCACAGGATATTCAGTAAAAAATAAACTATAATAAATAATAACTATGAAAAACACCTTTTAAATATAAATGAATTCACACAAACCCAAAAGAAGTTAGTGTAATAAAAAAAAGTCATGTAATAAAGATAGACTCAAAGGGTCAACTTTCAATATAGAATAAATATGAATTTTGATTCAGAGCAAAGAAATATGGATAAATGCTCTGCTCTTTAGCCTTATAAATCTAAAAATAAAACAAACACATATTTTATTACATCAAGTTAAAAATGACAATGTTGTCCTGAGTGCAAAATGCCTAAAATCAACTTAACTGCCATCTCATTAAAACAACCTTCAGCACATCATTGACCTCTAAAGTAAACCACTTAAATTAGAATTACACACTCACACACACCTTTAAGCCCTGACAGTGGCTGGCACACTCAATACACACACACACACACACACACACAGAAAAAGTATAGCTGATATCAAAGTCAAAAACACTATCTTTACGATAATGTAAATATAACGAGCACGTGTTCATTTACTGTCAGAAAACAAACATCTATTTGTTGTTTACACGGCGTGGTGATGTCAACACAGAGGGTGGGATCATTTGTTTAGAACCTGACGGTCTTAAAAACAACCCTGGCGGCTTTAATGGACCATTCCCTCAGACTTCAGAGCTGGGAAGACGGCTGCAAACACCATCATAGATGCTGGCAGAAGCATCAACACAGGAGGAAGAGCAAGATCCAAGAGGCTTCTTCACGTCTGAAGGACGAACTGAAGAAGCCTCTGAGACAAAAGGTGAAACGTCTTTGAAAACCAAGAGAAACTCAAGCTGAAATGTCTGTTCTTTGACCTGGATGACTGAGAAGATTCATCAAAAAACCAGCACAGCGTGTACATTTATTCACCGTCAGTGCAGAGCGGCCCCCTGCGACTGCAAATTTGGGTTACTTAGCTTAAGTCAGAATTCTGATTTAAAAAATGAAAGCGGAATGTACCATAAATACCATGAGTCAAGTGTTCTTTTTTAAAAAAAAAAATGTAACAAGAAGAAAATGAGGATCTGCTTGGTAGAGACAAAAAGAGCCACTTGGTGGCCACTGGGGAGCTCAGCTGTGGAGGTGCACCAGACGCCCTGAGGACAGCTGGTGTCAGAGCGTGCTCTCATAGGTGACAGGAGTCTCCTCTTCCTCTCCGCCTGCTGCTGCCATACCTAGGAACGAGCCAGAGAAAGGTAGGGCTGTTTAACGTCCCGTGTACAGGCGTCAACAGCCGTAAACATTGCTGCGGGGAGAAAAATAAAGAGACACAACGGCATGAGCGACAGCACCCGGAGACAGTGCCTCCATCACACAGCCTAGGGAGGAAAAGGACTGCGGGGCTCACAGCTACAGGGCGAAGTTTGGCACGGCTGGGTTTGCACCGCCCAGCGTAGCGTCTTTACCTACCTAAGAAAAAAGCTGATAAAGTGGGTTTGACTCGCTCACCGCTGGCAGAGCTCTTTGGCTTTTGGAGGAGGTGAGGTCCAGCGAGCCCTATGATGAGCGCCCCAACAGGAGCGGTGAGGAGGATGGCCAGCACGGCCACCGTCAGCACGTCCATGCCGTACTTCTGCAGCTCTAGGTCCTTCTTATTCCGGGCCATGTCTAAAGCCGTGGAGCCTATGGCTGCCTGGAGACCAGAAAAACCAGCGTTTCCTCTAAACTGACTGAAAGAAATAAAGTCAAACAACTGTAAATGAGCGTGCACATACCTGGACTGTGGCTTTGGGCATCCAAGCAAGAGCTATGAAGGCTTTCTCCTTCACGTTAAAGCCGGCACACAACACGCAGACGTAGGTGAACAGGACTCGGACCAGCAGGGCGATGAGCACAGACGCTACGCCCAGACCTGCAGCCAGAGGTGGAACAGCCCGTGTTGAGGGTTTCTTGCTATAAAATGTGTATAATCAGCATTATCTCTTTTCAAGGCTTCAGGGCAAACAACCGCAGCAAGCAGGTTAAAATTATGAATGCTAACATGCCAGCCTGCCTGGAACCTCAACGCGGAAGATGACCACATAAAAGGTGAAGTCATTAGTGGTTTCTTTGAGGGGTTATATTTATTTAGCTTTTAATAATTATGAAGATGAACCCTCTGGCACACACTAGAGAGAACACTGAAATACACATGCTGACACACACCATGTTTACTGTTCTCCGCACGTAAACAGAGATAAAAGTGTGACAGATTTTTGGCTATGCAAATACAAATTTACATCCAGCCACACATTTAAATGTCAACAGTGACGAGAGCCATCTGATCAGTTATTTAGGTATCGTGTGAGTGTGTGTGTGTGTGTGTGTGTGTGTCCACTGCCTCACCGACTGTATGTCCCTCCAGCTCAGCCACTCTAATCTCTGCTCCTATCAGTCCGAAGAGCAGTGGCTGGAACACATCCCAGGCCCAGCCCACCACCTCCTCCACGCGTGCCTGGAGACAAACAGGACAGATTCTGTCTCAGGTGAGGACACCAGTTCAAGAGCCACCGTGATCTCACTGGACCAGCGCCAGAGGCAACGAACGGGCTCACAACCTCAAAATCCTGCAGCGTGCAGAGATTCCCGTGGGCGAGGCTGTTTGCATGTGTTATTACCTTTTCTGCGCCCCAGCCAAGGCCAGCAAGGAATGCCAGCACCAGGGTGCAGAGGCCTCCAGAACCGGGAAAACCTGCCACGCCACTGCCAAACACAGCAAAGACGGACAGACCCAGGACCAAGAAGGAGCGCTTCATTACAACATGTTTCTAGCAGAGAAACACAAGCCATTAAAGACATGCAGCAGCGTGGGATCCATTTGTTCATCCCTTATGAACATTCTGTCTGAGGTAAAGGTGCTGACGTCAGCGTAGAGGCGGAAGTGCACGCCCACCTGGTCGATGCTGGGAAAATACTGGATAACGAAGCCGAGGAGAATTCCAGTGAGCAATCCGCCAGCCACCTCCAGGGCACCTCTCAGCAGGTTGTACCAGGTGGAGCCTTGAAGCACCAACGAGGAAAACGCACAATTCAGTGAGCCCCAAATCTACAGACGGGAGCCATGTTGTTTCTCCTCATTGTGATCCTGCCCTGTGGAAAAACAGCTGAGGGCGTTTGAGAACTAAAAACAACCGCACGCAGCGACAGCATACCTGTCGAGAAGGCCACACCCATGCACGTGGTGAAACCCGTGATGGCAAGAATGTCGTCGAAGCTGCCCGCCGCCATCAGCAGAGTGGGGATGCCCTGCTCCACGCCATAGCCGTCCCTCTGCAGCAGCAGCATGGAAGGAACCACCACCGCTGGAGAAACAGCACCCAGCACAAAGCTGCGACGCGGAGGGGACGATGCTTTAGTTGTTGATCAGTAGTGGGATTAGCAGTAATAATTCACTCGTCAACACTAACATTTTTACCTAAAGATACGAAAATAAAGAGGAAAATGTGTCGAAAGGAGAGCAGGGTAAGTGTAAGCAGATGCTATGACAATTATAATCATCCAGGGCAAGATTTCAGCGCCCTCGATCACCAAGAATCTGACCATCTATCGCACGCAGTGAATGATGGAAACGCGTAAAGATCTAGATCTTCAATTTTATCAATTCGTACAAATATCGAAGTGTGTCTGTCTGTGTGTCCTTGACAGCGAAGGTAACAGAAAGCGTGTTATCTGGTAGAAAATGGAGAGCGGAGTGTTGACAGCAGTGTTGTGTTTACCCGAGGATGAAGCCCCACACCCAGGGCAAACCCATCAGGAAGTGCGAGATCAGAGCCGTGGTGCACGCCTCGATGATGCACGGTCCAGCTGCCACACGCATACACACCGCTTTCAGCTTCCTCAGAGCCTGACAACACACACACCATGAGCTTTATACATGGAAAATATTACCACCGCACCGAAGAAGGCAGAAATTCTGATCTGAATGGTGAAGAAAGAGATGCAGACCGTGGGATCCAAGCCGAGACCTGCTCTGGCCAGGATGACGGCCAGGGCGATGTTCCTCAGTGAGGCAGACCACCTGTAGTTGATGTAGACCCACTCAGTCACCACTGGGATGTTCCTCAGCAGGAAACCCATCAGCAGCATACCTGCAACCAGCGGAGGGAGAGAGGGGATCTCACCCGGATGCTGTTGGTGTTGGCGCCAGGCGCCGACTCTCAGCAGGACTGACAGGTCTCACAGCAGTAAAACACTCCAAATCCACCTCCGGTTCCATTAAAAACACGAGCACGCTGCTTCTGAGAGCAATGCGATGACTCATGAGAAACTCTCGGCGCTGATTCATGACGATGATACGTGTGAAGGAGAGTTGTTGCTGCAGTTAACTTGGTTCTATCTCACTGAGGGTGAAATCTTTTGATTTTCAGGCTCTTGAAAATCGGATTTATTTTGAAGTTTAATCCAACTTGGCTCCAACTTTTCTCTTGTTATCCCTGTAACTTATGTATAAACTTTAAAATACTTCCTTGTCCTTCCAATACAAGCCATTAATACATTTTAAAATATGTAGTTGAAGATGGGATCGTCGATCTTAGGTGCAGCTTAAAAGTGTTTCTGCGTTATGACAGAATAGGAGTGATTTGAAATAAAATCTGCAAATGACAGAGTCTTACCCAGCAGAGGTGGGAACGGTGGGAGGCGGGGCAGACGGATGAGAGCCACCAGTTTGCCCCCGATGAGCGCGCAGATGAAGAGAGTTGTGACACCAAAGAGGTTGCCTCCCGGAAGACATTCGTCCTCGGTGATGGACCACACCACTCCAAAAAGGACAGCCGCCAAAAGGACTGAGGAGGACACAAACGTCAGATGAATCCAACACACCTTGGCCCAGAACCTGAGCTGAAAACATTCCCTCTGTTACCCTTGGTGACGAGAGAAGCCAGGAGGCCTCTCGGCGGACACGGGCAGAACCTGCGAAGCAGGGGGCAGCACACCACCGGCGGGTCGGTGTTGGTGCCAGCATCCACCCCTGGGTTTCGGGGGATAAAATAGGTGGTCTCCTCTGTGACATTGGGACTGGAGCAGCGCCGCACTACAACCTGGATCTGGTTCACATTCAGGTGCTGGAGATCAGCGGACAAGAACAGGTCGTTGAGGTTTTCATCAAACTGTGATGACCCTGATACACAGGGTCACGCACGCAACACTCAGCCACTTTTCCTGCTTTATGGGAAATTGAAAACCCATTTTTGAATAAATCTCACGTTACAACAACAGTCAACAACTGGAAATTTATACTTAAACACATTTGTGGAAAAAGACGTTTGTAAGTAAATAGCTCACAGTAACTACACTTGTCTTTACTGAGCATTAAAACCAAAGCAAAATTTTCCAGCATACCTCCACATGGTTTGCTCCTGGTAGAGAGATTTTGTCCAGCAGTGGACTGGGAACCGGACTGGGAACCGGACTGGGTGCTGGACTTGGCTCCGGGGTAACAGTTTTGGACTGTACGTCCTCCATGACAACTTGTGCACAGTGATTCTACTCTGTGGTGCGTTACAGTGCATGAAGCCCAGGGTCGATACAGCCCTTCAGGGTTAAGGTCCAACGGTACCACCTACTGGTGCAAAGAAGGGCCGGGCCTCGCGCAGAAATGAGATCAAACGGCGAATATGGTGATCAAAGTATCTCAAGTACTTTGAAGTTCAAAAACCTACAATAAAGAAAGAAAAATCAGATATATATCTCTCTCTTTCCCTCCCCTGTCCTTGATTTTATAATCGGAAACATATAATCTGCTGCCTAAATCAGCAATCAGCAATCCTTCAACCGAGGCAGGTGGGGTCGTCTGAAGGGCAGTTTCATTTCTGATCCACCGATTGCAGCAGCGAAAGCAGCACTCTTAATGGCTAATTATTCCGTTAATTCCCCGAGAAACACTGCATTTTGTGCAGACGTTGTCGTGTGGTTTCAATAAAATTACTACAATGTTTTGACGAGTGCTTATGGGGACAGGCGTTAGTTAATCCAATTTGGACCAGACCACACTAATCGATGCCAGCAGCTCGGCCATATGGCACGCGTATCCGGGGTTAGCTTCAGGTAGCCGCCGATGTTTCTGGAGAAGTAGGTTAACCGGCAACTGTCATCAACAATGTCAACAAACCCCCCCAGTAGCCGGAAGCCTTCAATGCGCAGCTCAACAGCTGAGCTAAGCCCGTGTTTCTGCTGCTGCTGCTCGGTCAGTGAACACATGTGCCGGCGGACGCCGCCATGGCTACAGCTAACAGTACAATGATTAGCTTTCCCAAATCCAAGCGTCTCCCTAACCCCATTATCGGACAAAAGCCGGCAACTAATCTTTGCGTGAACATTTAACGGTAGTTGGTGAATCGACAAAAAAACAAAAAATCCGAATCTTTGTCGTTTTAGTCAAGGGGGACATCATTTTTTATATGAGCCGTCTTTGAAATACCAGAATCATGAAGCTGAGAACCGTAGCTGTCAACTACAAACGCCTGAGACTCGATGCTAGCCCGGTTCAACACCGCCTCGACCCGATCACCAAAACACAGCTAACACATCACCTACGAAATAATGAACGAACATTAGAGTTAATATATATAAACCAAAGAGGGACGCCTCAAGAGCTAATAGTCTATTTATGTCCGATGTTGGATTTCAACCCTACCTGCGTGTTTGATTTCCGTAAGTGAACGCCTCACGGTGCGTTTAATTTACCGCTCCTGATCGCTTCTATCCCAGGGTTCAAAAATATATCCGAAATATGTAAAGGGGAAAGGGAACTCACCAGACGCCGCACACGGTGCCCTGGCTGCTCGGTTTCTCTGACAGTCCTGACACAGCCAGAGCAGCTGGGCGATGCGAATCCGGAGGATTAGCGCAGACTAGGAAAGTATTCACGCTCCTGAGAGCTTGTGCTGATAACGTTCCTGCAGTCACTCAGGGGTGAGAGTCAGGACTTTAGGAGGATATTCCTCAAATTTGTCTGATTACTTTTAATAAGGTGCGAATACAATGAAAACAACACATTCCCATGCAGGCCTATTTATTGTCACTTTCAACCGACATCTAATAACAATGTCAAATTCCGAAGTGATCAAGGCAACTATAAAAAGCTCCTGGCCCAGTTTAGAGTCTCCATCCTCCATCGATGATGTGCTCCGTCCCAGTGACATAGGCTGACTACAACAGAACAAGAACCTTCAGTTATTTCAACATTATTTTTGTTGGACACATGTGTGACTGTCTCCTCAGCAGGTCAGATATTCACACATGCTGCAGCGCGCACGCACACACACACGCACACACACACACGCACACACACTTACCTCATCTGAGGCCAGGTATACACACAGATGTGCCACCTCTTCAGCCGTGCACAATCTACCAGTTTTTTGTCTCGCCATAAAGTCTTTGAAAGCCTGGGTCGGAGAAGGTCAAGAGCGTTTGTAGACTTCAGGACCTCCAGCTCATGTGAACCTACAGCAGAATCCGTACCTGTTCTGGATCAGGCTGGGCCTGGATTCTT
Organism: Arothron firmamentum; assembly: GCA_016586285.1. Classification (NCBI taxonomy): domain Eukaryota; kingdom Metazoa; phylum Chordata; class Actinopteri; order Tetraodontiformes; family Tetraodontidae; genus Arothron; species Arothron firmamentum. Next base: position 170,079 of record BJFM01000584.1, on the reverse strand, counting down.
CCTCTCAGTGATGGAGTATCGACAGTACCTGGAATAATAGGTATTATTAATAATAAGAATAAGAATATTCATTTATCGTCACATCTCCATTGCGGCTGCTACTGTTGTGTGGATGTCACACACAACAGAGCTACAAGTCCTGTTTTCAGAATCTTATTTCTTGTTATGCAGATCCAAACAACAGCTCCAAGACAAGATATTGAACGTTCAAGAACCCCTCAGAACACAGCGGTTGAAAGATGCAGCAGAAGTGGAAATCCAGGACATCACGGAAAGAGGAGGAGGAATATTCTAACAATTCCAACCCACATTCTGCACCTTTTTCACCCCAGAAATGCTGCTAATCTGGAGAATGATTAAAGACTGTGTTTTAGGGTGCTTGTAACTCACCAGGACAAACGCAATTACATCGAATGCCTTGCTCAATGAAATCTGCGGCAATTGATTTGGTGAGGCCAATCACTGCAGCCTTGGACGTACTATAGACACACCGGTTCACAACACCTGAGGAAAACACACACACACAAACACACACACTCAAATCTCATCTAAGAGGATTACAATGGTCATCCTTCAACAACTCAAAGGCCTTTTAATTAAAGCGTCATTTTTGTCCTGCTGTCATCCGCTGAAAAGGTCCCAGTGGGATCATTTACCTTTTATGCTTGATGCAACAGAAGCCATGTTGATAATGTTTCCTGACTTCTTCGCCAACATCTAAAAAAAAAAACCCCAAAATGAATCAGGAAGTTGGTGTGAAGGAACGTAAACTGTCAGGCGTTTTGGCTTTTAGCCAGTAAACGGTAGACGTGGTGAGTTCCAGTTAAAAAGTCCTCATTAGGACAGTTTGGCTAGTTTGTGGCTAAAGCTGGATTAGTGTTTGGGCAATCGCCTCCCTTCATGCCCCAGGCTCAGAGTAATACAGCTAATCCAGGTGGAGCAAGGATGAGAGCAAAATAAAAACATATGTCGCCTCTCGTACGGCTACACCATCGTTTTTCTCTGCGCAAGCTGAAACTGTAAGTATCACGACACGAGGGAAGCCGTCACCTTAGGCAGGAAAGCCTTGCACATCAGATACATGCTTCGCACGTTTGTGTTCATGGTAAAATCCCAGTCGTCCTCCTCGCAGTCCAAAATGGTGCCGTGGTGCACGAATCTGTGGACGACAGAGAGCAACATCGATACTCTCCAAGTATTCTCATTCAAAACACAAGTTTGACAGGCCAGTCATGTTTTACGCGAAAAAACACGAAGCTGGAGGTCAAGTAACATCCCCTTAACGTGCTACAGGGGTTGTCAATTTGCAGACCTTTAAGGAGATTTTCAAAAGGTCAAGCAGAGCTTAAAGCTGATGGTTTGGGGATTTTAGAAATGTTGTTAAGCAGAAGGACAAACACTTATGCAAATGTGCTGCTAATTCGCAAACCACTAAACTGAACTCGATTTTAGTTCACATCTAATTCATTCACAGAGGTAATCATCAGTATGGACCCATATAATCTGAGTGGAATGATTATTTGTTTTCTGACAACATCAATAGGAATAAATGCAAAAGCAGACAGTCGCAACGGTACCCAGCTACGTTGAACACAACGTCAACATGGTGGTGCTCCAAGGCCAGCGCTTCCACTTGGTCTTTCTTGGTCACATCCACCACTTTGGTCCTGATCCCTGTGGGTGAAGAGAACCTGGTGAAGTCGACACAAAGACATTGCATGCTCTGCATAGATATAAAAATAGAAACAGTCAAAAAACAAGAAAAGGCTGCTTTTTGTCATGTTGACAGAAAGATATTAATACCACTGGGGTTGAGCAGGTACAAGTTTTAGACAAAATGGCCCTTAAATGAAAGCTTCAAAAGACTGTAGATTGTGAGGTGACGTTAACATGAGATGACTCCATTGTTTGGTGAATAAATTATAAAAGATTGATGTGTTGAGGAGGTTATTCAACTTTCATTCACGTTTCCTACATAATTAATTGTAGTCATTTATTACAAAAACCTAATTAACCAAAACCGATGCATAATATACAGATGATTTTAAAAGAATTTTGAAGACATGTTAATATAAAATGTATAAAAAGAATAATAAGTAAAAGCAATCACTTTACTCTATAACTGTAACTTTACTATTTTAAAGAGATGATATTTACATTCCTGTTCTACATCTAAATATCTGAATTAACGCTGTTGCGCTTATTTCCCCCAGCAGGTGGCAGCAAAGTCAAAGATCAGACCTTGGATGGCGTCGAGCTCCTTCAGCTTCTCTGGGTTGATGTCAGTCGCTGTGACTTGAGCTCCCTCCTTTGCAAATGCCTGCAGATGAAAATGACAAAATTATCTTTTTCATTCTGTTTCCAGCCCACATGCTGAAAACCTCATCTTATGAATAAACTTGATAAAACCCCATTCAGATGATGAAAATAGGATGGAAAATAGAATATTTACAGTCACAGTTTGTCATTTTCTAAGCATAATGTCCCAGCACTCAGCATCAAATCACTTCTACGACTGTAGCTGATGAAATGACTGCACCATTAAGCACAGAGCACACTACATCATCAAATTACTCTTCTGAAGAGCCAAATGGCAAATACTCAACAGGCCCCACACCACACGCTACATTTTAATGCCATCTGACCCTGATGATCTGAGAGACATGCAGACGCTTCTGTATTTGAATTCTTCCACACTTCCTCAAAAAAAAGAGGCATCACTGGCAGAGCAATGGATGAGATAATGACCCAGTCTCTACAAGGATGCGCAAGGGGGTTAGTGAATTTAAAAGGGGTTGTTCCATGTTTAGGAGGAACCAAGCCTGTGGATTGCGCACGAGGTTCGTTGTGAATGTCGAGAACCACTATTGGGGCAATGTTATTTACTGCACGCAGCCGTTGAGAGCATCCTCAGTGAAATCAAAAAGCCCATTTCTGCACCACAACACTGTGATAAATGAAGGTTTGAACAATGTGCGCGTAACTAACGACCTCAGGAGACCCTAGAATACTAAAAGCTTCAATATGTACTATGAAAATAATGAATGCAGTAAAAAAAAAATAAAAAATACACACAACAGAAACAGAAAAACACAACACAACCTAATAACACGCTATTCTTTTTTGTGGCTAGGGAGTATTCATTACAATTGCTGCAGCACGTCCAATCCCTTGCGCAGCAGCAGTCAGGACAATCACTTTTCCATCCAGGCGGCCCATGATGCACCTTCCTCTGCAGCCGTGATCAAAACAGACAAAAGATCCAGTATTTAATAGAAACAACAGGCATGCTTTTATCATGGACAATCACTTGGTCTAAAGACTCATAGTTGGAAAGCTTGTTTTTTAAAGATCCTTGGCAGTAGGCAGCCAAACAGTCATTTATTACATCAAAGTTTCTTTTTATCAAACTAAATGAAATTACATTTTGTGCAAAGGCACAAAACACTGATAACCTTGGGCGATGACACAACAGTGCAGGAGTTAAAACTGTTTAATGAATTACTGAGATATCTGTTATAAAGTAACAGCTAACAGACGTTTCTCAATAGTCTGAGCAGAGACCCCCGTGGAGAAAACCATATGAAACAATACTGAACTTAGTCAAGGTGACATTCATTATATTCTCCGAAAAAGGAGTGGATTACTTGCAGCTGGAGTGACGCTGACAAGAACTCGTTTTTTTATTTCACTCTTTTGGGCCGATATGAGCTTTAACCCCGAGCCCACATTTGCACTCGTTAATCCGGTTCGAAGCACTTGCTTCAGAAACCTCAGGTTAGCTTGACAAGAATCATGCCAGATAAACAAATTTTCCTCTAGTTTGGATAAATCTTTAATTTGAATCCTCACCTCTCACTGCAACTCTGTCAACAACCTCAGCAGCTCGAGCAGACACACGTGACCCAGCCTAACGCTGGTATTAGTTCAAAACCAGGAAGTGTTCGCAGATTTTTTTTAATTCAACTTTATTTAAAACATTAACAAATGTTTAAAAGGGAAACGTTAGACGCCCTGAGCCCAGTTCTCATAAATCGATTTAAGAAAAGTTCTGAAAACATGTTCAACTTTTTTAAAATTAAAAATATGCTTTAAATAAGAAAAGACAAAACTGTTCGTTTTAAATGTCAAATAAACGCTGAAATTTTAAAACAGCATTATCCAATGCTCATGTTGGTAGAAATGAATGATGACAAATCTTTCTGACTACTTTTATAAAAAATATCTATAAAACCTTTGGATAATCTCTTACATTCTGCAGAAGTACTTATTAATTAGGGGCAGGAAGATGGTGAAAGCCCAGTCTCAGATGAAAACATTATTTTATACCAGTTAATATTTGCATTATCAAATGACAAAGCTCGGGCCAAACCTGCCTTTCACTTGCAATTTAAAGAGAACATGTAAATAATAACTTTTATCACTGTGTTAATAATAGAGTATAATAAAACAGAAGCAGCAGCAGCAGCAGCAGCAGCAGCAGCAGCAAAACACCAATATTCATTCATTAGTCTATCAATCTTTTGGGCTTTGAACTCCAGAGAGATCTGCTTGGCCCTCTGGGTTTTCCATCCAGGTTTCAGTGCCCCTTTGAAAAGTCTTATGCATTTCTTCAAAGCGAATTATAACCTGGCCTCTATCACCATGTGGAACTTTTCTCTGGCCATGACTACTAACAACACGTCTCCATAGAAATAAGAAATGTATCTGATGATTTGATAGGTGCAATGTGTGCTTGTTTTCCTCAGGATGGTGAATGAGCATCAATATTTTAGTAACAAACTTCTTTGGCTTCTGGGAAGAAATGAGAGAATGATGAGCAGGAACCAAACTCTCACATTGAATTAAAGCATTCTTGAAATGAAACTGCTGATTTTTCCAAACAGAAACACAAAGAAAGGCAGCACAGTGGAGAAAAATGACAATGATGCATATAAATAAAGCTGAAGGCAAACACTCAGGATATTCCCATTGTTGTGACTTTTAGGGCCTGCTTTATGTTGCCATTTCATCACACACTGTCGCACAGCTCAGGTAAACAACAACAACAACAACAACAAGTCTAGAAATATTTGTCAGAGAAGACAAATAAGGTGGATCTTCAGATTCTTTTTTTTTTTGTACATTTATTTATTATTAACTTGAACTGAAGTAAATTAAATCAATTGTAGAACCTTTCCAGAGCTAGTTAGTGCATTTAACATTGTCACGATGTTCGTCCAGGTTTTACATCATTTGTTTGAACTAAATCGCTGAACACCAGAACTGTCGTACAGAATTTTAACGGTGTTTAGTCTACGTCTTTAGAGGCTTTTTCATTTTGTGAAGTTAGCGGTAAAACGCAGTCGTAAACTCAAGGGGACACGTCTACATCTGAAATTCTCTTGTTTTGACATAGTTTCATAAGTTTAATGGTAACTGCTGATAAATTCCTAATCAGGTATTCCATTGTGCAACAAACACACACCATCCACACACACCGTGAGGGGAATTTAGAGTCTTTAATCAACCTAATGTGCATTGAACTGTGGAATGAAATCAGAGTAGGCATCAGTAAGTAAAGATCTCGCCCTCATACTAATCATTACAACACCGTGCTGCCCACCAGCTCTTTCTTTTTAGCATTAAGGTTTAAGAATGTAAGTCAGAAAACAGAATTATTTTTAAAATAATCCATAAATTATTACTTCTATACTGTTTAAATGGATGTGTGACAAAATAGAGATTTTCTGTAATTAGAAAAGAGAGAGAGAAATCATCAGGTAAAGCTCACAGAGGGAAACCTGGGTTGATATGCGATGCTAAAAATATGATTAAAACCTACTGTACTTGCAGAGAATGGGATGTTTGGTGAGGTCACCTCTTTCTTCTGTCTGCATTGATCCTCCTCCTTGACAAAGAAACACATTCTTTTAATGTCCCCTTAAAAGGAAACGAGTCATATTAACTTGGTTTCATCTTCATTTGCTGCTAGAGTTAAAAATCTTGATAACTACCATGACAACCAGTTCAGAGTTTGAAAGCTGAGCGCACCTCAGTCAGGACCGAGCACAAGACACTGCGTTGTTGGTCTGTTAGTCTGTCTTTCCACAGTGTCCCAAATGACTGATTTTGTATTGTTTCAGAGCCAGCAGGTTAATCATACTCTCCTTAAGCGGCCACTGCATCATGTCTTCAGTATTTCCATGACAACTCATCTTCATCTTCGCTGAGAGAACGAGAAAAAGTGATTGTCAGGTTTTAGTCGAGGCTGAAATTAGGAATTCTGATGGCAATTTTTGAATATGCATCAACAATAAAGCTCTGTAATGAAAACACCCTTGTATACAGTCAGAGGAAATCTCCATCATGATCCCCAGCAGCCACTGGAAATTATGGGCTGGATGTTATCCAAAATTCCTAGGCTCTCTGGAATATTTCCTCTGTGAATGCATCCTCTGAATTTCTGCTGTCCTGTTTATATTCCTATCACACTTGTCTTGTGTCTGCTGCATTATTCGTGATGTGTATGGGTTGAGAGTGTGATACGATGCAGACAAAACTATTGCATTTAATAGCTGCTTCCCAACAATATTAATATTAAATACCGTTAAAATTCAAACAAAACACTCGTGTACAGGAGGAGGATAGATCAGCAGCTTGTCCTCCGATATAACTACAAGGCTGTATTCCGTTGATTCAAAATTCCTTTTTACAAACCTGGAAATGCATATGTGTGCAATAATTCCAGTTGTATTATGTGTTGTGACAAGAAAAAGATTAAGGTAGAGTGTAATCATTAAACGAGTAATGAATTAAATGTTCAATATTAATTGTTTTTTGCTCTAAAATGGCACTCTTGTAAAGAAAACAGGCAATGAAATGTAATCCAGCACATTAAGATGACATGTGCCAACAGCTCTTCTTTTTAAACGTGTTTTATACAAAGCAAGCAGGCAAAGAGGCAAACAGCTGACAGATATAACCTTTATCAAGCAGCGTGCGCACACATACGGTTCTGTCTTCAATACCGTGTCGATACATCATGCAGCTCAGGGGACCTCAGCAATGCAACTGCAAATAGAGCCATAAGTTGTGTTTCCATGTAAGCCGGGGCAGATCCTCCTGTCAAGCCGCTGACCCGCTGACCTCACACACACTTGAATCCACGGTGGCTTCGACCAGCTCCGTCTTCAATGTCAATCCCTTTGACACCTCCTCCTACACGCAGCATGACTCCCCTCCTCAGGATGATTGCTGAAACCTGTCAGCTGCTTCCTTTCTTATTTAATACTTCAAGCCATGACAAGAGAGCTTCCAAGCCCTAAAAAACACGTTACAAAGATTTACTGACATTCAGGCGAGTATCAACAGGATTAACACAGTAAACCACTCGCATCAATATTATAGACTCAGTGAGGGTTTAGCTAATCTGTACATCAAACACTTGTAATTCGACATGTAGTGTTTGCGCATATACAGATGCAAGACATTAAATATGCAGAAACACATGTGCAGTAAAAGAAATACCTTCAGGAAGGATGCAAACAGGGTAGAATGATTGAGATTTTGTCAGAAATTAGACAAGATCTTTTATTCTGAGGTGCTCCGTCTCCCTTACTCCTTTTTAAAAAAAGCTCAAACTTTTTCCATCAAAAAGATTTTACCCATTAAATGTGTTTTTGGTGCCTGTGGATTCCAGCCTTGTGTCCATGTTAACAGACAGGAGGACGGAACCTCTCAGACGGAGGGAAGAGGTTTGTTTTAGAGCCATATTCTGTTGTAATTCCATGTTCTGGTAAATGATGATGAGGATGATGATATAAGTCAGAGCCAGGGTGGCGTTAACATGAAAATTAAACATGAAAAAAGTCCCAGGCTCTCAAAAGCCAAACAGAACAGACTGAATCAAAATATGGCTAAATGGCATCACGGTGGATGTGGCTGGTCAGCTGTTTGTCTTTGTCGGTGTTACCTCTCCTTCCCGCTGATCTGCAATCATTCACACATCCTCTCTCTGCAATCATGGTCCTCGACAGCTGCTACGGAGACCTCATCATGACTGCTCCCGAACCACATGCTTAGTTTTGTCAAGATACCTGTCATTACTGGATGTTCAGATCTTTTTTTTTTTTTTTTTTTTTGAAACCTAAAAAATGCTCACATGGATTCTGTTTTCTCTGTGTCCAGATCTCAGGTGTTCTTCAAGCTAACAACCCAATTCCGTCCTCATCTGCTGCCTGGCTTCATTCCACAGAACCCCAGAGAACAGAGAAGACGAAAACAATTCAAGGAGGTGACAGAACAGAAATAGGAAAGAAGATATTCTATAAGAGGAGACAGAAGTCTCTGCTGAGAATGGTGTTCTTGACTTTCCTCCGTTCGTTGACAGAAGTGAAATTCTGAAGTCAGACACATGAACGTGTCCAGAAACAGCAGGACAACCTGAGCCCTTCTGGTGGACGACCCGGTGGCAGAGCGCCGGAAAATAATCAGCAACACACAGAAAGAGAAAGACACAAGGACGAGCAAGAAGACGAGACTAAAATCAATACAAACACAAATTCCTCAGAATAGAAGTTCAAGTACTGATCTGTGCTAAACACTCATCAGAGGTCATCTTCCAAAAGTGAACCCACAGTTTCCCCTTAAGGATCTGTTTAACTCTAATTTAAAAAAGGAAGTAGTCTGTGTGTGTGTGTGTGTGTGTGTGTGTGTATTAACAGAACTGAATGTGAGTTGTTCCTTCAGACAGGCTCGCCAGGAGAAACAGGGTTTTTTTTTTTTAGTGTGAAGCATAGAAAAAGAATGTGTCAGAGCTGCTGATCCACCAAAGCAAAAGAACTGGAGCGAGCAGGCTTAAGAAGGGCTTTAAAACAAAGGTATCAAAACAAGAAGAACGTCTAGAGGCTCCTGACATGTTGTGTTCTGTGCCTGCAGATTTGATCATCCATATTTCATACAGAAACCCTCCCTTCTTATTCTCAGATCTTCCATTTGAAATCAACAGAAACAATGATGGCCAGCTCTTGCCCTTGTCATTGCCTCCTCCTTCTTCTCTCCCACAGGGCCTCCTCTCTGATTTCCGCGCAGGCAGCCGAGCAGCGAACAGTCTTCACCGCGAGCCGTGTTATTAATGGAGATGACAGCCAGAGCGAGATCAGATCCGTCTTACCCGCCCAGGCGGAACAGATAAGGTTAACAAGGTCATAGCCCGTTGCTTCTCCACATCAGTGCAGACGGGGAGATTGTTGACAGTTGGGGGATTAACTAAAACTAATGTTGGCTCCGTCAGTGTGAGCTGGCGAAGTTTAATGATGGCGTGCTCTTATTGTGAAAGGCAGGCCATTTATTCCGGCGTTTTTTCCCCCGTGTTACAGTAAAAGCATGCATACTTCCTATTTCTGTTTTCTCATAATTTTCACAGCTTTGTTGCAGCTCTTATGAGACATCACACCGAAGAGGAAATCCGTCAGAAATACAACAAGAATAACAGGACTGTGCAGCTGCACTATCACCGCGACGCTAACACGTTTTTATATTCTGGTATTGTTTGTCAGGAGGTGGACGGGCCACAGTCACATTTCTGAATATGATCCTATGTGGTCCAACAATGGGGAACAGAAACCTGCTTTCAAACTCATAAAAGCAAAAACAATAAAGCAAACAGGCTTTATTACAACCAGACTGGGAAGTCTGACCTTTATTTTCTCAACAAATAAACTATAGTTTTGTCAAAGTTACCTCTAGTCTATGTTCTTCCTGCAGCGATGAATAATAATAATAATAATAATAATAATAATAATAATAATAATAATAATAATAATAATAATAATAATAATAATAATAATAACAACAACAACAACAACAACAACAACAACAACAACAACAACAATAATAATAATAATAATAATAATGAGTCAGTAGTATAACAAGGATGGGAACAAAGCTCTGGATGAAAGGCAGAGCTTCAGTTTGTTTCAGTTCTAGTCTATTTTCTTTTACATTAACTTCAGAAAAATGAAGCATGAGAAGATCATGAACCTTCATGCAGGCTGACAAGTTGTTTGCTGCTGTTCTGATTCAGCCTGCGTCATTAATCATCATTACTGCATTATTATGATGCATGAATGGAAACAACGGTCACATGTTTGCACAGATGATTATGATGCGTGCGCTGTTACATCAGAAAACACCCATAAATCTGGTGGAGGTATACCAGCAACAACAGACTGCATCTTACTGTCCTCAAATCATTTATTGCTTTGAAAGATCAACTCCAAATAATAATTGAGTCTAATCAGAAGAAAACAAACACAGAAACAGTGAAGACAGAAACTAACGACCCCAGAAACCCGAGTGGAGCTCTGGGTTTCCCACCTGTCTTTGGTTCCTTCATGGTCCCGCGAACACGACGATGCACAAAGAAAATAGAATTCTCCTTTTCTACGTGAAAGCAGCTCCAGCGCCTTTACAGCAGCCACCTACAGAAAAGATTCTACAACAATTCCTCAAATAAGAAGTCAAAATTACATGTAACACATGAATCAGCTGTGGACTACAGACACAGACTCGTTATCAATGTTCCTAAACTGGTTAAATAATCCATTCAGTGCATTTTGAAGTGAAACGTTTAGGTGATCATCACCCTTCACCTGCACAGAGGAACGCCTGCGATGTCGAGTCTACCAATTAAATGAATCTGTCGACAGATTGGCTAAATGAAACATATTTGTAAAGCCTGAAATATTAACTACATGGGCCCAGTGAAGCTAATTAGCAACACACACGGTTGCTGCTCCGTACTCAAGAGTTGTGAGGCAAATCTAATTAGTCTCATTCTTCAGGTAAAGAATCCAGGCTGCGACGGCATTTTAATTCAAAAGTCGGCAAACTGGAAAATACTGATTTTGTAATTAGAGCCATCCACACGTCAGAGAAATTCCACTCTTTCTATGAGATATTGCAAATACTGAAGACTGATGTGTGACTCAATGGGTCATTTAGCATTTAAATAAAACAAATGATGAGCAAAGAAGAGTCCAACAATCAGAAAATCATGTATGTTGGATCTGGTTCATGCAAACGTTTGCAGACTCCTGGTTCGTCAGACAAACACCCTGATTCAACCTGATTTCTACGCAAAGGAATCGCTCGCTCGCCCATCAACAGGCGTCAGCGGAGGTTAAACTGCGGCTTCAATGCCGTGTCTCACAGACGGCACCTCACCCAGACGTTGTTTCACAGAGTGACGCAGTTTCTTCATGTATTCTTAAAATGTCCTGTGGCAGTCCTTGAATCTTTCATTATTGTGCTGTGGTTTATATGAGTCACACCATTTCACATGTGTTATTTCCCCCATAGCTGCTGTTTATTGTTTATAAAATATAAAAGGACATAAATGTGCCAGTGGACGCCCTATAAATCCCTCATCTTATATCATCATGCATATTTTATATTTTCAAATATAATCATTTGCATGGAGGCCGAGTGGGGCACATTAAACTGTGTGATCGGCCAAAAGAAGTTATTCTTTTTCTTTAATATATAATAAATGCTGAGATTTGTTGCATTTCCTTCACAGCCCAACTTTGATTTTCAACTACATTTGAACCTGGAGAGTCGATATTTATTGCTTATAACCGTTCTTATTACCTCTATTACAACACATGCTTCATAATATGAGGTTACTGTGCAGTATTTGGAGTGTTGGGCAGACTGTGACTGGACATGAATAAATAAAATCAGAGTGTTGATGCTTAAAGCTGTCGTGTATTTCACGACTGATGAGGCGCTTCAGAGCCCTGGGAAAGATGAATGAGACGAATGTGCAGGGTTGGGACCTCCTGGCTGTTCCTTCTGTACCTGCTTCAGATTTCCTCTGTGAATGTGTTCCAGCGGTCACATGCACACTAAATAACACCTCTGAGCTACACTGGAGTCTGCAGCTAATGGCTGCAGAAAGAATAATCGAAAATGCATTTGGAAAAGTCCATAAATCAGCCGGAGATCTGCTTTATATTTAAATGTGGAGGGGAAACGGAGTCTGGCTGATTCGCCCAGCGACTCGCAATCGGGTCGAGGGAAAGGGCGAAGCAGCCAACGCCACCAATTGAGTTGCAAATGGTGTGACTGCTGACAGTGCTGACAGCTACAGTAACACACACACACAAAATACACACTGAATTCCTGATGTATGTATATTTCTTCCATCCATCCATCCATTTTCTACAGCTTATCCAGTGATCGGGTCGTGGGGGCAGCAGCCTAAGCAGGGAGGCCCAGACTTCCCTCTCCCCAGCTGCTTGTACATATACTGTATATATACAGTATATTTAGATAGATAGATAGATAGATAGATAGATAGATAGATAGATAGATAGATAGATAGATAGATAGATAGATAGATAGATAGATGGATAGATATGTGTATATGTATATCTGTATATACTGTATATATCTATATCTATCTATCTATCTATCTATCTACATATATATATCTCAGTTGTGAATATGCCATTCTGAGGCTCGATTTTTTTTTCAGCACAATCTGATAAAACAAATTAAAATTATTTCAGAATTTAATTCAATTATGTAGTTTGAAGAAAGCACTAATGATCTTTTATTAGGTGCAAAACAGCTCCTCAGTAACTGTAGCCTGTTAGATGAAAACGGGCTGCGATGATCACTCCTGATCAGATGGGATGTTGGAGGAGAAATCTCTCTTTTCAAAGCCAGTTTCATCAACAGAAAGAAGGATGTGAAGTGGTTTAAGTGTGCCAGCGGAGGTCAAGGTGGAGGTATAGCGCTGCATCAGGGATCATCTCTGATACGGTTGGACAGGAATCTACACAGACTCTGACGTTTGAAGAAGACTGTGATTTGTAGCGAGAGCAGAGAGCAGCAAGAGGAGAACCTGAAGAGGTGGAAGTCTGGAGAGGAGAGAGGAGAGGAACGGAGGCTAGAAAAGAGAGACAGAGTGCACGTGTGAAGGAGAGGGACTCAGACGGAACAGTGAAGTTACAGAGACTAGAGGAAAGTGGAGGATTACAAGTACTCAGAGTCAACAGAGCAGAGCAGCGGAGGAAGAGGAAGAGGTGAGGAAAAGTGTCAGCTGTGTGATAAAAGAGTAGCTGCGGGAGTGAAGATGAAGGTGCCCAGGATGCTGCTGAGACCCGGAGACTGTGGCGCTGAGGAGGAAGCAGGAGGCCGAGCTGGGGGGGCCAGAGGTGAAGATGACATTGAGGTTCCCTGAGGAGGAATGAGGATGGACAGGACGGGGAATCAGAGGGACAGCGCACGTTAGAGCTTTTGGAGGTAAAGAGAGCAGGAAAACCAGCCCTCGGCCACCATCCTGAGACCCAGAGATATTCTGTCTTCTTTTCTGTTGCAGAGAGGTGAGAGGAGAGCTGAGGAACCCGGTCACGGCTTTTACCTTCATCAACCTGGAGGCTCCAAGAAGAGCGAGAGCAGCGCTGAACACGGTCGCTGAAATAAAGCAGTTTATTGTTCTGTTAGCATTAAATTAAGAGGCAGCCATGAGTGCTGGGAGGAATCCAGCCGTCAGACATGGAAGCGCGTGCTCTGGCAGCAGCAGCGCCTTCTGGAAACGAGCCGCTTTTATTTGCTGCTCTGCAGCTCCAGTAGGTGAGAGGCACTTTTAAACCGACCTGCCAAGCGCTTTGACATGTAGCAGCGCTCCTCAGCCACATGCACTAAACCTGGATTGCTGTGCACCAATTGCCTTATTTAGTGGTGCAGATCCAGGCTGCAGAAGTGAGCGTTTCTGCTTTTGTCAGGTCCATTCTGCAGCCACCGAACCTCAACCCGTCGTGTAATACATTACCTGATAAAATAAATCAATGTAAGACGTCAGTTTGCCAGACGGCATCAATAGTTTAACCGCGCTGTAGATGTGATATATGAAATTAATTTTCAGGCTTTTCATAAAGACATTCACTTGGTTTCTATGGATCTGACAGGAGATCTGAATGTCCTGCTGTTCCTAACTTATATCAAATTCATAACACTAATTAAAGGAAATTTAACCCTCTGAAGTAGTAAAAGTTATTGGTCTTTTATTCATCATGCGCTTTAATGACATCATCCCTGATGTGCGCCCTCAAGTTATGAGTGCAGAATAAAATCCTCCTTATGATAGTTCTGTGTATGGAAGAGTGGACAAATGTCTTTAATATTCTGTTGTTCAAAATGAATGTCATGTTTAATCAAGTGTGTGTGAGCTGTGGAGTGTGTGTTGGAACAAATGAAGCTTCACAGGAAACAAATGAAGAAAACAGACATAAAAACAGCAGGCAGCCAGCAAACAATATCAGCAAGCTAATGACAGAAGTCAGAGAAGCAACCAACATGGTGGAAAGACGAGAAAGACGAGAAAAGCAAGCAAATCACATTAAAGCCACAAGGTGAAATGAATGAAGAAGCTAGGAAAGATTAAAAGGTCCAACGGCTGGAGGCCTCCAGCGGAGAGCTGGCCATGAAATATGTGATTACAGCATACAGACTTCAGCTCTGTAGAGAGTCTAAATGAGACGGACGCAGAGGACAGAGTGGAGACAAAAGAAGCAGGAGAGGCTCCAACCGAGGCACAGAAGTGAAGGAGAAAATACAAGAAAAGAAAAGCTTCCATACACAGATGGATGAAAGTGGAGGAGGCCACCAGCAGCCGCCTCTCTCGCCTCTCTCCTTCAGTCCATCCCTTCCATTCCTCCATCATGTGTCACTGAGGATGAATGACTAATGTGTTGCCTTTAAACCACCAACTGTCAGCCAACAGCAACGCAAGGTAATTATCGCCACCCGCCTGTAACGAGACGGCCAATAAAGACGCCGTTTCATTACCTGGACCTTAAAGAGCTGTTGGAGGCTGCGGATCCTCCAGCTTAAAGCCGCACAGGAACATCCATTACAGCTGTCAGTCCAGATCAGAAACATCTGCTGCACGTCTGCTTTAGGAGCAGATAATCTCTGGATGAGAGGAAGCCTCATGGAATGGAGCCTTCTCCCTGGGTTACCGTGCACTTTTTAACTTGTTGAAGGACAGAAACACGTCAACCATTAACATCGAGACAAGTGCTGAGTGGTTTATTAACTTTTAACACCAAGACAGATATACATTTACACTTATTTCCAAATTAAATATTAATATACAGTAGTTCAATCTGATGTTATAATCCACAAATAAATCAATGTTTGTCAGTAAAATGGTAACTAACTTGACTTTTAATGGCACCGACAGTGATAATATACTTAATAATTACAGTTTTATGAATCCATAAACCAGATCATCATCCCTTGAACTTTTTTTTAATCAAACCAATGACATCACAACTGAGTGGATGATGTAGGAGCTTTCTTTGATGTAAAATTACTTTTTTTTTTTTTACATTTCACATATTTAAAGAATATAAGTTCTAACCTCTTACGTATTGTTTTACAGGCCACAATTGAGAAAAGTTGCGTATAATTACAAAAGCTTTCATTCTTGATAACAACACACACACAAAAAACATAGATTAAATTATTTGTTTCCTCGGTTAAATTCACAGTTCTTGCAAAAACAAACACATTTTAACAAATATTCCTACCGAGAAACAGAGAAATAATGAACAATTAGCTGGCTTCAACAGTCAAGACAACAGCAAACAAACACACCAAAGGAGCATCGTATGTTTTTCTTCACATTCTTTGATTGATACTTTCATAAAGTCTGAACAATCAGAAGCGATAATTAAAAATTAAAAAGATAATTGAAGTCAGATATGCTGATTTACCATAAACACATCTGAGCAAACATCAGTCTGAGAGCAGAATCTACAATAGCCTGATGGGACTGTTCTATTCCTGCGTGCACGTGAAGGCGGTTGCACAACAAATGATAGTTCACCTCAGAGCGTGCATGAATACTGTGGACCCAGTGAAGGTCCAGCTCACAATGAAAAACCAGAGAAAGACAGTCTGGCAGCAGCAAACATGGCAGCCGTGGTGATGGCTGATTCTGGCTGTACATTAGTCATTTATAATAAACAAAATATATAGAAATATCGATGTAATTACCAGAGAGTAGAGACAGAAGCAGCATTAGCAGCCCTACTGGTCAGGCTTAGGATCACCAGCCGTGCACAGCCAACGTGAAAATCATCTTTCAGGGTGTAACAGGACGCTGGAGCCGTGTTTGTTAGCCTGCCCCAAGTGTTAAACCGTGACAACCGGTCGTAATAAACTGCTGGTCGAGGCTGCGAGCGTCGCCTCAGCGCAAACCACCAGTGAACCGTTACAGGACAAATGATGTGTATTTATACTTGTCACAGCATGGTTCCACTTATCAATTTCTAAACAAGATATGGCACAGGTCAGCCTATTATTAACATCACATGCGCGCACACACACACACAGGCGAGCTGTTCAAAGGCCCTGGTACTGGAAAATGCAACAACTCACCATCAGGGCTCTCGCTGTCTGGCTGCCTGTTTATTGATGTGCCGTGAGCATGTACAGATTTTTGCCTGCGGTCCTTTGCCCGGCAGCAAGGAGCATTTCACTGACACGTTACACAACTGGAGCTCTCGGAACTTTCCAAAAGGGTCCACCAATCAATGGTTATTCCACTGGCAATGGCACAGCATCAGTAAAACACACGCTGCGGTTTACTGTTACACACACTAAAACATTTACATAGTATTTACAGCAACTAAGACTTATATCCATGTTATTGTGAGATTATTCCATCTGTACTGTTTTAATCCTTATCCGAACATCCACTTGGTTTTATTTCTGATGACTATTCCACAGAGGGACTGATTTTAAATAATCAATACTTGTGAACTTGCTGAGTGTGTTTATCCCCAGTGGGAGGGTGAGTACATCCAGCCCTCCATTCTACACCAAAATACACAGAACCACAGCTATATGTCAGAAACATCAACATTCCAACGTATGAGGAGGCAAACGAGCCATGGCGTTACCTATAATACACACTGGATTCACCATCTACCTGGCTGCAGCCTCCCCTCATCCGCCCTCGTCTTTCTGAAGGCTTCTCCTGGATAATCGTCCCCTGGGCTTCCAACCGGGGAGCTGGACAACCCAACCCCACACGCCGAAGCCTTGTTTCACCACTTCTCTAAGACAGAATCAGCACTGATCCAGACTTTTATCAGGTAGATAAGATTATCAGGCAGCCAGAGCGCTGGGGCTGCTTTAACCGCCTGTTCATTAATCCATCCGGGCTCCAGTGTGTAAAAAAAATTTTTAAAAAAAATCACTGATACAGTTCAATCCATCAAACACATGTGCACCTGTTTATATACAGTGGTTGGTGTCTGTGATTACAGCTGTGACGGACATATTTCTGCAGGAGGAGCCTTCAGCAGAACTCAGACTGAGCAGCCAGGGTTCCTCCGTTCTGGACCCTCCCGGACGCAGCGCTCGCTCCGGCCATCTCCGCGTGGCGAGACGTGATGTAGCTTCTCTTCCGGCCAGACAGGGAGGCTTTTTTGGCAGCGCTCCCTGCGGCCCCGCCGTCGCCTTCCGCGGGGTCGTAAATCATCATGGTGGTGGTATCCATGCGGGTCAGCGTGTACATGCTGCTCTGACGGGTGGTGTTGAGGCGCGAGGTGCGTAACTCCAGCTCATCGTAGCTGGACACCTTAATGAAAGGGCACCACCGGAACGCTCGCTTGAAGCCCGCTCGAAACCTGCGGGGTCACACGAGGAGACAGGGCGGGGGCCGACAGGGGGAAGGTATTGATTAGGCTCTCTGGGACTCGTTAAAATCAGCTGGTGACCTCTTGACCTCAAAACTCTCGGTGGAAATCAGTGACCTTCTGTTGTTGCCAGACAGACACAGCCGTTCCAGTACAGAGAACGACAGGAAACGCTGATCGGGCTGTTCCTGCCCTTCACTCACCTGCTGTTGAGGCAGCAGTAGATGATGGGGTTGTACATGGTGGAGCTCATCGCCAGCCACAGCACCGACAGGTAGACCTGCTGGATGTACTTCTGCTTGCTCAGCTGCTTGCTGAGCCCCGTCGCGATGAAGTAAACATGATAGGGCAGCCAGCAGAGGGCAAAGGTCAGCACCACGATGATCATCATCTTCACTACCTGAGAGGGAGAGAGAGAAAATGAGTCAAAGCCAGAGAAAGAATGGACAACTGTGACACAGCAGACAAACATCTGCTCTGATTCGACATTTATGACCCAGCGTTTCATTTATTTTTTTTAGAACAAACTTTAAACCTGCCATTTAAGCCATTATTTAGCTTATCAGGGCTAATAAAGGCAATTAAATTCAGGAGGGACGGAGCAGAAAATATCTGGGACATACAGAGCAAAATGTCACCCATCCAACCATTAATCCATCGGTGTCTGCTTCCTCCTCTGGATGGGGGTGGCTGCACCACCCTCGTCATCAGCACAGTGAAAGAGATTATCAGCCATGCGTTTTGCTTTCAGATGACTTTGATTTTAAAACCTTTCTGAGTGATTACAAGGTGGAACTCTTTATTCCTGGTCCGGACAGATCAACTGACGGATCCTTCTGTGTTTCTTTGTTTATTCTCCGCTCCAGTAGGGTTGTGGTGTTGGTACTCCGTCTGTCTGCTTTGCATTAGAATTTGCTGTGAAATACAACAACGCCGTCATTGTTGACCTTTTTAAAATTAATGAAAATGTCAGACGTTGAAACGCTAATTACAGTTTTTCCTCATTTTCCCCTCATCTCAAATGCTTCCCTGTTCTGTCATCGATGCTTTCTGCTCTCATTAAAGCGCTTCTTTGTCCGTGCTTTTGTTTGCTCGTCTCGAAGGAAAGGTCCACTTCCCACTGGAACCATTTATCTGTTTCTATTTACTCTCTGCCTTTATTTAGCTCATCGCTCCTACCAAGGACGCGTGTGTTTCGGTTCCCGACGACGCCTCCGCTCGTCCTCCGTCCGCTGCTGTCCCTGGCAGAGACTACCATCTAAGGTGCCCTCGTGATCACCAGCCGTTCACAGCACTGGAGGCTGGGACAGGGGCCCTGATGAAGACTCCCTGGACTCGGTCATGGAGCGAAAGAAGAACTAAAGCGAATTGGACCTGTCATGATGATGCAATGATGTCATTAAGGTCTTCGTGCGGGCTGCGAGGCGCGGCTGTTACAGCTGAGGCGTCAGTTTACTGTATGGAAGGGTAATAATCTGCTGTGGACTCCCTCTGGGTGGTAAAAAGAGGCGCGCGTGACTTCTGCGAGCGTACTAACCAGACGCAGAGCAGACGCGAGGGAGTCCCTCCTGAAATCCAAACACACTTCTTGGCACTGCTTGTGATGCGTTAGCGGGGCGACAGGAGCCAGGCTGTAAATTGTGCTCGCTGGCTGTTCGACGACATGTTGACTGTTGTCATTTTACAAGATGCAGAATCTCTGTCACTTTTGTTTAGGCCGCAGCAGAGTTTACTACTGTGTTGTGATTTTCCAACCAAATAATTCTCGTCTCAATCTTCTCAAGTTCTTAAATCTAATTATTGGTTTTGTCAAATACTATAAAAATGGTGCAGTCTTTGGGACCTATTTGCAGCAGGTAGAAACTGGAATGGATGGAGGAAACCTATACGTGCTTCTGCTGTCACCTTAAAATACTGACTGAAGAATTCTCAGTGTGATGTTGACATAAAAGACAGCAGCTTCTGAGGGGTAAAAGGGGCTTTAGAATATACACTGCAGGCCATAATGCTATCTTTTGAGTGCTAACAGCTTCTAAATGTGTAAATAAACTTCAGAATTTGAACAGATTCGTCCTCTTTGCTCCCCTCTGAATGCACCATATTTGGGTTGAAGTCATCACAAGCGTTCTTGTGCGTACACGCAGGATATTTCACATGAAACTGGCTTCTTAAACATTTTTCCCTCTGTGTCTGTTTTGCTTCTCATTAGCCTGACACATGCACACACAGAGAGCGCAGAAGAAGCATGCGCTTGAAAAGTCAGGTCCTCGGGGCAGAAGAAGAGCATTTTCCTCTTTAGTTAGAGCCAATATATGTAGAGATGTAAACAAATCCTTCACAGCACAAACGTCATGGGTACAATTCTCCCTGCCCACTGAGAAAAACAGGAGGCAAAATGTGTCTGGATGCTGATCATGTGACTACGCTGGCGTACATGCAGCCATAAAACATTTAGTTTAAAAGAAGTTTTTGAAAGTGCTTCTGAGGGGGGGGGGGGGTTCTTATTTTATAATCTGGCCTCAGGATCACCCACCCCAGGCTGCTGCACCCGGGATGGTATAGATGGATGGGCATGAACTCTAGAATTGATTAGAAACGATCAGTTGGCTTCATAAGAACTTTATAAAGCTGAGTAATGACTTTAATAATCATAATATATAATGATTAAAACGCAGGTGCTTCACTGAGCTCGTAGTTCAGTGGCTGGTGTGCAGTTTAATCAGTTCCATGTGACACGTTCGTCTTTCAAATATCATAGAGAGGCAGGGGAGCCCAGATGGATGAATCATTATCATTCTGGGATGGAAAATATCTCTGTCTTGTTTGTGCCTCTTCAGACTAATCACAGTCATTCAGGCCCCACAGTGGAAGATAAGCAGAGAATTCCAGCAGAATTAGGGGCGACTTCCCGCCATCCAGGCTGTGTTTGGAGTTCCGCGTGCTGTATGACACACTGCATTTACCTACGCATATCTGTCTTTTTCCCTTTATCTTTCCATCTTCCACAAGGGAGCAGGCACATTTGTGAAAGATGTGAAGGAAGATTCCCATTTGACAGCCTTGAAACTACTACTATGGTGTTCTGAAGGTGTCAGTAGCGACTATCTCTGACATCTCAATGTGTTTGTGTTTTGATGTGGATGAGCTGGAACTAAGGAGGAGGAGGAGGAGGAGGAGGAGGAAATGAAGGAGACTCCATCTATTTACTGACACGAGACTATTTTCATTGCGTCTCCGCTGGGAATTATCACACAGCATTTCTGCGCCTTCTCTGACTGCATATTTTATTTTTTCAAATTTCCAAACAAAATACAAGCTATTTCCACCAGAAAAGAAAATGTATGGGGCTATTCCTGTATAAAATATGTGACTATAAAAATAATGCACTCGCTTATATCTGCAGCAGGAATTTACAGCACCATCTATTTTGTGTTTTGCTCTGAACCAAATTATACTTCCTGGAATGAATGGTTTTGTCTGGGATCAAAGTGGGAGATGTTGAGACTCTGGATAATAAACCCTCTGACTCCTACTTTTATTACAATTTTTTCCTGCTACTGAACTTGTTCTCCACGTGCACACAGGTGAGTGATGCAAAACCCAGTGAAAGAACAGTCAACCCCTGCCTACAAATGAAACAAAAAATTGCACAATTTTCGTGTTACATGTCTTCCTCTCTTTATCTTTCGCAGGATGGTCGTCCACAAATTAAATTTCAGGGACTCTTGGATGGATTTCTCTTATAAATGGTAGAAAATACAACAAAACAGGGCCAGACAGTGGAGGGAAATGAAGACGAGACGAGCACATTCAATAACAGTCACTTCAAAGGAACATCTTCCTATCACTTTTTACTACTTTGATGTTTCTTAATTGCTGTTCAAAGGCCGCAGAAGCAATAACATGCGAGGGGAAATGTTGTACAATCAGATACAAAATTAGGATAATCATGGTATGGAACTGTGACCAAGAATTATGCAGAGCAGAACTACAGTCTCCGTGTTTCTCCGCTACGCTTCACAATGAAACATGAAATGAGCAGATGTCCTGTATGACAAGGAGGGAAAATTTAAGATGGAAACATGTAACAGGACCTGAAAATAGCAAGTATCAGAAGACGGCGATTAAAGAACTCGTCATGGATATGCTGACCATCCGCTGGTAGCCTGAAGATATTTCAATATTTGCAAAACAATCCAACCAAAGAACATGTGTTTATTTTAGTAAGTGCTCTGCTGGGCCTCACCCGCACACAGACGCAAAGCTAATGAGGCCGGATTGCTTTATTTACATGCTGGGTGCCAGAGACCATCCGCAGTGAAGAGGTCAGGATCCAGCAGAGCAGACAAGAGCCCGACAACCGGAATTACCAGGAAGTAAACGGTAAAAAAAAGTGACCAGATCCTGATAAAACAGAGTGTGACTCTTCTGTCAGAGGGCGGATTTCGCAAAAATCAACCGAGTTGTCCCCAAGAACACAAAGCAAAGGCGCACAAAAACACACACACAGCAAAGGACGCATCTAAAATGTTCATTTTCTGGCTTCTCTCTTCCTCCCAGAGTCCAAAGACATGGAGGAGAGATGAAAACCTAAACTGCCTGTAGGTGTAAATGTGAATGTTGTCTGTGTGCGTAAGCCCTGATGACCGGGCGACTTATGCAGGGTGTAGCCGGGTCACCACCCACCGGGAGTGGGCAGCTGTAGCCGTTAGCCTGTTAGCCTTGAGAAGGAGCATTATGCCAACTACCGCTATTTCTGTTGTGCTTCAGGCTCGGCCGATGATCAATTGCTTCAGTCATAATTGTCTGAACTCTTTCTTCTCCTCTTTTTTTCCCTCCATGGACACAATTACTGAAGCTGTTTTTCGTGAAAAGCCTCAGAAGGAACGCCTCGGAATTCCCCAGGAGGAGCTGTTGGAAGTGGCTGGGGAGAGAAACGTCTGGGCCCCCCTGCTGAGGCTGCCAGAGTCCTAATGTCCATGATTTTGAATATATGTGGGTTTTTTCCCACTCTCTGCAGTACTCTCCTTCCAGCATATCCTTTTTTCCCTATTTTGCCTGAGAGTAAATTAAAGTTTAGTGGCAATTGTCTGATTGATGCAGTCACCATTGTCTGAGCTCAGCCATTTGATCCTGAAGTAGTCTCTTTCGTGTATGAATTTACAAAGACCACCCTGACCTGCATGTCTCGAGTGTCTGTGTAATCCACAGCCTATTTCATATCAATTCCACAACAAGGATAAAAGGGCAGGGCAGAGAAGAGGCGTTCCTCTCAATACTGACGTGAAACTGTATCTCAGCTTGTATGCTTGAGGCTTGAAATACGTCAGATGTGGTGATTCGCTTCCATGTGCAGGTCAAACTGTAAAAGTCCCCCTTTAAATCACAAATTTCCAATCAGATGAAGTGTCATTTGATGTGCTGACGACAGCAGCGCTCTATCATCAGCAGCAGCCGGTGCCCAGGGCGTGATTACAAACACATGTCGCCATTAGAAAACACAGTTTTCTTCGATTAGAGACCATATTCAATGAAACATTACGGTTGTTTAAGGGTGTACACACGCGTCATGAGATCTTCAATGGGACTCTAAGTCCACCTGGGGAGGAGTGAATCGATCCAGTGGAAGACAAGTGTGTGTTTACAGGTTCCTGCCTCTTCTCTAATGCGTAAGTTCAGTAAGTGGTGTTTATTCACGCACAAACTGTGTGTATGATCTTGAAAACTGACATTAAGCTAATATTTTCTGTTCTTTGGCGCTGATATTGTTCAATTGTTTTAGCCATAATTGTCTGGACTCTTTCTTCTCTTCTTCTCTTCCCCATGGACACAGTTAGCTGTTGGATAAGAAAAGCCTCTGACGCCGACGCTAAAACTAACCAGTCAACACTTAAATCTACCTTTTAGGATGGATCAATGCGGAAATCGTTCAGGATTCTCACTGAAACTTGTTTGAATTTAACTCATTAGAATACTCAGCCGTATTTTTGATTGCTGGAGCCACGAGTGCAGAGACAGAAGAGTGTAAACACAGCGCTGTCGATCTGCTGAAAATCATTCGCCTGAATGTGTTTCAACTCTTGATCCATCTTGGGTTTAATTTTGTGTGATGAGCTACCAGAGTTGTTCCCAAAGTCACTGCAGTTATTAGTCTGTTGTACCGTCGCACTTCTTGTCCTCTCTTATCTCATCTAATGTTTCTTTTTTATTAACAAGTTTTTTTCAACACACTCTTGCTTAATTCTAAGGGTTTCTTTTGCAAATATGTCGCTCTCTAGGTCATTATTGAGCCTGATGTGAGGACTGCAGGTAATGATGCGTCTTAATGGCGTCATCACTGACATTCAGGCAGCTGAACGATGATGACCCGTTAGTTCCATTTGTGACTGAGCGCAGATCCTTCAGCACCCTTCACACTCAACAAAGGACTTGTGGTCGGCTCAAAAGAAAAATATAAAACAAAAGAGAGACGGCTGATTGCTTCGTTAACACCTGTGTGACCTGGAGGAGAAATGTATCATTACACTCAACGAGTATAGAAAATAGCTGAAAATTAAAAAAAGCTTTGTTCTTTTTGCGTTTTATGCAATTATTACACTGTTGAGGTTCATTTCAGTGACCTTTGCCCTTGAAAAAAATCTTCCTACCAGTCCCTTTACCTGGTTCATTCTAAGACTCATATTACAATCAGAGTTTACTAATAAAACGGCAAATTAATGGAGTTAAAGTGTGCGGTCTTCTGTAAGATTAAATTACAATGAAAGATTATGAAAATGTCGCATTTCTCAGACGTCCTTTGGGATTATATTAACTGTTTCTGAGCTTTCCTGCGGTGAACCAGCCGCTGTTATCCTTATGAACCAGCTGTTATCCTGGGTCTCTTTGGGACTGGGGTGATGGTGGTGGTGGTGGTGGTGGTGGGGGTGGGTGGGTGTTGAAGCATGAGGGAACTTCACACTAGCTGCTCCAGTGAGCTGCTGGAGATGTGAGTGACGATGGGTGGATGCCGGACTGGGAGGCAGGATGTGACAGCGGCGGAGATCAGAGCCTCCCACAGCTGCTGTGGGGATGGAGGCGCAGCGATGGACCAGCGTGCTGTGGCCTTTACCTGGGCAGGTCACGTCTTAACTTTGTTTTATTAAAATACTCCAGGAGGATAAAGAGAGATTAATTTAGAGATTGAAATGAAGGACAGCAAGATTTCAATAATATTAGAGAAACCTGAATAAATCCTGACTTTTTCTTTCATCTGCTGCATGTGTCAAATGTCAGCTGTGAGGTGATTAAATTGCTAATTATCATATTATGATTAGTTTTGACTTTATTTGAACAAACTCAGTACATTTTGTCTTGTGAACATATGTCTCTTCAGAAAAAACTGAATATTTTTTGTAACTATGAGATTCGGTTTCAACTTCCTTCTGGAAATTTCCACCGTGAGGATGATGAACATTGCGGCTGAGATAAACCTGCTCCGTTTGGATCTGAGACTCGTGACGCTCGGTTTAAAACTCTCAGGTGTCGAATGGAATCTGGAGAAGCTTTTTTTTTTTTTTTCCACAAGACCCTGGTTCTTCTGCCACTTGCATAGCTATTCCAGGAAAAATGTAAACACGGGGTTCTGCAGCCGCTAAAGCTGCGGCTGTCAGCGTTCAAACCAGCGGTGCCACCTAAGACGCATGCACAATGCAAGACCTCTGGCAGTGCAGCAGCGCTGACGGCTAAAATGAGTCACACACAATCTCTTCCTGCTGAAGTAATGGAGCTCTTCAGGTGCACGTTCAGGGTTTGATTTAAGGGTTGAGTTGCTTTAAATATTAGCATACGGTCTTTTCAGCCACATATCCAGTGCTTATCCTTCTAGTGTGATCGTTAAAAATTGCCCAAGTCTGGATTTAAAGTTGTAAACATGCACAGAGTGCATAGTACAGATTATTACATGCTTTATTTCATGTGTTTATACACGCCTATAACAGAATCTGTGAAATACAAGACTTTTTATTAGCAATGCTAGTTTAAAAAAAATAATAAAATTCACATTTCTCCCAAGTGTCACTTCCTAATATGTTCCTTAATAGACCTTCCATATTTGATTTAGGTTAGTGATTATTGCCTGAAGCCACAGACCGCTGAGTCTGACAGAGTTACAAATGACTCCAGGTTCACCGTGTAGCGATCCTGATGCTCGCAGTCACCCAGGAGCCTCAAACCCCGTCACTTTGGTCCACACACACACACGCACACAAACACACACTGACCTTCCTTTTAGCCCTGAGCTGCCCATGATAGTTGTCAGATGAGTCTCCAGGAATCTCCCCTCCCCAGAGCGTCATCCCCACGATGGTGTAAGTGATGGCCATGACCAGCAGAGGCAGCAGGTAGACCAGAACGACCACGATGATATGATACCTTGGAAGGAATACACAGAGCTGAGGATTACTTTACATTTATTAGCAAAAAATCAATTATTAGCAATAAATCTGAGATTTGGTATTGCCTGGAACGCTTATCTCCAGGTGCTATACATAAAACACGAAACACACAATCTTGAACGCCACCTGTTGGTCGGCTGCAGTGAAGCAACAGGCCACTCTCAGCCTATAGGTTTGATGGCAGAAGAGCAGAAATGAAAGTAAATTTTAAAAGACTGAAGTCTCTGCTGCTCCACTGAGTGGAACCATGGTGCCTTGTTAAACCTAAGTCCAGTTTCAGTTAATCCCCTTTGACTCTGACGGTAATTGTTTGCTCCTGTTAATAAATTCCAAAATGTGCTCCAGCATCACCAAAGTGTGCTCCGGCCACTCATTTGGCTTCAGTCCTTTCATAGGGACTCAGTGGACTGTTGTCTTAGATAAAGTGCACACTCAAACTGGGCCCAGTTGCCCCTTATTAACGGCAGAAGCGAACCTGAGCACTCTGGCCATTTGGGACAGGCGTGGATTTAAGCAGCATGAGCCTGGGTTAACAGAGGTCCTAGTATCAGCACAAGCGTAGCATAAACCTTAGATTTCATTGGACCTCCATCACGGGACCCCCTTCCCTTGACCCAAACAGGTGAGCGGTGCTGGACTGAGCTGCAGTTCTTACATGAAGGAGTCATCGGCCTTGCGGGGCCAGGCCACGTAGCAGAGGGTCTTGTGGGGCAACACCAGGGTGGTGGAGAAGTAGCAGAGGGGGAAGGCCAGAACCACGGCTAAACTCCAGATACAGATGATGACTCCCGTGGTGGCCTTGGCTGACAGGCGGGGCTTCAGAGGATGGATGATGGCCATGTACCTGCAGGTCAGAGGTCAGCGGGTTTAAAAGGCTCAGTCGCATTATTGGTTCATCCACTTCAACAAGAACTCCAATCAAACGAACACTGAGAAATGAAGCGTGACTTGGCCACACTGGGTTTGAAATGTCTGGATTATTTAAAAAATCAAAGGTGCAACTTTGAAAACTACAAAGTCAATCTGTGTAACGTGTCAACGAATTGCTCTCGGCTTCTTTTCTAATCAACTCAGCAACTGGAGATCTTCAGCGGCCAACAATGCTTGTGCCCCATTAGCAATTCCGCGGCATTAAATCTTGCTGTCTCAGTAGGCCGTTCAGATGTCAGCGCATGAATAAATTGTTAGAGGTCCAATCATGTACCTGGGATCCAACAAGCTCCCAGAGCCCATAAAGTAATAGACTTCTAATTACGACTCTGATGTCCTCGTATACACAGGAAGAGGATTGCGCGTCAGGGTGCAGTTGCATACGTGTCAGCGTCAACAGCGTGAGATATTAAAGACATCTAAGGCAGCACATTAATCAATCAAAGCTTTTTTCCCCCTCTAAGTTTCTGCAAGCGACTGTTTGGAGAGCAGCCAGCGCCACCACGGCACCCAAACAGTCCCGCTGCCGCTGCGTCCTGTTTAAACTGCAGACAGGACCTTGGCTGAGACTCAAAGAACACGCAGCAAAATATTCTGCACACCTTCAAGTGAGGGTTCAAAGGTCCTCTGGGAGGTTTCTTTGATGTCTGCCACTGCCACTCACTTCAGTACCGGCCAGGCAACTGACCTGTGCGGGCGTTTATCTTGATTATTGGCTCTGAATTTAGAACGCTTTCATGAGGATCTTCTCTCCTCGCAGCTTCTGAAGTCTGACAGCAGCCACAATAATGAGAGCACACTGATTTCACACACTTTGGGTCGGGAAATCGACCCTCCATGGAAAGCAGCACCTGATATTCTTTGAACTCAGCCCTAAACGTGCACATCATATTTACACAGACCTAAAATAAAGACACTAAATGTCAACAAGAGACAATAAATGTGTGTCCAAGGGAAATATTTGGCCACATAAAAACCTGTAAGGTGTTGCCAGTCTGGCTTACAGGACAACCTGCATGTTTACTTGACTGCGGTGCCTGAGGGAAACAAGCTCAGCGGTGCAGGAGCACACAGGAAGCACAGATCCACAGATGCTCACGAACTGTGGCCTCGTGCCATTTCCAGACATCAGAGCAGAGACGGCACCACGCTGAGGTCACAAAAAGCATGGCCAGAGGTTACGGCTGCAGCATGCAGGTCGCGCCCGTGTTCCTCACTTGACGGAACGGAACGGACGTTGCAGACCAAAAACACGAGTGCGTGGAAGCTGTGGGAGCAGCCCAACCAAGAACTGCCCCAGGAAAGGCGCTGTTCTGCGCCGGGTGTGGAGGACATCTCGCCACGTCGCAACAGGCTGCAGATGCTTGTCCACAGCGCGAGTGCACGGAGCTGCCGTGAGCGTCAGCGTGCTTGTGGCTGCGTCCCTCATCAGTGTCTTCTCTGTGTTCAAACACTGTGACGTGGGACGTCTACTGATCATTATCAAAGCCTCGATGGCTGCATCATCACATTACTGGAAGAAGGAAGATGCAGGAAGAAAGAGATTAGAGCCTGGACGTGACAGAAAAGAGGTCAGGAAGCACAAATACTGCGAAAGGGTGGTGGCAGAGCACGCGTCCCCACTGCAGCGCTGCAGGTTGAAATGTGTTTTATAAAAGGCCAATGGTGGGCGGTCACCCTGCTGTCTAATGGCCTTAGAGAATAATGACGATTAATTAGCCACCCAAACTGTTACTAATATGTGCAGGTGAATTCCAGAGTGCACGAAATACTGTGAATGAAAGATGCAGGGTTTTATAAAATTAAAAATCAGTTATGTTAAAAAAAAAATAAAAAAAAACAGTTAGCAGAGGGCAGCAGAGGAAACTCAAGCAATGAGACAGAAAAGTATTTGAACTTGAGAATATGGAAATAGAAGTATAATTTGACTTCCAGAGAGGATATTCAGCCCAATACGGCTCATTGAGATGTTTGGTGAGCTCACCTGTCCACGGCGATGGCTGTCATCGAGTAGATGCTGGCAAACACAGACGTGACGGGGAAAAAGTTGTGGAATTTGCAGTAAGATTCGCCGAAGTACCATTCCCCGTGAGTGGCGTAGATGAAGTTGATCAAAGTGTTGAACGCGGCCATGGACGCGTCCGAAAAGGCCAAGTTGAGGAGAAAGTAGTTGGTCACTGTCCTCATGCGCTTGTGAGCCAGAATGATCCAGATGACGATCAGGTTCCCGAACACCGCCACCGCCAGCACGAAGCTGTACGCCACGGACCAGAGCGCGACGCGCCACGGTGGCTGCACGAACTGGTTGGTGTAGTTCGCAGTTATGTTGGATCCGTTGTGTGAAGGTTCCATCCTTTTCTCCTTTCACCAAACGTGGTCACTGATTTGGCTCTTTGACGCACCTGGTTCACTCTCAGAATCCCCAACGCGCTCGCTCAAAGTTTACAAATCGCCATCGCCAAAACCAACACTTGAGTCTTACCCGCGCTTTTTAGCGCCAGTGTAACAAGTGTGGGTACTACCCAGTGCCTGCTAAATGTGGATTAATGTCCGGCACCCTTTCTCCTCCTCCTCCTCCTCCTCCTCCTCCTCCTCCTCCAGCAGCGGCTGCAGCAACAGGCAGGGCGCCGTGCGCACTCAGTGACGCACAAGTGGCACAAATGGTTCCAGAGATTGATTGATAATCGTGGTTGCCTTTGTAGACTTAATGAATGACGGACGGCTGTAGACTCGTTTTATTTATTTATTTTTTTATGTGTGTGTGTGTGTGTGTGTGTGTGTGTGTGTGTTTATGTCTGTGGTTCTCTGGATAATAATGTTGCAGACGTGTGTGTGTCCTTCAATTTTAGCGTTTTGCAGCGCATTTTCACTGACCCGCAGCTTCTGAATGATGTCAAAGACACAGAAAAGCAGGAATGCAGCCTGTTGTATGTTCGGTCCACATCATCCTGCTGGCGAAAAGGCTGCGCCTCTCCCCGTTTCTGTCACATCAGCACTCACAAGTCACAGGATGAAGACCCCTGCAGGCATTTGAGCGTTCACATTAGATAAACCTCCTTCACCCGCTTCTCTGGCTGGTGGGGATCCTGCACCTCACCATGGCTACACTTGTATGTCCTCAAACATGGATCACGTCCAATCAATAAGTGCGCGTGTTTTGCGTGTGCAGGACAGGCCTTTCATGCTCACTGTAACACATCGCGTCAAGTGGATTTTCTGCTCTTGCGTTTCAGCGGGAGAAAGTTTCAAACAGCATTTACCAGACTTGGAATGGAAAATCGGCAGACTACATAATGGATACTTTAAATTTAAAGGAGGCAGAATGTGCATGTGAACAAATGCAAAGCAGGAAAGACACTTGAGTGCATTTTATGGCGTGAAATCCGTGAAAAATCACCATCTCCACTGCTGAAGCCGACAGTGTTCTGCTGAATAATGCAACTTGTTTGTTTTTAATAAATATGGTATTGTTTGTGTTTCTGGAATGCAGGATTATGTCCAGATATCCTTGATTAAGAAAACATAAAATCATTATCATGCTGTTCATGCGGATTTGAATTAACTGTCTCTTGCCAAGGAAATGAAAATGAGCTGAATCATTGACCAAATCATAAAAACTGCTCTAACTTCATTGATTTCTCAGTGAAATATGAGCATCATGGCCCCTAAATCATTTTAAAAATACTTGATATGCATGGGATGCATATTTTCAGCCTTTGTTTTGTCCTCTATCTATGCTGCCTGCTTAATGAGGAGCTGTGGGCTCATTTTCTTTGGCTGCGGTATGATGCGGTGTCAGAGGGCTTTTCGGAATTGACTTCCACATCTCCCACCGCCGAATACGTTGGCCGTGAAAGCATGCAGTTATGTCAGCCGTTGTCATAACAGATATCTTATTATGTGTGAAACAGAGTCTGGACCCATAAGCGGAAGCCGAAATCTCAACAGTTGCAGCACAAGTCTTTTATTGTCCAAAAAAACAACTAGAGAAACAGACTAAAAATCACTAGCCGCGCTAGGAAACAGTTCTACAAAAACCAAACTGAAAGCGCTACATCCAGCAGGTTTAGCAACTTCAAAAAATAAACAAAAAACCAAGCGCCATAAGGAGGAATCCAGAGGGAGCACGAAGAAACACGAGGGGTGATCTACGAGGAACCAGAGGGGACAGCTGGAAAACAAAGGTTCTGGCAGCAGGAGCCTGAGGAACCCGCCTCAAATAAGACACTAATTAGATTGAGTTCAGGTGTGAACAATCAGGCCAAAACACAAGAAGTAAAACCAGCAGAAAACACAGGAAAGGGAACTAAAAACACACAAAAATAAAAGCACAAGCCTGGACATGTTATTATCTGCAATTTCGTTGCTTTAGGTCAGTATCTGACCGTTGTCCTGCATGGCGCTCTCATTTCTGATGTCTGATGACACAGTTTTCACACAAATACCAGATCTGTAACAGCGCCACCTACAGGTGAAGTTGTGTTTTGATATTTTATGTTTGTTGCAACCCCCCCTTTGAAAATTTTCCAAGTTCAGAGCATCGATATGAGGAGGAAACAGGCGGAACTCAAATGTTAGAGCAAGAGAGGATAAAACAGGGCTATGCAACCTGAAATCAGGGTCTCATGAGAGGATCCACAGCTGCTCATGAGAGACGTGAAACAGCTGCGAAATCATCATCAAATCAGCGGAGAATAAGACGTCACTTTGGCTAAACTTGTAAAGTTTGGTGCACATTATTTTCCACCAAAGGTCATCACTAACGAGTACAGCCAGAGTCCTGATAAATTTATGGCTGAGAAACACCAGCACAAACCATTCATTTCATCTCTAACCGTGCACTCTTACGTAACAAGAGTCAAATGATAAATGCCGCTAAATGCCAGCACTGGCTTCATCATTATGACAACAACAACTTGACTTTCTAAAGAATGCCTTTCAGTTATTCTTTGGCAGGTAGACATTTGCAGGTCCTCAGTCTTTTTCGGGATTTTTCGTAATTGCAATTTTCTTCACGTGTTCAAGCTTGACGATGTCGTGTCTCATATAAAAACAGCATCTCCTTGAAAAGTCGTTTTTATTTCCCGTTCATGTCCTGGTTACAAACCGTCTCCTAGCCAGTTTTATTTATCTTTGCACAGGTAAAAGATATTTTTGTCACAATAGAAAGACGGGTTATTGTTGCCTCTTCCTGTCTCCTGTCTAATCTTCTTGATTGTGTCTCTCTTGCATCTCATCATGCCTCCGTCCTCTGGTGGATGTTAGCCGTTTTCTCCTCCCCTCGTGCTGCATGCGAGATTGTCCTGTTCTCCCTGTGGCGTGCATTCAAGCATTTTGGTTTTTTTTAGCCGCTTTGTCTGGCGCTTTGATAGATTAGTTTATGTTGCTCACCGCGAGCCTTTGTTTTTGGATCCTGCTGCCCCGATTTAACTAATTATGTTAATATCGACCTGTCGCCTGAGTTAAAGTGCCAGTTTGGAATTCTGTGTTTCGAGTCCTGAATCTGTCCGTACATGTTATGATCTTCACGAGCTGATCGTAACACCGTCATGTCAATCAGAGCCTAATCAGAGGTCAGTGAAGGGTCACCGAGTAGCTCCGCCACCAGACACAGGAACAGAAACGGAGGGTTTCGCTGTAGGTGGAGCGTTTATTTAAAGACAGACAAGTTGGAGATTTTAATTTAGCCGAGCTTCATTCAGACAGCAGGTTCTCGTCATGTGGAATGAAAGAATTCAGTGTGACTTAATTTCGCCTTGTTAAGCTTTTTCTTCAATCGTGTCCCGAAAATGAAGCTGTCTGTCTGCTACATTAGCGTTTAAAGCTGCATCACGCTGCTTTGCAGAAGCTAGACTGGAGAATAGTGAATATTTTCCTTTTGTTGTGGAGAAGAAACAAAAAAACTGGAGACGTCTTGTCATTTTATACTCTGACTGGCATTTACTGGCAGCTGGAGCCCAATGAGACACCAGTGTTTTCCCCTGTTGAACCCTGCTTAATTTCTGACGTTCAAGCGTCAGACTCAGTTTGTCCCTGAAGCCAGTGTTCTTCGACCTTTTTGGTACCTGTCGCATGCATCGCCGCCTCCGCATCGCGTTTGTCTCAGATTAGCTGCCTGCTGTCACATGACGACAGGGGAGAAAATACACACCGACGCAAACACAGACGCTCGGCAATGGCATTTTCTTCATTTCTTTAGACCAATTAAGTGATTTTTCCCCCCTAAATCTGATCATAGTGAACGATGTTGAGACCAGCAGAGTTTCCAGGAGAGTTTGTGGAGCCTTTCAGTTATCTTTGTTTGACTATGTGAGGTTGTTGTATTTCCAATCTAACCCAAATACATTTTTTTCAGCTTGCTTCTCTCTGCCCTGGGACCTTGTGGTTGGAATGCCCTCTGTCCCATAAGTTAGATGCAGCTGCCATGTTGTATCTCCCTCCCCAGTAAATACTCTCGCTTAAGAGCCAGAATTTACAACCGACCTAGAGTCACCTGTCTGATGGCTTCTGTCCGGACGTCTGCCTGACCTCCTGACTTTTAGAGCCCTACTGTCATCAAACTACAGCTTGTGACCTAATTGAATAAAATTTAGACAAAAGTTTTGCTGGCGTAGAGGCGTGTATCCCTTTGTTGCATGTACAAGCATCAAACATCACTTTCCCATGTACCATTAGTCTTTAATGACCTTTCAGTGGCTGTTAGATGGCCCACTACAGTATTGGCAGTTGCTGCCAATAAAGCTCAGTTAAATGGATGTCAGGAGGGAAGCTTTTATGAGGTGTCCGCTGCTCCTGCTTTTTAAGGATCAGAATATTCTGATGTGTCCTACCAAAAGTATCAGTACAATAAAACTACAGCAGAAAAAAGAACTTTTGAAAATGTTTAGTTGTTCTTATGGAATAATCCATTCCACTGCATCAAGCACAGTGTCTCAGATATATAACAATAGATATTTTTATGTCATTTTACAGACTGCTTAGAGTTCAGTGATTTCCAATGTGTGACCGCCAGGAGGCGCTAAATGGACTAAGAAAATTGAAGGGAAACTGAGCAAAAAATGCAAAATAACAGAAAGAATCAATTTTTTTAAGCATTATTATAAAATATAATTTATCACGTGATCTTTGCTGCTCAGATGACATGATGCCATTGTTGTATTTATGAGTCTAAATAGTGAAAACATCACCAATTCGATCGCTTCCAAATGGCTGAAACAAAGGTAGTAACTTTGATTCACATGCTGGTCTTTACAGAGACGCACAATGAAGCCTGGGGGCCTTAAATCCCACAAAGCCAAAAAAAAAAAAAAAAAAAAAAAAAAGGTCCGCTGGGAAATCAGCCTAATAGGCAGCAATTTGCCTGAATGACCTGCGCTCCATCACATTACCCTTCTCCTCCAGCCAAGGCAGTTTTATTGGCTTTGGCGCTCGAGTTCAGCACACAGACAATGCTGACATTAATATTTATAAAGTGTCAAGAAGGAAAGTCACAAGTAAATTGAAACTAATTACCTTTCTATTTAAGTACTTAAAGACTGATAATTAATTTACATGGCAGAGGCATAAATATTTTGGATATTTAACTTTGACAAAGGTGACACAAAAAATGTGTTAAAAGCTCCAGTATGTGGGGGAGACGGTAGCACACCAGCACAATTAGAGGATATAATTGAGCTGACCCCAAGCGCAAGGTCAATATATCGATTTGTGCCGTAAATAACAGTAATTGCAAACCACTGTGAACATTTAAATAGATGAGAAAGTTTGAGAAACAAGGTCAAATAACCACTTACGGCCGCTCCAAAGTCTTCTTCTTTTCATACAAGTGCCAGTGAATTAGTCTGATGGTGGACCTACAAACTAATAACCGTAAACGTCCGTGAACATTCTCCCTTTCTCTTGGTTAATGTGTAATCAATGAAATGAAAGTGTCACCGCGTGATGGACATTGATAAGAAACACCATCAGTCGCAGACAAAAAAACTCACAGTGAGGTATCGATGACCCACAATGCACTCGGGCATAATAACGCCTCTGATATTTATTACTTATGATGGAAATCCAGCACTCAGAAACCACTTTGGAGTCTTATTCGCAACCACTTTTATCTTAAGAGGCACAAACAGATGACGCAGATAGAACCCCTCTGAAGAAAAGTGTCTCTGTCCAGCTCATCCAACCATTCTCGCCTCCTGGTTGGCTTCATCAATGACGAGATAACTGTATTAAAGTGTGTGTGTGTGTGTGTGTGTGTGTGTGTGTGTGTGTGTGTGTGTGTGTGTGTGTGTGTGTGTGTGTGTGTGTGAGAGAGAGAGAGAGAGAGAGAGAGTTGGTGCCACCTAGTCATTAGGGTTGAGTCAAACACAAGAAATAATATATGATCACCTGCTGGGATGTTTGGTTTAGAGGAGTTGGGAAGGTTACAGATGTGAAATGTCAGCGATGCATAAAGATACACATCAAACACATCAATGAAAGAGATTTTTTTTTTTTTACAGAGACGCCAAAACCAGTCGCCATCTTCTTTTAACCACCAAGAGGGTTGATTTGCAGCTCGCCACCAGGGGGCGCTTCAGATGCTCTGAAAAACAGGATTCACTGTAAGTTGAGCTGTTCTGTTAACAGGGAGAGCAAAATTAAAGTAAATGTTACAATCAACTCTGCGCTTAATCACATCATTTGTGCCATCGATTACAAAGACAAGCGCATTCGCTGATCTGCCAAATAGAAGATTAAACTGCTGAGAAACACTCCAATCCTGGTCAACAGTCAGTCACCTGTAATCACCTGATTAACATGTACACTATTTTGCCAGAAGCATAGCATTAACGTCCCTGTCTCTAGACACACACACACACACACACACACACACACACACACACACACACACACACACACAACACACACAATTTCTCCTGTCTAAAAATAACAAGCAGAGGAACTTCTCAGCTAGTTCCTGAAACTGTGTTTAGATAAAACAGAAAGGCCATGTGCACACAGGTGCCACCATGTGCACCCAAAACGCGGCATAATTACAGCTGTTTGAGAAAGATTAAAGGCAGAAATCACTGTTTTACTGTCATCTTATCCATTCATAAGCTTCCCCTCCACATACCTTCTCTCCTCTCCTAACTTTGTTGATCAGTATTTGATCTCATTTACACCCAATCTTGTTTTAATTGAATTAAATTGAAGTTCCCTCCTCTCTGGCCTCAACTCTGCGCTGTGAACACATAAACCTGCTTTCAGGCTGCTGCCAGGTGGGCGTCAAGCGCAACTGTCCCGGTCATGTGATCACCTGTAAATTCTTGCAGTTTGCTTCCCTCCTGTGGACAAAAACGAGCACTGCAGGTGGGGAACCGCAAACACTCGCAGAACACAAAAGTAAATAAATGATAATAAAAATAAATTCTTCTTCCAGGTCCTCTTCTGAAATTGACGGCAAATTCCGCAAATGCGACGAACCACGCAACGCAACGCAACGCAACGCAAGTTTTGGTTTGTTTGTTGGTTTTGGTTTGGTTGTTTTAGGTTTTGTTTGTTTGCTTTGGTTTTGGTTTTAGGCTTTTGTTTGCTTTGGTTTTGGTTTTGTTGGACAGACACACACAGAAACCGGCTGAGTGACACATACCTGCAGCCCCGTCCGGGCTGAGCCTTGAACCCGGGTCTCCACAGCGGGAGCCGCGGTCTTTAACCACCGAACCATCTTCAGCGCTGAGACGACGAGGAGGAGGAGGAGCGGAGCACACCCACCTGCACCAGGTGCTCCGAAGCAGGACGTGATGATGACACGTGACCTGTAACAGGAAGCGATGTTATGTTTGACCATGAGGCTGTTGAGCACAGGTCACTGTGATTCGGTCAGTAGTTGTTAGGTCAGGCAGTCTCTCCATGATGTTGTGCAGGGCTTTATGTCAACATGCCCAACCAGAACCATTTAAATGCTGGAGCTCTCTTACTGGACTTTTGTACATCTGACCCACTTTCACAGATTCTTAATTTCATACTGTCACTTTAGCCTTTTTATTTTTTATTTTTTATTTTTTATTTATTTTTTCTTGCTGTGAAGATAAACAACAACTCTGTTTCTCCTTTCATTAAAGCCTACTGGCCCATTCTGACTGATTGAATGGTCCTCCAGCCAATCACAGATATTTGGTCCGAACCACTGGTCTGTGCAGTGACAGACCCAAAGTGAACGGGTGTTTTACACGTGCAGCGTGCTTTTAATGTGCTCGGCTTGTGGATTAGAGTTATTCTGCAAAAATAAGCAACAGCACAGGAGTTACAGTTTGAAGGGCGGAAAAATCTAACATTTCCCATTTTCTGATGTAATCATCTAGGACAGTTTTGCAATGTTTATTATGTGCCAAATTCAGTATTGTTCAAATAAATTCTGGAGCACTCAGCTGTGTGTCCACATGCTTTATTCATTTGCAGCTAGCCATGATCTGGTGTGGTCAAGTTGAGCGAGAAGGCACACAGAGGACAGATATTCATCTAAATGGGGATTATTGTGCATTTCTACTCTATCACTTCAGTACTGGGCTGTTGTGCATAAGACATAAAATGCACTCAATTTCTGGTTGTGAAATTAGTAAAACACGTCATGTTCATGGCCGCTGTGACGCCCCCGTGTGCAGACAAGTGAAGACCAGAAATACAAGACCACTGAAATGAGGATGTTATTTACATTCATGCCTAAATTGCTCGTGGCAACATGCTTTTACTAATTCTTCTTTTCACCTCTGTAATTTAACACCATTACAAAAGTCTTTTTTAGACAGCATTTTTTTCCCAAACAGGTTGTAAAATGTGTAAATTTTGCATTTAGGAATCAGGTCAAGTGAGAAAACAAAAGATCTTTTACAAAACCAGGCTTTATTTTGTGCCTTCTTCTGTGGCCTCCTCTTCTGTCCTCTCCTCTTTTTGCTCTTCATCTTTGTCTTCATCTTTTGTCTCTTTTCCTTTTTCCTCTTCTTCTTCTTTTGCCTCCTCCACTTGCCCATCTTTTCCCCCCTCTTCAACCGCTTTCCCTTCTGGTTCCACTTGTCCTTCTCCCTCTTCCTCATCTTCTACCTCCTCCCCCAACAGGTGCTCCAGATCGGCGATGCGCTGCTTCAGCACCTCGTCGGCATCTTTGTACTTTCCCAGAATCTTCTTCAGCTTGGTCTGCATCAGCTCCATCGTGCTGTAGAGTTTGTTGACCTTCTCCTCCAGCTCTTTGGCTTCAGGCTTGATGTTCGCCGGGTCCAGGTCCAACAGACCATCCTTCATCAGGATTTGCCGGCCCTTCTCCTCCAGCATGGCTTTGGCATCCGGGTACTCCAACAGAGACTCCATCAGGTCGTCCTTGGAGAGGCAGAAGAGGTCCGAGTAACCGATGCTGCGGATGTTAGCCGTTCGCCGGTTACCAGCTTTACTGCCTTTGATGTTAAGGATGCTGATCTCGCCGAAATAGCTGCCGCTCCCCAGAACCACAAACTGCGTGACACCATCATCAGCGACCACTGCCAGCTTTCCGTCTTTGATGATGTACATCTCGCGGCCGATGTCGCCCTTCTTGCATATGTAGTCACCGGGGCTGAACACCTGCGGCCGCAGCTTCAGCACCAGCTCGATCAGCAGGCCCGCTTCACAGTCCGCAAAGATGCGGACTTTCTTCAGCGTGTCCATGTGGACTTGGATGGCGATCTCCGCCTTGAGCTTGTCTGGAAGGTACCTCAACACCTCTCTTTCGTCCTGGGCTTTTCCGTTGTTCCACAAATAGTCGAACCACTTGATGACTCGCAGCTCAAGGTCCTTGCTGACCTTCCGGGCCTACGAACCAGAAGAAAACGGTTCAAAACATCTCTCAGAACTCTAGCTCTTCTTCCGATTACATGTCCAGAAATTCAAATATTTAATCACCAACAGAAATGTATACAGAGCGATGAAAAAAGACTCTGCTGTACCTGCATGTAGTGTTTGATGTTGTCAATCCGGGCCTGGAACTGAGCCTGGGCAGCGTTCATATTTGAGATCATGGTGGCAATGTTTCCCACGATGGTGGCAAAAATCAGGACGCCAACCAAGAAGTCAATCACGTGGAAGAGAAATTCCGAGTCCAGGGCCGGTGGGGGAGTTTCTCCGATGGTGGTGAGGGTCAGAGTAGACCAGTACAGGCTGAAGGAATACTTCCTCATGGGCTCTCCAAAAGCAGGCTCCTCCGGATCATCCAGAGCTGGATAGACCCATTCGTCAGCGCCAAAACCGATGGATTTGGAAAAAGAGAAGTAAAAGCAAGCATTCCAGTGGATGATAATGAGGATGTACATAATCAGGTTTGCAATGCGGAAGATGTTGGGGTAGTTGGTCTTAGTCTCGGTCCTGGTGAAGAACTCCATCATTCGGCCGATTCTCAAAAGCTTGTTGAGTCGAATTTCCGGGTAGTCGAGGCCAAAGTACAAGTATAAGATGTCCGTGGGAAGCATGGAAACCACGTCAAGACGAAACTGAAAGGTGGCGATGTAGCCGTCCCTCAGGAGCTTCTCATCTTTCACCAGCAGGCCTTGTTCCAGGTAACCTGCACTCAAAAGAGACCAAAAAGGGCTCAAATGGATCCTCTCTCGCTTCATTCCACCTTGATGTGGCTTTTTTGCACATTGAGGAAAGGCTGACACAGGGGCGCGTTACCGGTTCTGGTCCTGACGAACATGTCCGCCACGTAGATCAGGTCTGACGCGCAATCAAGGAGAAACCAGTAAACGATAAAATTATGCTGCAGCTCCTCAAAGCAAGCCCTGAGGAGGAGGAGGAGGAGGAGGAGGAGGAGGAGGAGAAGGAGGAGGAGGAGGAGGAGGAGGGTGAGCAGTTGTCTTTTTATCTCCAGGCGTCACCAACATGGTGGTCGCTGAGGTTACCTGGCTATGATCATGGTCCAGTTGTACATGACTGGTAGAGTGATGATGAATAACCAGTGGTAATACAGGTTCCCAGCTGGATTGATGATGAATACCTCTTTGGGTCTAGAAGAAGATAAAATAACATTTAAACGAAAGCCGGCCATGTTGAATAATGTGCCAGGAGAGGTGAACTCACTTATCTTTGTCCTTTTCTTTTGCCTCTTTCTCCTTTGCTTCCTTTTCTTTTGCCTCTTTCTCCTTTGCTTCCTTTTCTTTTGCCTCTTTTTCCTTTGCCTCTTTTTCTTCTGTTTCCTTTTTTTTCCTTTCCTCCCTAAAAAAAAATAACCCTCACATTTCATGCAAGGATGCGTTTTATTTGGTTTCTCCATACAGACTCTCTGTACTTACTCTTCATTGTTATTGTTGTTCATATTGAGGAGAAAGTGAGTTTTTGACTGCGGCATCATTCTGGGAA
The DNA here is from genome assembly GCA_016586285.1 of Arothron firmamentum. Classification (NCBI taxonomy): domain Eukaryota; kingdom Metazoa; phylum Chordata; class Actinopteri; order Tetraodontiformes; family Tetraodontidae; genus Arothron; species Arothron firmamentum. Next base: position 129,653 of record BJFM01000584.1, on the reverse strand, counting down.
TAAAAAAACGGGAGACACTCATGGATACTTCTATCATTAAAACAGTGTTATACTGAGGTTCTACGTTATTTAGTATCACCTCCAGATAGAATTTTGACAGAGAGTAAATAATATTTTTCATTTCTGCTCTCTTACAGCTCATGCTCGCCGTCTCTAACACACTGTGGTGCGTTTTGGCACGAAAGGCTGCTTAAATGGGTCATGGCAGCAGATCTGGAGAAAGATGGAGCAGAAGATTAACTTTAGTTTTTCGTTTGACACAAATTTAATTAAGATTCCTTCATTAAGACAGCAAAAACATGCCTCCTTTTTAAAAATTCTGTCAATCTTATGAAATTTGGGTATGTTGTATCGCGTCACTGACACTCAAATTACGTGCAGAGATGATGCATAATCTATTTTTCTCCCTCTTACCTGTTATTATGAGGCAAAATCCATCTGGTCCTTCTATAACTGCAAGAAAATCTGGAGTTTGTTGGCAGATCTGTGTTATCGGCCGTGGGATTCTGGTTTAAATCATATCAAAGTGTGTCCAAATAAGTCACCTGTGAGACAAACTAATGGTCTGTGTGACCCTGCTGGGGATTTGTGGATTAGAACTGAGCAGAGCCGCAGTCTCTCAACCTCTTTATTCATCCGCTGAGAGATGATAACTCGCTTTTAGTTAGTCAGGAATCAGCACACAAAAACATGAACATTATCACTTTTTAGTTTTTTTTGCTGCAATATTTTTCCCTCAGCATTTAAAGAACATCATAGGCTTTAAGATGACCAACACACACACACACACACACACACACACACACACACACACACACACACACACACACACACACTCCCTCTCTCTCTCTCTCTCTCACTCTGCTCAGTCAGCACTCAAAGCCATATCCAGCTCTGATCCTCTTATATGATGGATTGTTGTTGCAGGACTCTGATCAGTTGGATCTGAGTCCTGTTAATTGAATCTGACTCGTGAGAATGAAATTAGCCGTGAATCTGAGTCGCGCCATCGCTGAGGTCGCCCCCTCACGCAGCAGCTCCTGGTTGTCTGGCCCTAAAACAGCTGGCGCGTAAGCGGCCGATCCTGTTTATTTTTCCTCCACGCTGATGGAATTTAAACCATGAACTGAAGCGCTATTTATCTTACATTTGGCCTTGCTGAGAGAGCAGGCGCCTTCGCATCCCCTCTGAATACATTTGACACACTTGAGGCTTTGAGTCTCCACATCACCAAACATTTGCAAGTCATATTTTGGAACACCATCAGAGGACATCAGAGAGAGTGTGTGTAGCAGCCGCCTGTGCGTGATAAAACCCAAGCGTGGCCTCCTCTTGTTTTGACCAATCAAAATAATGAAACGCTCGAGGCTTCTGCAGAGGAGTCCAATTACAGATTACACATGAAATCTTGTGGAGACTGAAATAGAGAGAACACTTCATCGGGATGAATCACAGCAACGTTCCAGTACTCAAACAAATGTTTTATTGGTTGAATTCTGAGCATGTCTGCTTTACAGATAATTCACACATTTTCCTCAATTTATCAAGAAGCAGCTCTTCCATTTGCTGCTGCCAGCTACAGCTGTGGTTCTGACTGCTAACAGATGAGAACTTAGGAAGGAACCACAGCCCAGGGTGTGCTCCTGCAGTGTGAATCTATGGAAACAGTGGCGCACCGGCTGCATCAGCACAAGACGACCCCGCGGCAGCTGCAGGTCCGTCAGCGCTGAGGTCTGCGTGAGCAGGGCCGTCAGCAGCAGTCGCATCAGCTCCGGCGGGAACGTCCGCAGCACTTGCATCGCCCCTGGCAGGAACATCTGCAGCAGCTGCATCAGCTCCAGCGGGAACATCTGCAGCAGCTGCATCAGCTACAAGAGGAACATCGAAACAACCTGCAGCAACAGGAACATCTGCCGCAGCTGCATCAGCTCCAGCAGGAACATCTGCAGCAGCTGCATCAGCTCCAGCGGGAACATCTGCAGCAGCTACATCAGCTCCTGCGGGAACATCTGCCGCAGCTGCATCAGCTCCAGCAGGAACATCTGCCGCAGCTGCAGCAGCGCCAGCGGGAGCATCTGCAGCAGCTGCATCAGCTCCAGCGGGAACATCTGCAGCAGCTGNNNAGCTGCATCAGCGCCAGCGGGAACATCTGCAGCAGCTGCATCAGCTCCAGCGGGAACATCTGCCGCAGCTGCATCAGCGCCAGCGGGAACATCTGCAGCAGCTGCATCAGCAGGAACATCAGCTCCAGCGGGCGCGTCTGAAGCAGCAGGCGCTGCCCCCTCGGCGTCTGCAGGGGCTGGACTCGCCTCTGGGTCTGCAGCTGGTTCAGCCTCTGATGCTGCCTCCTCCTCAGCTTCATCAGAGTTCAAAGGAGCAGCGGCGGCCCCGGGGCCCGCTCCGGCCTGCATCTGTGAAGGGATGAAATCTTGCTATATTTGTTGTTCTTGTTATACAGAAAAGACTCATCTCATCCCAGTATTGGACTTGTTGTGTAAAAGACCTCAGTATTAAAGAGGCGAAGCAGCGTTACTGCTGCTTCAGTCAGCTCTGTTGCATCTGTGATGCGTCAACCAGCTGATTCAAACTTCTTAAACACTACTGCAGTTAGAAATCAGGAGACGTGAGGAACATCCCAAATGCCCTAAAGCTGTAAAACATCTTTTCAGGTTTTCCCTGTCAACAACCGGTCGGTCTGTCTGTCTGTCTGTCTGTCTGACTGACTGATTTTTTTCCCCCACCATTCTTTTCCAGCTTCTGATGGACAGAATGTTGCACCATTTTTATGTATTCATTTTGTCGGCCAGGTACCTGTGCCTCTTCATCTGATGCGTCTCCAACAACAGCTGGAGGGGCAACAAACACGGGCTGGATTGGGGCACCGTTCGCCTGCCAGACAGAGCACCAGTTTTCATGCTGAAATCAACTGTTGCTGCTCCGAATAGATGAAAAATTCACAAAATAATCAACTGTTGTAACGTTATAGCAAAACAAAAACTTGCCTGAGCTTGACCAGCAGCGGGAAAGAAGGGATTTTGGAACATTGCCTAGAAAAACATAAAAAAAGAAAAAAGAAATCCACTGTGAAATGATAAAGAGATGATGATGAAGATGATTAAGGCTGCTTTCCGACCTGTTGCTGGTACAGCCTGCGCATCAACCATAGGGCCTGATTTGTATGGACAGCAGCCTGCTAAAGAAAGACGGGACGTATTCAGACATCAACACATAAATACGCAGATAACTTTGTTGGCGCAGCAACGACAAACTGAACCGCAACTTACATTTTCTTCATCGCTTTCACTCCCCAGAGCCTGCAAGAGCAACAGGAGCAGTCAGGGGAAAGACGCTTTGTTTAGGGTAAATCATTAGACACGATCGACGCCAGACTTACTGGAGCAGCCCGGGCCGTCCCCAGCAAGCACATCAGGGCCACCAGAAATTTCATCATCACTGCTCCTGCAGAACAAAACCAAACAGAACCATTTTCTGTGCTGTCACAAAAACTATTGGTAGCAATAAAAGCAGTAGTTTTCGTAGTTTTCGTAGTTTTCCCTAAAAATTCTTACCTTTTGTTGCACAAAGAGAAGGTCAAGTTGTGTCTCCAAGCGGATAGAAAGCGGACTAATTCATCTCTGCCATCAATGGCATTTATATAGCAGAACATCCCCAAACAGCCAATCAGCTCCAAGAAACAACATGCGGAGCCGTGCGTTTGAAGAAACACTTACACTTCAAAACTGAAAAGTGAATTGCAGAGGTAATTACATGCTCTGCAAGTACGCTTTAGCCCGCTTTGTTACCTTAAAAACCAAACTTCAGAGGGAAAAAAAGGATTGCTTTGAGCTTTAAAAAGATCATAATTAGAACAACTAAAAAAAGGTCATATTTGAAAACGTTACAACACGCCACCACACGCACGGAGGTGGACGACAGATGACGGACAAACACACGCAGAAACCTCTTTTCTACCAAAAAATGGTAGAAATCATTCAACTTTCCGTTGTTGCTTTAAATTAAAATGATGAGGTTAAATCAGGCAGTCAGAATTAAACTGCTGATATCGATCCTCACAGAGTGAGATGCACCAATCTGAGCGTGCTCACGCACGTCTGCTCGCACACGTTTGTAATTGACAGACGACTGGTTCTGACCCAGGAACCATTGGTACCTATTGCAAAGAACTAACTTAGAACTAAAGGTTAGTATTATTTTTTCCCCCACATTTCTTTAAAGCTCTAATCACACCACGTTGGGATTCAACGTTTTCTCTGGGACTTTTTTCTGTTGAATTGCATCTTTCTAGTGATCAGCTATTCTCTAATTTTTCCGGCGGACTTCCAGAACGCTTTATTTTCCAGACATCTACTTAAAGACTGGATTTGACTGTGAGCGTTGCCAGTGTTACGGTGTCTGACTTTCCTCTGATCCCCGTCTTTGTTTAAGCTGCTGCACTTGTACACACAGCAATTTTGAGCCCTGGAAGTTCCTGGTGTTTGTTTTGTGTGGCTCCTATCAGGTAATAAAGGACTGTAATCTGGACGTTTCTGACTCCAGACTGCTGAGTAACTGGGCTTTCTTTTGCATCAAATAACTGTTTCTTAAATTGTCCAGTTGAGTGTTCTGAGCACTTACTGCTCACAATGAAGAGCATTGTTTTTCCTCCTCAAAAAAAAAAAAAAACGCCCAAAAACGAATGACTAAAGGACAACCAAGCTCGAACCACCCTAAACAGATTGTGTTTTATGTTTTGGTCTACAAAGACATTTAATAA
>BJFM01000584.1:110290-124721 GCA_016586285.1 Arothron firmamentum | reverse complement strand
GGGGGGGGGGTCTGGACCCAGTCAAGGGCCACAACTGTCAAAACGCTGTCATCAAGCAGGTGAGATCCCAGGTGAAAGCTTGGTCCACCTGGTCGGACAGAAAACCCGGCCGGATGAAGGCCTTCGAGGCCTGGCTCTCAAATATATAATATATACATGTTGTTGAGCGGTGTGGTTGTCATTCAGAGTCGGAGGCAAATTGAAAACACTGAAAGAGACTTTCCTCATCTGTGTAAAGTTGTTTTGACCAACAAAAATACAAGTTTTTTGATTTATCTGTGTGTGCTACCGCTGTCATAGCTCTGCTTTCACACGAAGTTCTATATAATTATATCACAATAAACAAATAAGTAAATGTTTTGCATTGTATTTCAGGTTCACTGTGCACAAATGTAATTTTTATTGAAACGGTGTGTTGTAATTTTAGTTGTTTGGTTCCACCTCACTGGATCAGACTGACTTTGAGCTGCAGAGCTCCACCTGGGACAGGACGGCACCTGTGTGTTTTCAGAGCAGCCCATTTGAGGAGATCAGCGTTTGTCGTGTCGAGACAAGCTTTTGTGGCCAAGGCAGCAGGAATCTTATTCCTGTGTTTATTTTTCAAAGCAATCGCACGAAATTTAGTTACTCACAGACGCAAAGTTTCCATTCCATTAGCCCAGGTTGTGTAAGTCAATGTGTTGTTAGTTGTGATGTTCACAGAACAGCACAAAGTCTACAATTAAAAGCTAAAATAATTGTCCTCTTTCGTCTGGGGGTGCTGGGGGCAGCAGAAAAAGCCTCTCAGCAGTCAGGAGCAGAGGTAATGGGCTGTGACAGGGGGGGTCACAGCGTTCAATAACGAGGAGCTTCACCCTAATCGCTCACGTCAGCCCTTCCCTGTCAGGACCGTCTGGCATTCACAGTCAGGATGCTATTGATCGTCTGGAAGGGTCGACATTAATCTGCTGCAAGAAACGTCTCCATCATTTCATCCAAAGAGGCAGAGAAACGCCGTCTTTATCCAACAGAAGATGTCTGTGACGATTCGCTGCTGATTCTGTGTGATCCGGATCACAGATGAGGGGAACCGTTACACACTTTCTTTCACTGAACAAAAACACAGCCACTGTTCCAGATTTAGTGTAGAAACTGTGAAGATCACAGTCACAACATCTGCCTCCAGTAATGGGAGCATTTCTGGAGAGAAAAAGTTTTAGCTGTGCAGCAGGGCGCCACCAGAGGGCGCTTCAGATGCTCTGAAAAACACTGTTCTGTTAGCAGGGAGAGTAAAATTAAAGTAAACGTTACAATCAACTCTGCGCTTAATCACACCATTTGTGCCGTCGATAACAAAGACAAGCGCATTTGCTGATCTGCCAAATAGAAGATTAAATTGCTGAAAAACACTCCTTAAACTGCTGAAAAACACTCCTGTAATCACCTGATTAACATGTACACTATTTTGCCAAAAGCATTCACGTCCCTGTCTTCACACACATACACACACACACACACACACACACACACACACACACACACACACACACACACACACACACACACACACACACACACACACACACACACACACACACACACGAACCTGCAGGACAGTGTTTCATGATGTTGGACCAGGAGGCCTGGCTCTGGTTCAGTCTCTGCTCTCCTTCATCCCAAAGATGTTCTATCGGGTTGAGATCCGGACTCTGCAGGCCAGGCAAGTCCTCCCACGCCAAGCTCCCTCATCCATGAGACAAGTCCCTCATCCATGAGACAAGTCCCTCATCCATGAGACAAGTCCCTCATCCATGTCTTTATGGCTGTTGTTTTGTGCACTGGTGTGCAGTCATGTTGGAACAGGAAGGGTCCATCCTCAACTGTTTCCGAACAGTGGTCCGAACTGTCTCGGTACGCTGAAGTGTTAGGAGTTCTGGACCATGATTGAAGGTCCAGAGACCTGGAAACAGCCCCACACCTTAGTCCCCCCTCCACCAAACTTCACACTTGGCACAATGCAGTCAGACAAGCACCATTCCCATGGCAACCACGAAACCCAGACGCATTTCCAGACAGAGAAACGTGATTCGTTACTCCGGAACATCTCCACGGCTCTAGAGTCCAGTAACGCTGCTGTACATCGCTTCATCTGATGCTTTGCACTCTCTCCATCGCCACCTGAACCCTGACTCCACTCGCTAAGACAAATTCACTGGTTTCTGCTGTTTTACAGGGAAAACTCACCGTATCTCCAGTCACTCTTTAACATTTACAGGACAAATCTCGATGCTAACGATGCAAAAAAATGCCTGAAAACAACCGGTCGTCCTCTCTTTGGCCTTTTACCCGCATGAATCTCTGATTTGTTATACTTGGACAAACTGGGGAAGCTCAGCAGGAACGTGTTTTGCAGCAGCTGCCTGTCAAAGGTGACGCCATGCAAGGCGTACGACCACGCCAGGTCAGCCTTGACTCTCTGGCGATTGTCACTGTTTCATCATCTGTTGAATCATCGTAATTCAGCATCATACCATCAATACCGGTAATTTATTATTGCACCCAGGAGTTAAAATTGTTGAATTAGGATCAAATAGTGATGGCTCTATAAAAATAATAATTTCAACATGTATAGGACAAATAATGTGCAACAATCAGCAGTTAAACCATGTTAAATTCCTGTTTCGTTTTAAAAAAACCACAAAAACCAACACAAATTGATGAAACCATAGAGTTTAATTCTTAAGAGGTTCGAGGGAACATTACACTGAGTTAATAAACCTGTGCAGCACAAATTGTGCAGACAGTGGGGAGGAGAGAACAGTAGCGGGTAGCTAAGGAGACTACAGGGACAGCAGAGCATGTTTCAAGAGTGCGTCCAATGCAGGGTGATGTCATCATCTGCTCAACACCATAATCTGCTCATTTTAGCATTTGAACGCACATCCACATGTTGCAGAAACAGATTCATTTCAAAACCAGTTACACAATGTTAAGATGGAAAGAAATCCTCTTCTCCTCAGGCTTTTCATCCACTTTACACCTTTGCTGGGACCTACAACAGCAAATATTCATCACGCTCTTTCTGCAGCTTTTGATTTTTATAACGTTGGTCACGAGGACGTACCTGGCTTGTCTGTGTCGGCTGGTCCTGCTGCACAGGGGGCTGAGGATCCTGGGATGGAGGGGGGCTATCGAAGATGGCAACCTGGAGACAGGAAAGAACATCTTAGAGGTTGAGGCCTTAAGCGAAGGAACGATTCGACTTCAGCGAGTTCAGGCTGTCGCATCCTGACAAAGCCGCTTTCTGAAACTCACGTTAGGAATGTGAGGGGGGATTTCAAATGGCAGCACCTGTGAAAATAACACACGTCACGATTGAAATACACAGGCGCAGAACCAGAGCAATGGCAGAAAAACCAAAGAAAAACATCTCACACTTGGCAGATGAGGAACGTTTGTCAGGGGAGGCATGTTTGTCAGTATCTGGAGCAAAAACACAGCAAACCCAGGCATTATTTTCATTTGCTTTGGTTAAAAATACTTTAATGTTTTCATTTGGAAGTATATATAAGTTAGGATGAAGGCTTACCCTTTGCTGGGAGAAGTCGTAGGGGTAGTACTGCAAATATGAGCGCACCAGAATGTCAGCAATTCTCAGAAAAACCACAATTAAATGTTGTCTGGAAATGCAGAACACTTACAACTTCCACGCTCTGTCTGCCTGGTGGCTGAGGAATGGAGTACTTGATGAACCCGTGAGAGGGAAAGGGCTGCAGCGACACAGGAAAGGCAATTAATTCTGGTTACTGTGGCAACCATATGTGTACTGACAGTTTAAGAGACTCGTTTGTGGCGTGCGAGTGCGCTAACTTGTGCAGTGTTCGATCCAGCTGTACCAGGAAATCTGTGGGGGTAAAGCTAAGAAACAAAACAGTTGAGATGTTAGCTTAGAATGAAAGGAAAGAACATGCGCTTCTGAGTAAAGACTGAAAAAAAAACCGATGGGCTAACGCACCAGTTCCACACTGTATCCACCAACAAGCGCAGGCTGCGTTATGGTCTGAGCAGCTGTGAATGGAGTTTTCACCTGAACCTGGGAGAAATGACAGAACAGCGGCTTCATATCCAGTCTGGGAGCTCAGAAAAGCCTCGGTTTCAGCCGAAAAAGCACCGTTTGGGTCATTACCTGTGGAGGGGCAGGGGCTACCTGTTGCCTGGGACCTCCATAATGGGGCAGGTAATGAAAGAAGGACTAGAGGATAGTAATAAAGAGAAAGGGAAAATCACAACTTTGCCTGAAGTGGGGATTAAATTAACCCACACCGGAACTGTGAACGTACAGGTGCAGCCGAGGCTGTGCTCGCCAGGCAGAGGCACAAGAGGGCCAGTTTCATTTCTGCAGGTTTGTGAAGTTCCTGCAGCCACAGTTGGTCAACGCGTTAAAAAAAAAAAGAGAGAAATAAATGAAAGCAGAGTTTGCTGCTGGTGACGCCGGAGCTCTTCACCACTCACCTGTGTCGCAAACACCACCGGAGAGGATGACGATGGGCAGGATGCAGGTCGATTGTGTCTCCGGCACAGCCGGCGGGTCTTTTATAGCTGGCCGGTTTACCTCGCAGCCAATGGCGTTGGACAGCAGCGACGCTCCCAAAATGAGTAGGTACGATGCAGGTGTCTAGTCTTCAGATTTAGCAAATGACCAGTGGTCAAATCCACTTTGTGTAATAGCAGGTTTGGTTTGATTACACTGTCTAGAGCAGCGCACACCTCCACATCTGCAGCGTAAACACCCAGATCTGCAGCCCTCCATCTATGTAACGTTTAACGTAAACCCGACTGGGGAGTCCATGTGAGCGGCCCCCCGGAGACGAGTCGACCCGGGCAACTCGGAGCAAACTTCTCCTGCAATAAAACCAACTTTATGGCTGATATTTAAGCCTTTATAATCGGATGGTGCTTTGAAACGGCTTTAATTTACAGTAACATGCATGCTGAATAAACCGAAAATAACATCTCGGCATCAAACAAATGTGATTCGTGTATTTGAATTTAGGTTTACAACCTCATGTGGGTTGAGAAAATGTTGGCATGTGATACGGTATTTACTGGAACAGCATAGCTGAATGATTTTTAGTTTTTATCATCCCAGATTGGTGTAAATCTGGCTCATCAGGAAAAGCAAAGTGACACAGTGATCATGAGCATTCATCTTTATTTTATTTCGTTCTGAGAGAAAAGCACTTGTCTTCCTTGAACAAAAGTCAAACCTGTGGAGCACGTTTTTATCTTAAAAGACACGGCACAACATTTTCTGCTTCTGCAGACTTTAGGAAGTATCTATGTTTTGCTGGCTGTCCCTCCCCAGCACCGGCTTGGCTCCACTGGTCACCAAATGTCTTGATAACTGTTGATGACAAGTACAATTTAAGCGCGCTGACTCACACCCAGGATGATAATTAATACACATATTCTGTTCAAAGTCTGAGCTGCGCAGCGATACAGTTTCCACCTGTCTGCTGTTTGCTTAGTCGTCATCGTCGTCGTCGTCGTCGTCTGCAAAAGGTACCACGACCTGAAATGACAGAGGCTGCTGATGCACCAATCAGCTACGGAGGTCATGACATCACAGCCCAGCTGACCAGTAAATGTTTCCCCAGTAAAAATAGAGAAATGACAATGTGCTTTTTCCAGAATGTTTTCATCGGAACCTCAGAGGGGGGGGGGAACAATTAAACCCATTAACACAACCTGGAAGATTGAGTGAGCACTCACAGACACCTGGGGGCCGTCTGGATTGGTGAGGATGACGGGAACGGCGGGAACGGCGGCAACAGCGGGAACGATAACCAGGGCATCAGCAGCGGCTACAGGCGCAGCGGCAGCAGCGTCGGGGAGGTTGACAACCGGAGGGTTCACCTGCAGCCGTGAAACCAAAACACCGTCCCGTCAAGTGTCACACGGCTCAAACTGGCCACAGGTTCAGGTACTGGGACACACCTCCGTCCTGCCACTGGCCTGCGGAACGCCCTGCTTGTCGGAGCCGCGGGCCTGTCAGGGAGAGGACGTTATACGAGAGAGGTGAGGCGGAGACAGAGCGCAGCATCGGTGCTACTCACAGCTCCTCCAAGGCTCCGCGTCTGGGCATCAGCCTGCAGCAGCAGCAACAGAACAGCAACACAACATGAACAAGTCTGACTTTCACACCGAGTCTCCGATTACTGGCATAAACGAGCTCTTACGTTATTGGAGCCTTCAGCTGGGGCTCCAGCAGGCATCATCTGTGGAGATCAGATGGGTCACTTTAAGCTCGCACTACTTTTTAAGCTCTCACTACTTTTATTTTATTCTGTTGTGTGAAAACAGACCGTCCTCGCACATTTAAGGCACTCTTAACACTTAAGGCAGACCTGTGTGATGAGTCAATTCTGTAAAATGTGAAATTGGGTGTGTTTTTAGGGCTCGCTCCCTCGCTGTAAGCCTACCTCAGGGGGAACATAGATGGCAGAAATCATGTGATGCTGAAGAAGAAGAGAAGAAGAAGCAGAATCAACAATCAGGGCTGCAGAAAATCTATAGTCAGCATCAGCAGATACCTGAATATGATGATCAGGTTTCTAGCTAAACGGGTGTTTAGACAGGAATGAAAATAAGGAGCCTTACGGGGACGACGAGAGTCACCCCGAGAATGCAGGCGACCAGCAGGGAGAGTTTCATTTTCACTTTATCTGGAAAGAGAGTCTGAATTATGAGAGCAAATATGAGCTAAACAGCTGAAAAAGACATGAAAACCTTTACCTTTTTCCTTGGGGCAGATGCAGAGATGCTGAAAGATGGCCGAGCGCAGATGTGAGTGGACGAGGCAGATTTACTCCTATTTATTCCCTGACAGAACAATGGCCCAGCACAGCCATGTCAGCTGTTGGTGAATTGCCAATCACATTCACTTTTCTCTCCTCATCACCAGTAAGAAAAACATTGGCAGCCTTGTCTTTCCGATATCCCATAATTCCTTTTTGGCTTGAAACGCACAATCAGATCTGATCCCTCATTTATCAGGTGACTCCTTTCAACAGTTTTGTTGCACGTGAGGCGTTTTTTTAACCAGCTCACATGCGCTATATATTCAAACTCTCCTGGAAGGTCATTTGCCGATTTATAGCTGATTTATAGCTGATCACAATTCAAGGATGTAGCTCGCATTTTTTAGACCACATTATTTGGCATTTTGGAGAGCTTGTAATTCAAACTTGCTGACTTTTGTTGATTATGGGCTACTTTAATGGGTTTCCTGGAACAAAAACCATCGACGGTCACTGAGACCACAGATAATCGCCTGACCGTGAGTCTGTGGGAAGCCATAAGTGTTAGTCACAGGAGAAGAAATCAGATGAAAGTGTTAAAAAAATGGTCCAGAATGATGATTAGACAGTTTCTTTTCCATTGTGATGGTCTTAGTGGAACCGACTCAGCAGAAACAATTTCACAATAGTATAAAATGGCCGTAAAACAGCAAACAAAGTATTGTGCACCGTGTTGTATGTAATATTTTACACTCATTTATTCATAAGAAGATGGAAAGAAAAGATATGGAAGTTAATAAGTTTCTTCTGCTCCATAAAAACAACATAAGAAGATCACATACCAGTGTTTTACTTTCATTGGCCACAAAAAATTATAAATGTGAGACAACAAACTTTTTATTCACTTTTTATGCATTTATTAAAAAGTTTATTTGAAAAGAAAAACTAAAATGAGGAAAAAAATACACCTTTATGAACTGGTATGAAGCGTTGACCGACTCTCATCTGCAGCCTCAAACGCTGGTTTGAGTGGGTGGGAGGAGTTCAGCTTCTGACCCTGCAGGGACCCCGTTAGCGTCCACGGGAGGTCCGGAGCTGGTGGGAACCACAGTCTGCTGGGCTCCAGCTGACAGAGCCACAGCGGTCGGCATCAGGTTTTGGAGCCCCGCAGCCGGGTTTACCTGCTGGAGGGTCGCAGCCGATGGATCCGTGAGGGCCGTGGACAGGTAGATAGTCACCTGAGAGGAGAGGAGAGGAGAGGAGAGGAGAGGAGAGGGAGGACAGAGGACAAAGGAGAGGTGCTAAAAGGAAGACAACTGTCATGTTGACAGGATCATGGAGTTCACAGAGAAGAGTGTTTAAAGTTGAGAAGGGAAAACATGACTACCTCAAATTCTTCAGAGCTAAAACTGCTGAGTGTTGAATCCTGTAAGAGTGACAGCAAATATGTCTTTAAAAACAAAGCAATGCAACCAGAGCGCCCATGATTGTTTCAGTTCCATCTTTGTGTTTTCTTCTCTGAGCTCTGCTATTAGGCCTGAGACTCTGAGGTGCACGTTCTGGAGCGCGTAACAGCGGCTCGTTCACGGGCTCGAGATTGTAACATAAGCAATGCAACGAAATCTTCTAGAGGTTGCGCAGAGGAATACTCTGATTACAGTTGAAGAATTCTTCATCTCTAGACCCCCTCAAAGGTCAGGAGCAAAGCTGGGATAACGATCAGTGGACAACACACACCAGCCCACGTTCAGCCCACGGGAGGAAAAACAAACACACGCTGTAGAAACATCTCCCCACCCTCTGCTGTGGTGAAATCTGGCCTCTGCTCAGGAAAAATGTTCTCCCCTGCAGTGGCCTCTAGAGCAAACACCAGCAGAGATGCTTACCAGCTGATTTACGAAGGGCGACGAGAGAAGTGGAATAAATGAGCCAGGAGGGGAAATCTGCAACAACGCAAATGTCAGATTTAGACTCAAATATGGTGATAAAAGGTGTTGTCTTGTTGGTGCATGTCTGGGCATGTTTCCTGGTGGTGTCCTACCAGCTGCTGCAGGAGGATGAACATCGGAGTGCCTCCTACTGGAGACCAGAGGAATTGTTCTGTCGGGGAGAGAAGATGGAGTCCACCGTGAGGGTCCGGCCGCCGCACCTGAGGTGTTGGTGGGGCCGGCGTCTGGAAGTCAGGTTCCTGATTTGGGCATTCAGTGGCCTCTCCTTGTATGACGACTGGAGAAGGAACATTTGTCTGAAAAGAAAATCCAATTTTTGCTGTTAGTCGATGAAAAGCAGCTCTACACAAAGTACATTCAGAATCAACGTACTGGTGCTGCAGATACCAGGATAATAAACCCTGACAGCAGGGTTGGGAGGATCATTTTTATAGAAAACGAACCAGCGTGAGTCTCACAGTGCCGGTGAAAGCTGTGGCTGATGCTCACTCGGAGCTGTAAATGTGGTGAAACGCTGTCAGATGCAGCCTTGACTTATGCACCGGTCACAGACAAAAACAACCAATGAGAAAACAGACATGACAGCGATAAAAAAAGCAGACAAAAACAATCTAATCGTCTGGTCCCAATGGTGGGGGAATCGCAGAGAAACTGCCTAAGGTCCAGCTAACTTGCCAAACTTGCTGTTTTCCAGCGCTCCAATGTTGTCATGTCTGCAGAAAGGTAAAAACAACATCATGAGAACCCAGGACTTGTGGTTTTCCTGTTACATGCGGGTGTGGTGGATGTGTCAGTGTCTCCTTCTGGTCAAAACAGAAAATCCAAAAAAAAAAAAAAAAAAAAGTATATGCAGGAAAATGTTTAGACATGAACATAAACATCTCCTCTACTGCGGGAAAGCATCTGAACCTGTGAAGGGATCAACAGAGAATTGCTCAAAAGTGCAACAGTCATGGCGAAGAACATGGAAGTTTTGAATCAGCAGTATGACACAGTGCAACAGGGGCATCTGCCACATATTTAGGTCAGGGTCAACATCGGGGAATCAGTTATCAATTTTTAGATATTGTGAATATTTGCCAGAAACGCCATTGCTTGATGATCCAATTTTAATTTTTGTCTTTTACTGTTTCCTCCTCTTTGCTCTTTAGAAGCGGCAATTTTCTGACCTCTGCCGTCAATCTTTGGTACTGCAGCACGTTGTTGCTCTAATTCATTTCTCATTTTTTTATGACATTTACTGACTTTTTAAATGCATAAAGATCACACCAATTGAGTTTCTGTTACATTTTAATTTTTCAAACCTCCCACCAAATAAAAACAAGAAAACCCCACAAAAACAATCATTTAGTGCATGATTGTGACATTTCACTCTGTTGTGTTGTTCTTAGTTAAAAAAAAGTTTAGAGAAGTAATGAGACTTAATTCAACCATGTGCAAAACTCACTGCTTTGGAACACATAACACAACAGGAACCTGTGACAAAATCTTTATATTTTTGTGATGAGAAATGAGGAACGAATGCACTGCTGTTTTAACTAATGGACGATCAGGTAAAAGGCTGACTAGTGAGGAAAGAAAATGTAGTGTGGGAGTCTTTACTGATGGAGCAAATAGCCTGGTATAAAAAGCTCAACGGTCCATCTCCCTTAAGCAGCGTGTGCCCGCTGGGTAGAAATTACACCACGATGTCGTAAGCATCCTCCCACGGGCGGCTCCAACACTGCCCTGACCCCAACCTCAGACAAAACTCCTAATTACATCCTGACAGACTGATGGTTTGAATTCTACATGTTCTGTTCCAGGACAGAATACACAAATACATTCCCTTTTCATACTTGGCATCAAACAGGACATAAATGTGCACATCAAGGATGACAGCAAAAATATAAGCATGAAAGGAGCAACGGGGGGAAATGACAGAGTGTGGAGATGTTGTTTAGAAAACAATCAGATTACATCCTTAAAAGTAAATCAGATCTGGTTTAAACCCATGAAGCACATCTGCGTGACGTTAGAACAGACGTCTCCTGTCGGGTTATCTGTTGTCTCCACGGGCCTCTGTGGTCATGGGGATGGTGGTGGTTGGAGCTACCGTCGTAGCTGCGCTTGTAGACGGGCTCGTGGTCGTGGTCGGGGTCGGCGTAGGTGGTGTTGTCAAAAGATAAGGGAGGAGTTTTTGCAAGATTAAAAGCAAATTTTTATGTGGGTCTGGATTCCCACCCTGCCAAGGAGGGAAAATTATATAAAATCAGTTTGTTTGGTTTTTTTGTAACCTGTTAATATATGAAAGACAATGTTTAATTCTTACCTCGCTGCTGTCAGACGAGCTGCTGGAGTCAGAAGATTGGCTGTCAGATTCACTCCTGGAGAGCTTTAAAAGTGAAAAAAAGAAAAAGGTTAAACGTGTTCAGAATTATCCATCTCTTGTTGTTGTTTCATGTTCTTACAGTTACAGGAGAAGTGACCAAGCAGAAAACCATCAGCAGGAACCAGCTCATCTTGCTCACTTGAGTCTAGAAGTCAAATCTGCTGACGGTCAGAGCAGCATGCTGCCACCCTGCAGCTTAAAAAGAACAAAAGATTAAGCTCGTGCACGTAACCTGTAAGCCAGTCCCTGTGGGAAACCCCATTAGCTAATAAACACACCTGCTGTGTCCACATACAGAAGCTCTTCCACCCCAAAGGTGCTTCGCTTTCATGCGGCAACAAGCGTGGATGCGATCCGATTACCCAACTGTAGACGGAGCTGCTGCAAGCTCAGCCCACATCCCCTTAATAATCCAGACAATAATCCCTTACTGAGTCACGGCTGATAACACACACGGAGAATTCCACACTTCACCGCAGCGTCGCAATCACTGCAGTCGCTGCACGAGTGCAGACGTTTAGTCTCCTGGCGCCGCGTCCATCTTTGATGCTTTGGTGTTGTGAAATCCCACTCCCAGTTGTTGAGTGTTTCCCACCCAGAAAACAAATGCTGCTCAATCTTTTCCAAATATTGCTCACAACAGCTGTTTAATTTCACAACCTGATGCGGATTAAGAGGTTTGTAGCCTCCAGAGGGATGACAGAGCTGCTATTGTGAACATTTGGAGCCCTGCGGGCCTGGACTTCAGAACCTCGCTGGGCTCGGGGTGTTAAAGACAGCAAAGCAACATCTGGAAGCTAAACTCTGCTGTTTCAGTGCTGCTTCATGTTCCCCCAACAGATTCAACCATCAGGATCTATAGAAGGTCGGGAACGTTCTCTGGTCTCCTCCCAGAAAACACATGGGAGCATGTGGATGATGCAAGCGTGGGAGTGATCCCTGTGTGTGTGTGTGTGTGTGTGTGTGTGTGTGTGTGTGTGTGTGTGTGTGTGTGTGTGTGTGTGTGTGTGTGTGTGTGTGTGTGTGTGTCCTGTGATGGTCCAGGGCGTATTTCCGCCTCTCTCCTGGCCTGGACTCAAACTGGAGTTTTGCTTTTCTTTACAGAAAATAAAACGTCCAGGAAAAGTTGGTCTTTGATGGTCTGAAATGGTCTTTGGTCTTCTAATGTCTCACTATTGAAGACATCGCACGTCTTTTCTCATAACAAGGCCAAGTAAAAGGTGCAGATCACACATTTATGGTGAATCTCCATCAGTGGAGGCGATTAAATATGTTCCTGATTAAACTATAAAGGGGTGAATAAAGGTTTTATTATCTTTAATAATGTTCCAGTACGTCTGGACCTGAATGTATGCGGTGACACAGATGTTTTTGTTCAACTCAAGAAAAAAAAGAAGCAGATTCCAGTACAAAAAAGACAAACTGAACTGCTGTTTTGCCTCAGTGAAGTTTATTCTGCAGATGTGACAGAAAGAACCAGCTTTAAACCAACGCGTCTGCCCGGATTTCAACCACAGCTGCCGTCATTCCGGGTCAAACCCAAGGATGGACCTTCAGGTCTTCTGATCAGACAGTGGTGGTGGGAACTCCGGTGGTGGTGGTGGGAGCAAGGGTGGTGGTGGCGGCTGCAGTGGTGGTGGCTGGAGCCGCGGTCGTCAGCGCGTTGAGAAGAGCCAGGAGCGCGTTGATGATGTCTTGTGGATTTGTGTTGTTGTTGTTGTTGTTGTTGTTGTTGCTCTGGGGGGGTGAATGTGAGGACGTTACAGACCTGAACAGCATCAGACACCAACAGACAGCAAAGTTCTCACCTCATTAGAGTCAGATCCAGAGTCCGATGACGCCGAGCGATCAAGTCTTCTTGGCGCCATCTCCATCTGTTGATGGATGAGTGATGCTTTATTCGGGTTTTTACAGCAGCGATAGAAGCATTAGGTGGAAAACAGGAGTATTGATACTGAAATTAAGGATTTTTTGCCTACAGGATGGGCCAGAGTGAGGCTCAGGAGGCATCCGAGCACAAAGATCACCTTCAGCATGGTTACCATGACAACACCTTTGGAGAGGGAGAAAACGAAGCCACCATCAGATCGACAGAATTTTTAAAACCAAGAATAAGTAGATACTTGAAACAACGGGGGAAGATTCCAGACTCCAACCTTCAGGTCCTGGCGAGCAGCTGTTGTGGAGGGTGTAGTTTGCTCCGACCGTTGCTGAGCTCTTCTTATATGCGGCAGCAGCGTGCTGAGCTATTGGGAAACTGCAGCAAATCCTCCGCTG
Organism: Arothron firmamentum; assembly: GCA_016586285.1. Taxonomy (NCBI): domain Eukaryota; kingdom Metazoa; phylum Chordata; class Actinopteri; order Tetraodontiformes; family Tetraodontidae; genus Arothron; species Arothron firmamentum. The sequence continues at coordinate 111,345 of BJFM01000584.1, read as the reverse complement.
CAACTTTGTGCAGTGAGGAAATCAGTCACGACCCGCCTGAATCTCACCTGGACAAACAGGTGGTGATCTGCTCCGGCTTTAAGAGATTTACAGGTTTCACAAAGTCAAACCCTGCGTCCAAATTAGTGAAGGAGCGAGGAATTAACGAGGGAGTAGGATTACCATCCATGTCCTTGAGAATGACCTAATAGCTGTTAATTCATAATTTACATCATAAAGCTTCTTGTGTGTCCATAAAGGATGATGGGATATGTTGCTTGGTTAGGGACCGTACATTAGATTTTACTTCTCCTACCTGTGGGATACCTTGAGTGCATTAAATAGATTATTTTTTTCTTTTAACAAACAAATATAACGCATCAACGGGAGACATGGCGAGGCTACGTTAGCGCCGCCACAGAGGTTTCTGAGCTCCAGTTCAGGCCTTTCGATGCAGAATTCCAGCATCTAGGTGGGTGCAGTTTCCTCCCACAGCATAAAGCAACCAGGTCAGAAACATCAACAAGTCGCCCGTCTCTGTTGCAAAAGATGGATTCCGCGGCTGTGTCGTAAGTCCCCTGGAGCTGTCAGTCAGCTCACCTTTCTAAATTCCTGGATTTGGTGGGGCTGGGATTTAACAACATTATCCAGTTTGATGATTTGCCCAACTTTAATTCACACCTCAGACTGGAATCCATTATTTGTGGCCTGGAAAGAGAAAAATAAGAAGGAAATTTTAGAGCGAATTTTCATGAGTTGATATTTTAGGAGATCTGATGGGACAACCACCACAGCATGGTTGCAGTCAGAAGATGAAAACTTAAATCAACATGACGTACATGCAGACACAGGGAGCTGAAAAGTGAGCTTTCCAGCTCTTAGGTGCTAGTTAGCATTAGCCAGCCAATGAAATACATATTTGAGCATATGAGGTATGAACACAACAGAGCAAGAATGGATCGTTTCAGATTTTTCCCCTCCTCTCCTCTCCTCTCCCCTCCTCTCCTCTCCTCTCCTCTCCCCTCCTCTCCTCTCCTCTCCTCTCCCCTCCTCTCCTCTCCTCTCCTCTCCTCTCC
>BJFM01000584.1:84591-110180 GCA_016586285.1 Arothron firmamentum | reverse complement strand
CTCTCCCCTCCTCTCCTCTCCTCTCCTCTCCATATTGCTGTTTCAGTACACAAAGACATTTAACCAACATAACAAGACAAACACATCATGTATAAAACATGGTTTTATGTAGTGTTGAAGCCACAAAAGCCCAGAAAAAGGAGATAAGAAACTAAAAATTGTGACCAAAAAAAAAAAAAAAAAAGGTATTTCTAAAGGCTTAAAGGATTATATTTGAGAAAAATGTAGCAATATTACATAAGTACATTAAAAAGGGAAAGAACGTGCACGCTCACGGCTGAAATTCAACCCAGAACCTTTTTCCTATGAGGAGTCTGGGCTGAACCAGCTTTATTTTAGTTACGTTACGCAGTTACGTTAGGGTTGAAGGACTGGGGAGGTGTTGCAAAATCATCATCTTGGTTTGCTTTTTTAGTCATCACCTGTCAGGTGGGAACCGCATTATTTTTCTCCCCACTTGGATGAAGTTAGCGTTCAGTGTTGCTAAACTTGTGTTGTTCAAGCTTTGTGGTCTCGCTTATTTGTATTTTCACATCTTGATCAAGAATCTGTCAGCAGATCGTGCCAATGTGGCTCCTGTCAGTTTTCAGACACTTAATAAATGATTTTGAACTGGTTTCGTGTCTAGGCGGTGTAGTGGCAGCTCAGTTAGGTAATAGGACATTTGGAATATTCGGGAGCAGTGTTCACCCTGAAGAAGCCTCATTTATTCACACCTAAAGTCAGTTTAAAGCAGCCGACCCCAAACGCATGTCTGAAGTGTGGGGGGAAGCCTCAGTCTGGAGCCAGAGGAGCTGCCCCGTGTCAGGATTTAATCTAAGGGTTTGATTCCAGCTTGGAGTTTGTTTGTATTTTGTTGGTTTATTTTCCACAAAAATATTCTGGGTTAAATAACAAAAGAAAGAATAGAAGAAGAGGAAAAATGTTCCTCAAAAAATAGGTTTTGTGATTCTTTGATGCATATTGACTGCACACACCAGCAGATAATGCTTGACATTTAGACTTTATTAGAGAGGAAAAACAATATAATAACGAATCAGGACTACTGTATATGTCTTCTTAAACTACGGTGATTAACAGCCAACAGAGAACAACAACCACCACCGCAGGAAAACTTACTACAACTATCATTGATTAATGGTTGATATTGGTCTGTAGAGGCCGGAGCAGATGCTGCAGTGGTTGTCGTCTACCCGCTAATGTTCAGCCCCAGCCTCTGCAGCAGCTGCAGCAGCTGCAGCAGCTGCTGCAGCTGTGGGGACAACGGCACGGTCGTCGCAGTAGCTCCAGTCGTCATGGTGGTTGGAGCTGCAGTGGCTGCACGCTTTAACAGAAGAAAAAAAAAAAGATTCAATTTACATCCCTTCAACACTGTTTAGGAATGAAAGCTTTCGGGTTGTTAAAGAGAACCTCACCTCGTCAGAGTCTGACCCGGAGCTGGAGTCTGAACGAGCCGCTCGCTTGTGGGCCATCTGAAAACAGTCCCAAAGCTGCACGTTTAACCTTCTATCATTCACCAACGGCGCTGGTATGAAGCTGGCGTACTTACAGGCTGAGCCAGAGTGAGACTCAGCAGGCCCAGGAGCACAAGCACCTTCAGCATGGCTACTGCTGCAGGACAAGAACCAAGACACCGTGAGACACCAGGAGGCTCCAACAGGAAATCAAGGACGAGAAGTTATAGTTACACAAAGTGGTCCGAAGCTCTGCAGAGTGCTTTCAAACGGGCTGAGAAGATGCTGCTGCTGCCGTCCTGAACACCGAGCTCTATATATACGGTTAGAGGATGGATGTTTACCTCCCCAGTGGGCAGCTACGTTGTGAAATATCAGGCCAGCTTCCACCCAGAGAGTCCCAGGTGAGCTTCATTAGGGCAGAGGAAACCACATCTGGAGCTAGAAAGCTCACGACCCCAATAGTTGCTTTTCTTATCCATTTAATCCCATCCAAGTGTGTGTTCACCCAACAGTGAAGGAGGATTATGTGTGTGAAGCAACCGCAGGGTGTGAGAGGTGTGTGTGTGCAGGGACCTTGAAGAGCAATGACTGCCTGTTGCATCCCAGAGAAGAGCACTTCCTGTTGACCTTTCAAAAATAATGTTGCTGTTGTGTGTGTGTGTGTGTGCATGTGCGTATGTGTCTATATCTTGGTAAATAAAGGATAAGCTGAGCTATTTGTCTCTTTGTTTTTTGATGGGTGTGAAGTGATTTGAAGTTCCCACCAAACTCTGACAAACAGAATGTGGTCAGCTCAAGTCAGAATGCTTTAAAAGTATTTAAATCATGTCTTTTGCATTTATTTTTTATAATCTTCCAACTTTTTAATATCAGTTTAATTAAATTAGAATTTACGGACCAGATGAGAGAAATCCTTAATCGTTAGTTTTACTGGACTTCTGTATTTAATAGTTTGATTTATTAGTTTTTATTTAATATTAATAGATTATACTCCAGCACACACGTCATGTCATCTCTGGTCTCGTCAGCAGGGGGAGCTCTCCTCTGCATGTAGTTCTCTCACCCATCTTTTTGCCCCTCTAAATATTATTACCCACTACAGATATGAGCACCACAAACTTTCTAGAATAACAGAGGTCGGCGCAGCTTTCAGAAGAGTTCTGAGTATTTGAGCTTCTGAGTAACTTCTCCCTGATGACATCTACGGCAACAACGTGCAATATTCAGAAAAAAATGGACAAAAAGAGAAGTGTTTTTAGATTTTAAAAAGATGATAAATGTTGATCAGGTGTATGACGGCCTCCACAATTGGAAAGAGGCGTTGCAGAATCGTCACAGTGGTTTGCTTTTCAGTCATCACCTGTCAGGTGGGAACCACATTATTTTTCTCCCCACTTGGATGAAGTTAGCGTTCAGTGTTGCTAAACTTGTGTTGTTCAAACTTTGTGGTCTCGCTTATTTGTATTTTCACATCTTGATCAAGAATCTGTCAGCAGATCGTGCCAATGTGGTTTCTGTCTGTTTATCAGACACTTAATAAGTGTTTTCAAACTGGTTTTGTGTCTAGACGGTGTAGTGGCAGCTCAGTTAGGTAATAGGATAATAATTCCTTTCTCAATAAATTATGTTAAACTATCCATGTTTTAACCACTTTTACCTTGGTGAGGTTGTGTGGGGGGAGCAGTGTTCACCCTGAAGAAGCCTCATTTATTCATACCTAAGGTCAGTTTAAGGCAGCCGACCCCAAACGCATGTCTGAAGTGTGGGAGGAAGCCTCAGTCTGGAGCCAGAGGGGGCCGGAGTACCTGGAGAGGCCCCTGCTGACCTCTGAGCCACCATGCTTGCGATGGTTGGAGTTAGCGTGAGGAGATGGGGGTTATATCTCCAGAAATAATGGATAAAAAGACATATTTGTGCAACTTATTAAGAGGTTGGGTGTGATGAGAAGTGCCTTTAAATTCTCACCAAATTATGAGAACCAGAGTGTGGTCAGCTGATGTCAGACAGTCCACATTACATCACTGCTTGGAATATTTTATCCATGTCCCTAGCAATCATATGTTGTCAAAATGTTTTAATACTCCTTTTAAATTGATTTATACATTAATATTTATGGACCACATCAAAGAAATCCTTTATCTATATTTTTAGCATGTGTATTTCAATAATATGTTACAGAAACACCTCGTGTCATCTTGACTCTCGCCAGCAGAGGGAGCTCTTTTCTCCCCTTCTTTTTTGGACCTTTATTTTTAGAATTTTGCAATATAGTGACGTAAGTTTGATAATGGTCTATATGGATTTACTGGTATTGTGAGTATTCTAGTCTTTGCTCACTTGAGCTCACTCCAACAATAATCAATTATTTATTTTTTTCCTGTTGAAAGGACAACATCATCTTCCGAACCCTCTGATGGGGACAGAGGAGAGAATTCTGGGACTTTAGAAGGTTGACGGTGTCGGTGTAGCGACACTAAAGTCATTGAATTCTCTGGGTATCAGTTTGTTGACTGTTGCTACTCCTTCTAACATCAGCTGCGTGTGGTAAAAGACTCTCCTCAATCATCATTCTTATAACTGTAAATTAAAATTCATGCATGTCACAATAAGCCTCAGTAATAAAGGTTTGTTTTTTTGGTTTTTTCTTAGATGACACATTTATTAACTTGGTTGAGTTTCGCTAAAGCAGAAAACTGTTACACTTCCAGATGAGAAGAACAAATTTTCTAGAATCACAGAATTCAGCACAGTTTTCAGAAGAGTTTTGAATATTTCAGCTTCTGAAAAACTTCTCCCTGCTGACGCCTACGGCTCAAAAAGGAACGGGAAGTTGGATTGACCCTGTTGGGACAACAAGGTGCCATATTCAGAAACAATTGAACAAAGAAATGTAGCGTTTTTACATAAAACAAGCTGTTAAATGTTGGTCAGGAACACTAAAAAGCGCACCTCATCTACCCCAGGGCCTGAGGCGTCTCCGCGTGGGTTGGGTGGAACAGTAACGGACTCTTTCTGCGTTCCCAGGGGCCATGTGGAAAACAAGTAGCATTTTGAAAACTGAGCATCTAATGGTATTTTTTAACAGTTAACAAACTCACCTTTTCTATTTGGACCTTAGGTTGGGAGGACTGCTAAAACAGAATAGAACTGTGGTAAACTGCTGTGGTACTTTCACATGTTTAGGCTGTGGGGTGGACGTAAGATGGAAGCAAGCTGGAACTGGAACCTTAATTACAAACAGTTCCTATACTACAACTTTTTAAACTTGCTTAACCATTTAAAATTAAGGGTGAAAATAGTTTTCTAGGTCCTATTTTTCCACCATGAATACCTGGCATTTGAGCAGGCGGCGTAGACTCTTTATAACCACTGTTCTTGAATTTCATACAAAAGTATGAATGAAAGAGAAAAGCAACAGAAAATAAAAGCGCTGAGGTACAAAACTACAGATTTTAGTGATTCTGTCAAGCCTGATTCTGCAGAGCTACAAGGGAAAAGATTCGAGGACAAACTGTCTTCTTGTATCCCACCTGCAGGGGGAGCTGTGGTCTCTGCGTGGCCCTCTCCACAGGCTGGCCGGTGTTGGGGGGCAGCAGCGCAGTGTTCCTCTGCTGAGGGTAGCCATAAGGAGGCACGAAATATCCAAAGCCCTGTGGGAGACACAATCTCTGCAAGTCCACTCCAAACCACAATCAAGATGGACCCCCCAGGTGTGGACGCATCCAAAGCTGTACCTGTTGTCTGGGCAACTGAGGGAATCCATAGGTTGGGTACTGGAAATGTGGAAACATCTGGAGGATTTCCGATAAACATTTATATTCAACTTACTTACGTTTATATTCGCATCACACATAATAAATGAACGACAGCATGAAGCCTGTGCTGTCCTCTGTACCTGGACAGGATTCAGGGGGGGTGGGGGGCCATTGGCGGCGTTCGGGTCCTGCGGCTGCTGCTCTTGACCATTCGGCAGGAAAACTGGTGTCAGCTGACCGGCCTGATTAGGGAAGAACTGGGGGTTGAAGGCAGCCGCCAGCTGTGGGTTCCAGTTCAGCAGCAGCTCGGGCGGCTGCAGCACCAGCTGAGGAAGGATGGAGGCCGCCTGCAGAGTTAAAGGCTTCACCTCAGCGCCAGCTCGCTTTTCCAGAGCCGTTACTGGTGCTGAAGAACTTGCCTGCGTTTGTCCAAGTGCGGCCAGAGTTAGTCCGTTCAGCCTCAGGACCTACACATGGAGGAGGAGGACGCTGAAGATGCACGTTTCAGAGAAAGCTTTCATTTCATCCTCATGTTTTTTTACCTCGTTACTGTTGCTCGCAAGGAACCCGATCTGCACCTGAGGGAGCAATTTACAGTCCGACGTTTTAGCCATTTTAGTAGATATGACAGATATTTATTATGAGGCGTTGCTCTACCGGAAGAGTGAAGCTGGTCTTGAACAGGCAGAGCAGCAGAATGGCAGCCTGGAACTCCATGATGTCCTGCAGTGTGTAAGAAGACATCCGTTAACAGTCTCAGTGGCACAAATGGCTGTAAGAGCCCGTTTTACCGTTTCTCTGGCTCTGCGTTCCCCGTCTGTGTGCACGGCTCCCCTTTGTGTCCTTTTAAGCCCAGTCCCTGTCCGCTGCCCGCCCAGCCCCTGACAGACACGCGTCCTGAGACTCAGACACTGGCAACACGGGACAGGTCAGCGTGTCATTAGGCATGAGCCACGTCTCTGAACAGCGCGAGGCCTGCGGTACATCGAAGAAGAATCGGCATTTAAAATCACCCCTGTCGTACGTTGTATTAAAACCAACTCTGCAGAGGAGAGCTATGCTGAACAAAGTCTTTTTCTTAAACTGTGTGTGCTTTTTTTTTGTAATTACAAATGTTGGGATTAACGGGATGGCGTCAGACATTGTGTCACTGGTTGTTCTTCCCCGTGTCGGTTTCTAATAATGGCTGTTGTGTGTTGGTGACTAATGTTGAGGACAGACAGCAAAGTGCTGAAGCAGAGTGACATCACAGAGGTGAGCAACAAAGGCTTTAGGTGTCTCCATCAGTGAACATCAACAGCAGAAAAACACCACAACCAGCATGAGCGGTAGCTACACCTGGCATAGCTGGACCTCCAGCCAGCAGGTGAGAATGACACTGCCTTTCCCTGATTTTTTTAAAATTCATTTATTTAATGTTTGTTGTAACGTTCAGGGGAACACGTGAGGTCCCTGCAGCTGCTTGGACCTAAATTCAAATTGAAGATACTTTTAACAGATTCAATCAGTTCAATCAGCACAAACTGGTGCCGTTTTAGTGGGTGTGTTTTCACATTTGTCCTGTAGATGGCAGCAGGAACCCACAATTAACTGGTGAAGTGACTTCATTTGAACTGGTTTCACTGGGAGACGCTGGCGGGCCCTTAGAGGGGGAAGCAGCTCTGGTCTCTGTAGTTTGGGCATCAAGGCACTTACAGTAACAGGTCTAATCCAGCGGAGACTTTCTAAGGAACATCAGAGGGCTTCATTAGTCCAACCTGAGGTCAACATATAATTCACTTACCGAACAGAAGAAAATAGCAATTAGAGACACTTTAATTTAAGGTGACGGACACCCACACAGAGGAAGACCATCTGGGATAATCCCTGGCTGTCATCAGGAGTTCACATAATGATGTTAAGCGTGGAACAGAGTTTGAATCCACAGGCAGAGGCAGGAGTCCCAGCAGCTGCAGTAAAAGTCTTTAATGGGAAAAAATGGCTGGAGAAACCAAGTAAAACTCGCTAGTGTGCTAGAAAACAGCTTAACAAAAGGACAAACTAAAAGCGCTAGACAAACTGGGTTGAGCTACAAACAAAAACCAAGATCCACAAAGAGACAATCCACAGGGAACTAAAATCCACAAGCAGTAATCCACTGGAGACGCAATGAAACAGGAGAGAGTCAGGCACAGAGGAAGCAGCTGGAAGGCAAATGTTTGAGGAACCCGGCCTTAAATGAGACACTAATTGGATTGGCTTCAGGTGTGCACCAATTAGTCCACGAGACAAAAGGTAAAAGCGGCAGCAACACAGGAAACAGAACCAAAAGCACACAAAAATAAAAGCACAAGCCTGGCCGTGTTGCACATGAGTTAGGATTCTGGCTTGTGCCCAGCTCAGGATGCTCTCCGTGGAGCCGGGCGCTAGGCGCTTCTTAACTTGCAGATAAAGCAGATGTTCTGGTTTGCTTTCTTGACCAGTGATGGGGCATCGATGGTCAGGGAGCATGCTGGGTGCACGCTCTTCCAAAGTCCACAACCAACCATCTCCTTCGTCTTCTTCTTCTCCTCATGTTGTGTCTGTTGGGAATTAATCACTTTGGGGCACCAATACCTGCGCCACGGTGCGAGGCATCCCAGTCAACCATTAGAGAGAGGAAACAACCTCTTCAAGTCTATTTTGTCGCCTCTACATCACGAGAAGCTGAAGCGGGCCTATTTTCATCCACAGACAACAGCAAAGGTCATGTGGTGACTTGACGGTGGTTTGTGGAGGCTTCTGGGAGCTTCTGACCAGAGTCCAGCTTGAGATCTGTCTCGAAATTGTGGACTGTGGTCAGCTGAAGGCAAACAAATGACATCAGCATGAAATAACGGAGGAACTGCGAAAACACTCAGGTTTACGTTGAACTGTCCTCTTGCAAACAGAGTTTTGTTTATGGAAAAACTGGCGCAGGAAAAACACCCGAATGCACCGAGATGAAGACTGTAGTCCTGTGTGGAGGCCATCAAACGCTGAAGCTGCCGCAGGAGCAACTCCCAGCTGCAAAAGGGCTCCTCAGCAACGTCTCTGACGCTAACAGGAAGGACCGTGTCGGCTTTCATCAGCACGTTTGATGAAGATGGCGGGATGCAACGATTCCCACATGTGGTTGGCTGGGGGTGTTGTCACATATTGAGGTTGTCTGGGAAAGTTTTTTTTTATGGTTTTTTTTTTCCCTGTTGCTGACTGCGCAGACAAGGTAAACAGCCTCTCTGGCAGTCTGGTCTGGAGCTTTATGCTAAATACACGCTGTCATCATGTTGTAATTAAGTCACATTTCTTCCTGTTTGCAGCTTAGCAACGTAAAAAAAGCCCATTGTCAATATAATTATGTGCATAGTAGTGACAGTATATGATCATGCATTTGTGATTTGTAGATTTCTGCAGATGAATGCTTGATAACCAAGGATCCGTCCCTGCTGATCTGCTCTGCAGTCTGCTGATTGCGCCATGTGTGCGCCATTTGTCTGGGTTATTTTTATAATCAGACGGCTGAATCACAGTGCTCCGAGCTCTTCCAAACGCTGCGCAGTAAATAGACATTTCACTTATTCATGCTCTTGTGAAAAGAAGCGTCATCGGCAGCTTTAGGTGTGATCAGTGGTTTGACATCGCGTGTCCAGCGTGAAGACTCTTCACGCCAGAATAATGAGTCAGCGTTGCTCCGGTGACTTGACCAGTACAGCCATTTTATTGATTACATAGAAGAATAAACGTATATCACGCAGCGACTCTCGACACGGAAGAACAGTTAGTCTGAGATGTCCGTGGTTCTCCCTCATTCAGTTGTGTCCTCGTCTGTGTCCATCCCGGAGCACTCTTCCTCCTCCTCCTCCTCCTCCTCCTCCGCCTCCTCAGTCGTCAGCAGCTCCAGAGAGCGCATCCTCCTGACGGGAGCCCCAGCCGAGCGCTGGAGCCTCAGACCAGCAGCAGCCGGCCGCTGCTGGTTGCTCAGCGTGTCCGCTGGGAGCAGGCGCGCCTGCTCGGGCTTCGGGAGGGCAGCCTGTGGCCCTCTGCCAGCGCTTCCTTGTGGCAGAAGCGCCAAGAGCGTGACCGTGGCTCCCGTGGCGCCCTGAGCCGACTGCTCCTGCCGGCTGAGAGTGCCTGACCGTTCCACCAGGAAGCTCCCGGCTGGCTGGACTGTTCCGACGGGAATGAGCGGGAACCGACCTGCTTGGGTCCCGACTGGCTGGAGGAAAAATGAGCCGCCAAGCTGGATGAGTCGGGCCAACAGAGGCTCAGCGTTTGCTTGGATCCCAGTCTGCGTCCCGGCGTGGGGACTGGTCCCAGCGGCTGCTCCGTTGCCGTTTGCAGCCAGTTTGGCCAGTGCCTCGGCGCTGGCTGAGAACACGCCAGCCTCCACTGCAACAGCCAAGGCCTGAAAGACAACCCACAGCGTGCACAACATGTTGGCGCTCACAGCAGGTGGTCCACAGGCATCTTTGCTTTGCTTAAATAGAGGGCGCCGTGATGGGCGATGACCAGCGAGCGGCCAATCAGACCTCGCTACTTTATCTCAAAACAGCAAGTCATCGTAATCACGGTGAACGCGGAGGCTATTTTAGTGCTTTGTGAGTGTCATTGTTGAGGATTAGGTGATAAACCAGGTATCAGCGGCAGTGTTTTCCGAAAGCCGTGTTGTCAGACGGTGTTTCTCAGGCCCAGGTTCCAACATCCTGACCCAAGACCTTTATTTCAGCACAGAGAAACCTAAAATCTTCTGATGGTCAACACAACAAACGCTCATTACCAGGAACCCGTGTCACAGCGTCACTGACATCACCTCCTGTTTTTAATGAGTTGTTGAAGATGCAAAAAAAAAACGGTTCGACTCTAACATTATTTTATATTTTCTAACAAGAAGGCATTAAAAAAAAACAACTCTGTTTTATTTGCTTTAACATACAAGTACAACTACCAAAGTTCTTTTGGAGCCTGTCATTACTTGCTAGACATTTTTCTGATGTCAGATGTTCCCCTGTGTGGAACTCATCAGGGATTCCTATCAAACCAGCTACGCGTAACTCATCCTTACAATCTATTTCATTCCCTCTAAACAATTTGAATTCCAGAAGCAGATGTTTGCGCCGTGCGCAGCGGCTCCTCGCTGCTGCCGTTGCTGAGATGAGGAACAAAATGGAGCTCAGAATAACTGGTTGACGTCCACGTCCTCTGCGGAGAAAAACACAGGCATCAGAATGAAAATGGCAGCATAGGGTTGGTGACGCTTCCTGAGCAAAGAGCGATCATTAGAATTAGCATCAAAAGGTACAAAAACACGCTGTTGCTCTCACCGTTCTTTATGCCAAAACAGGAAGTCCACTCTTTAAATGAGACCTGTTTGTCCCTGTCGGCGTCACACTCTTGGAAGAAGCGAGAGGTGCAGTGTTCCATCGGCACCAGAGGCACACGAAGCGGAGCGAGCTCCGAGTGGGACAAGGACCTGGCGGACACAAGGGCAACATTCAAACGTGGACCCTGACCCCTCGATTAAAAGGCCCCAGGCAGAGTCTGCACAATTCAATCCAATCCAGCTTTATTTATACAGCCTCTGTTACACTCAGAGTCTTGAAGTTCTGGCCTCTGAGGACCTCGCAGGGCAGCGGACAGATTTGGAAATCTGAATTTTATGTGCTGAGATTAGACGCCAGCACGGGAGTCTCGTGACCTCGTCTTTGCCATTTCCACAACAAAGATGGAGGAAGACGTGGAGGAGACGGCAGACGCACCTGTCGGATGGATGCTGGTCCAACTGGGCGAACTGCCAGTGCACTGGGTAGATGTACATGTTGTAGTTCTTCTCAAAGTCCTGCGCCAGCAGCTCCACCGAGTGATTGCCAGCATGCAGACGTCTCTCACTCTCAAAGATTTTCTTCACCTGCAGAACAGAGCGGAAGCAACGTTCTTGGCTTTTATCAGCGGAATTTGCGGGTTTTATGGCCAAGGTGGTGTGTGTGTGTGTGTGTGTGTGTGTGTGTGTGTATTACTCTCAAACGCTGTTTGGGAGTGAGGAAGCCGGAGGTGGTGGAGTCGTGCTCGTAGAGCTGCAACAGCACGTTCTTCAGCCAGTCCCGCATTCGCAGGGGGAACTGCACCAGCTCGGTGTCCACGCACGAAGGGATGACTGGCGGAGGAGAAGAAGTCTCATGACCTCACATTCAGTGTGTGTCCAGTCTCTAAATGACGCAGAGCGCCACGCTCACGTTTGCACGCGCCCGTGTAGTCCAGGTGGAGCCTGTGTCCTCGCTTTGTTCCCTCCAGGTTACATTTAGTCGCAAAGAGTTGGCACGAGGACTCGTAGGTTTTGTTGTCCGTCCCGCACACCTGCAACGGGAAGGAGGGAGTCCGGAAGAGCAGCGAGGACCAGGACAACAGGACGCCGGACCGCGTCCGCGTCTGTACTCACGCGGTCGAAGTCGTTCACGCCGGGGGGGCATTCTGACGCCTGCTGGCACACACAGCCCGGCTTACTGTCGGCATCCAGTTTGCACGTCTTTCCACGTTTACAGGGGAAGTTGGTGCACGGATCTAGAAAAAAGGGAAGACAATGGCAATGACACTGGGGCTGTGCCGTCAGTGTGTTGTGCAAGAGTCTAATTACAGGCTAATTACAGGCTAATTACAGGCTAATTACAGGATGATTACAGGATAATTACAGGCTAATCACAGGCTAATAATGTAAAATCTGCGGGTGAATGCAGTCAATCCCCGACATTCCTCTGCCACTCTGGTTTGCACAGGGACTGAATTCAACTTGGTCTCTCTTATTCACTGCATAAGCCTGTTTTGGTAGCGATGAGACGCTCCATGTGGAACTTTTCAGAAAAATGAGCCAGTCAGCAGATTCCTCTGTGAGAATGTTGGGATAGCGAGTCCACCAACCAGCAGGAGCTTCTGGGTGATGCATGTGACCGGCAAGAGCAGACCTGGTGCTGGGGTAAAGCTCGACTGTAGCTCTGATCTGCACTGGGTTCATCCCCACTGTGGAAGCCTGGAAAAAGAAAACATGAATATAAACACAGCAATTTGGTCATGAAATGGTTTTTTTTGTTTTAGCAGCATTAGCTGAACAATTTGGAGTTAGAATCTGGTTGAAAATCTAATTTTTAAACTAAATTCTGCTTTGTAACATGGAAAAACCCTGATGAGCCCGGCCTGTTTGGTCATGCTACTGATGAACTAGAACTGCTCTGAGAGGGAACGGTGAAGGTTCTGGGCTGAAGAACCAAAGCGTCAGCAGAGAGGTAGTACGACGCTCCATTACCCATTTGCCTGCCCTCCTCCTCTTGGCCTTGGAGCCCGTGTTTTCAGCGCTGCTGCCCTCAGACTCCTGCTGGCCCGGTTCCTGTCCAGCCTGCGGTTGTTCACTCTGAGGAAAGTGCTTTCTCACCCTGTGGTTCTTCTTCTGCTTTTTTGTCTTCCTCTTTGAGTGACGTCCACTCTTCTGGTCCTCCTTTCCGCCTGCCTCAGACATGAAGAGCTCTGAGCTCTCCTTCAGGTCTGGAGCGACCCCGTTGAGTTCCTGGTCTTGCTCATGAGCACTTACGTCTTCAGACGCGGCCAGTTTGTCCTCGCCGTCTTCAGACACCTCTCCGCCGTCTGCTGCCTCTCGCTCGAAGCCATCTGAGGCAGTTGGCAGTTCTTCCTCGCTGGTTTGCTTCTCCTTGCCGTCTGTTCCCAGGAGAAGGCGGCTGTCAGGCTGTTTCTGGGGGGCTGAGCTCTGCAGAGCCTGCAAGAGGCCACTGTCGGCAGCGTAGTCCAGATCGGCCGGGATCTCGGACTCGGTGCTACCGTCGCTTTCCTCAAACAGCGCTCCGCGCTCGTCGGTTTGCGCTGTTTCCTGAGCAGGTTTCTCCGTGTTTCTCCCAACTGGCATCATTTCGACATCAATCTCTTCCTTATCCAGCATCTCAGCCTCCTTCACATCCTCCTCCATTAGCTCTTCATCCTTGTCTGCCTCCTCTTCAGCATCCTCCATTTCTAGCTCGTCATTCAGCATCTTCTCCTGATCTTCGCTCCTCTCAGCAGGCCGGTCCTTGCCTTCCTCCATCTCTGCTTCCTCCTCCTCCTCCTCCTCCTCCTCCTCCAGCTCTCTTTCTTCCACTTCCTGCTCTTCTTTGGCTTCTTCCTTTAGGGTTTCTGCCAGTTCTTCATCACTCGTCAGCACTGCTTTGCTTCTGCTGCTCCTTTCTGGCATCTCAACACCTCTCATTTCCTTATTAGCGTCAGCGTTGTTCTCAGGACTTCGTTCCTCCACTTCCTGATCTTTGCTGATCTCCTCCAGGGGGACGAGCGTGGGCGCGACCTGTGGCTCATTGCCTTCCTCTGTAATAATATCCTTAATCAAGAGACAAAATAGATATTTATATAAGAACGTGAGATCACTGTGAGCGTTTATAAATCATTTCCAGCTGTACAACACCTGGTCTTTGGCCACAGTTAGAGTCTTGTGATGTTTCCCATGAGGTTTGCTTTTAACCTGGATATAATGGGAGGAAATGAATTACTGACCTCCATTTATTTAACACTAAAACACAAATACATCAATGTGTGATGTGACAATATGTCTCATTAAAGTTAATCAATTGAAAAGAATCCTTGAAAAATGTTCCCACTCACTGAAAGAGCAAACGTTGCTGCTAGCAGGTAGAGAAACAGGCAGCAGGCCCTCATACCTGGAACACAAGCAGAGCAGGTTGAGAGGAAAGCCTGGAGTCCGACAGACAGGACAGGTGTGCTCATTGGAGTTAAAGATGTGAACAAAAGTTTCAAAATAAAACAGATCACACTGTGTGCCGCCAATGACCTTGGCTGTTGTCAAGGTTACTGGCTCTGAAATGTCTCTCTCTCTCTCTCTCTCTCTCTCTCTCCTCTCTCTCTCTCTCAAAAGTCACATTGGGAGCTAAAGTAAACATCAGAAGCTAGCAGACTGGAAAAATGCTAAACCCACAAACGTTTTTTCTTCCTGCACAGAAACAAAACAGTCAAAATGAGATCGATCCAGCGGAAGAAAAGCTCAGAGCTCCGTTCCAATCATGACAAAGTGTGTGTGTGTGTGTGTGTGTGTGTGTGTGTGTGTGTGTGTGTGTGTGTGTGTGTGTGTGTGTGTGTGTGTGCATGACGCACAGAGACAGAGAGCAAACCTGATTTAAGCCTAAAACTCTAAGTTAGATTTCTCTAACATGAAGGTAACCCTGGAAGTGTCTTTGATCAATTAAAGGTTAATTATTATTCAATGCATTACATAGATTGTTGTATATTATAGCTGTGTATGGAGAGCGTTACAAATGTACATTAAGATGCAATATAGAATAAAATCTATTGTCTGCCAGTAATATTTACGTTGATGAATTACTTCGCAATATTAAAACGTGCAGTGTTAGTTACTGTTTCGTGATTATCCATACAATAATTAAGCATAAACATTAAAATGAAGTCATTATATCTCCAATAGTTTTGTCCTAAATATGAACCACGTTTCAAAGTTTGAAAATAATTGAAAAGTCCAAATCTTTTGTTACCTGAGGCTGACAAATGCAAAAAGAAATGAGAATCCTGCACGAACACACCAGCGATCCTGCTTTGAACCTGGGGAGATGATGTCCTTCTGTATTGGAGACGAGACTCCCAATGCATGCACACACACACACACACACACACACACACACACACACACACACACACACACACACACACACACACACACACACACACACACACACACACACACACACATACACACACACACACACACACACACACACACACACACACACACACACGGGGTCAGGGTCTTTTAGCCTTTGGGAGGGTCTTTTGGCCACAAAGGGGAGAGAAAAAGACATGGCACTCTTAAGTTATATATTCTAATATATAATATGAAGCAAAATATCACAAATACCGTGAGAAAACAAACAAACATGGGAAAAACAAACAAAAACGACAGATTTCTTTATTAAAATAACGTCAGAAGAATCGTTAAATGTTAATGTAGTTTAAAAATTTGACCGCTAGGTGTCACTCTGTCGATTCGCCTTGGCCACAGAAGAAATTCATTCTTATTAAGTTACAATAACAAAATATTTTTCACATTTCTTTAAAACTGAAAATAAAAAAATGCACCAAAATTTTTGTCACCTTCCAGAGAATTTTACTTATTTTTGCAGACATGGTGATTGGAAGTAATTAGTGATGTAACTTCAGGGGTTGCTTAACAGCTGTGGTTACTTCAGGTACGGCCTTAAGCACTGAACAGACACAATATAGTAAGCGTCTTGCAACAGTGCAATGTTTAGCTGGGAAACCTTTGGTTCTGTGCTTGTTTGTGGATTTTATGCTGACATGTTCCACCCACAGAAGTATTGCTCAATTTCTGGTGCATTGGCATTCCCAGTCTACCACCAAATATCTCAAATGCCATCCAGGCCCCCAAAACGCCCCCCAAACCTTAACCTTAAAAAAAATGCATGACATGACCGTGGTAGAACCACCTTCAGAGGTCATCAGAGGTCATCTTTCTGTGTCCTGACTGGCTGTGAAAGGGATCAGTAAAACACAAGGCAGGAAGTCACGGCGCTGTAGCTGTTATACCCGCGACATAAACGTAGTCGGTTAAAACCTACAAGGTCAGCATATAGTACCGTAGTTCCTGTATAGCTTTACATACTGCCCACAGTTGACTGCGAGACACCGTAATTAGCCAGAAAAGCCGGCATCACGGCGGTCTGTGGTGATCGCCGCTGCTGCAAACGTCCAGCGGTTGCAAACTGGTCGATGCACGATTAGAAATGAAAGGAGGGTGGATGCAGCCGAGTTCCAGACTGTGCAACAACAAACATCAATCACCTGCGCTGCTCCAGCAACTGGTGGCTGTGGTTTCAGCAAAGAGCTCCAGACTGGTGTGGATCCAGTCTGATTACATGTTTCCTCACAGTGGTTCCAATGCAGAGAGAACTCAAACAAGGAATTCTGTCTTCTTATTTTAGGGATGACCGTGTATGGACTTCCAGGAAACAGCTATGAGCTCAAGGGAGGAAATACATAAGGCTTTATTCTCTACTGTAGATGGTTTTCAATGAACCAAAGTTATTTGCAGGAACTTTGAGCAACACACACACACACACACACACACACACACACACAAAAACCCCACTGGGATGTTGAATATGTGCATTTGTATACAGCTATATACACATCTGCCAGCTTGTACTTGAGAGGGTTTCTCTACTATTTAAAGTAATTTAGAATAACATAGACCAAAGTGAAGGCATCTGTAAATGTTCCTATATGATTATAAGACAAATTAATGCAGAGAAACTTCAATAGTTTAAATCCATTACTCATCTGTTCTTCATAATTAATGACTGAGACAGAAGCACTGTTGATCCCGCAGACAGTGTGCCATATAGTTTGTTTAAAATAAAATCAAAAAAAGGGAAGAGATCCATATTACAGGAAGTGTGACCGCGTCTGGGCCTCCATTTCTCTCAGTGGGTGAGTTTGTTTTCCAGCAGACCACAAACCCTGTGGTTTAGAACGCTGCAACTTCCCTGAAGACTGGAGAGGGGGTGGAGGAAATTTACAGTATGTCTGAATGAAACCGTGTGTGTTTGTGTCTTACCATCCAAAAAAAAAAAAAAAAAAAAAAAATCCACCTTGGAGAGAGAGAGAGAACCGGAAGGAAGTGATGCAGGATCTGGGTTGCAGGGTGACTTATATATAAGCATCTTTGGAGTTTCCTGCAGCATTTCCACGTTGTGCTGCCTCAAACTGGGAGCTCGGCTACACAGACACTGGTTCGCTTCTCCTGCCAGTAAACAAGGACACTCAGGCTCTAACAGATGTACAGGTATTCCATCTTTTACTGGCTTATTGTAACTTTTTTGTTTTCAAAAAGATGATTATATTTTGTACTGTTTAGTTTTATATGACACACTAATTATTAGTTTCCATGGAAACAGTCTCAATTATGTAATATTTTAGTTGTTCTAAAAGATTTTTCAAGCTTACTATGTTTAATTAAATACTAACAATATTCATTCATGGTGTGCCTCTTTAACAGAATGAAGACTTTCATAATAACAGTTTGCCTGATTGGAGCACTTCTTGCAAACCCGGTAAGTAAAGAAAATATTTAAAAAATAGCATTTCCATACATTTAACACACCAAAACAGCATTTGTTTTTGTATATATACGGAAAATGTGAATGAAAAGTGTCTGAATGTGTTTAAATCTCCCATTTCGCCACAAAACAAGATTAAGAATTGTCGTAATCGCAACCTTTTATTTCTTTCCTGACAGATTTCATATGACAGCACTGTTTCAGAGTCCACCGAGGAGGAGTCAGACCTGGTGGGTTCAGATATCACTCTTCATTTCATCTCACACTGTTGCAGGATGTTTGCACACAACCACAGAACAGTCTGTGCAGCAGTCTGACAGACTGTTGTTCACTGTCTGGACGGTCTGTGCGAAGGATAACGTCAAGCTAAAAACAAAAAAAGTGAAAATTGTTCTTTTTGCAACAACATTTTTGCAGCCGTGGAGCGTAATTAAATATACTGTGGTTCTTTTTTTTTTCCTGATCTCTTCACCAGGTTTTGAGTGTGTCTGTTTCACAATCGGCTGAAAATCAGACAATCGTACTCCAGGTATGACAATCATTTCCTCCTGTCGTAACCTTAATCACAACTGTCATAATCTTCATGCACCTTCTCTCTGTTTCATGCATTTCTGCTGCAGAGCTCGGAGGAAAATACAGCCAATCCGGCAAGTTGTGCATGAAAAATACAGATTACAGTCTGTGCAATCCAATTATTGATGAGTAATTTGTAAGTGTGCACATTTGATTAATCAAACATGTGTCTTTACAGAGCCCAGAACCAGAGTCATCTGAATCATCAGAATCATCAGAATCGACATCAGAGGACAATGTGGGTTCCAGTATTACACACGCGGTTTTAAATGATCAAATAATTTGATTAATGCAGATTATTCATAATTTTTTTTGACCACTTGCTTTGCACAGACATCAGAGAGTGACAGTGACTCAGATGAGGATGTAAGTCTGACTATTTTCAGCAAATAATGATTTACACATGACAGATTGTCTGTTTTATGTGCTGTTTTTGTCCTCATTCCTGCTCCAGTCAAACTCACTGGGAGACACCAGAGATGACAGTATGGGCAGCGAGGAGAATGTCCGAAAGGTGATGAGATGATCCATGTTGAGCTCAACTGGAATGCAGCCATGACAGATCTGACTGACGTGGTATTCTTTTTTTTTTTCTTTGTTTTCAGAATTTGATTGAGGTGATTCCAGACATGGTCACGGAGGAGAGCACAGAAGCTCCACTGGTGGACAATCCCACTGATGAGGCTGACACCACCGACAGCAGCGAGAGCGATGAAACCAGCGAAACCAGCGAAACCAGTGAGAGCAGCGAGAGCAGCGAGACGGGACAAGTGAAACCCGTCGACTGCGTGAATTCGACAGAAAGCTGCGAAAGCGACGAGTATTTCTTCCAGGGGATCGGAGACGACGGACTGTACACAGTGGACAACCTGATGGCTCCAGATGAGGGCGAAAGGGAGCTTCAGCTCAGAAGATGATGGACATTTATGAACTGAACTGCAAGATCTGAACCTGTTTGGAAACCTCGTAATGACATATTTGTTGTTACCCACGCTAACGCCACTCTCAGGGTGTTGCAATCATTTTTCACATTTTCATCCACTGCGCGTGGCCGGTTAGCTCAGTTGGTTAGAGCGTGGTGCTAATAACGCCAAGGTCGCGGGTTCGATCCCCGTACGGGCCATGTGTTTTGAATATTACAGCCAGAAATGGAGCGCTCGCTGGTTGCCATGGCATCCCTCACCAAACGTAACATACCCAGTGTAAACCATGGTTTTCTGGATGACATAGAGGCAGCAGAGCGTTGTCTGTGTATAAACAGTGTTTAGAAATTTGCATTGCTACATGGCACATTTATATTACTATACTGTCAAAAACTGTCCAGGACCATGAAAACATTTGTTCAGGATAACACGATGATTTTAAGCCTGCCAACAATTAAAAACTGGGTTTTTTTGTTTTGGTGGAATGATATTTACCTGTGGTGTGCTGGTTATTTTCATCATCCTACCTTTATAAATAGACAGTCCACATTTGAAATGAGTATAAAAAGTGGTTTAATACAATTTAAAGATGTAAACTGCGAAACTCTGCTAGGTACATCTCCACACTGATGACCCTTCTGATATCAAATGAGAAGAAAACAAACTAAAGTTGTCCTGAAAATTTCACAGGTATAACAATAATAATTATAAATGAATCCAATACTGAACACACAAACATTTTCAACATGATGTCATCTTTGAAGACACTCTCCTAACTGGGAAGGTGGGACTTCAGGTGCTCCTTCAGTGCCGGCATGGTGGAAAACTCTTTACGACACACGTGACACCGGAGAGGTAATTTTAACAACTCGCTGATTCCTTCTTTGATGGAAATTTTGCCATCTGTTTCAAGCATCTGAATAACCACTGAAAATGTGCAAAAATATGGGGAAAAGATGAATATAATTAAAACTAATTTCTATAGTCAGAAAACTCACTATTCTCTCTTACCTTGAGACTCAATGAAGTAATCAGTCGTGAAAGAATTCCAGTGTTTTTTGTTCTTTAAACAAGGAGAGTCAAAGTCTTGGCTGATTACATGGAGGTGTACATGGCTGTAATTAAAAAAAAACACACCATGTTGATTTTAATGCCTCAATTTCAGCTAAGCCCTTGCCGGAGCGAAAATAAATAGAAGATAAATCAGCAGATAGAAATCAGCTTGATAATTTAAAGCTAAACTTTGACATTATATCCATTTAATCTTTACCTCATACTGGGGATCGCATGGTAGCCTGAACGGAAGCGTAGTGTGCCAGCATCTGGACACTGCTGAATCATCTGCTCAGCAACCTGCTGCATGTGTTTCACCAGCTCACAGTGCTCCTCACGCAGGGCCTTCAAGCTGGAAATGGACTGCCATGGCAGAACTAACCAGTGGTAGCGAGCTTTAGGGTATTTATCCTTAATTACAACTACTTTGTCATCCTTGAATACCTAGGGGAAAAAAAGGATTCTCATTGACACCAAAGTCAAGCAAACATGATTCAAATCATCAAATCAACAAAAAAGATCCTCTTTATAGAGATGTACCTGCATATTTGGGTCTTGCATTGAGGCCTTCAGACCAAGGTTCCAGTGTCCAACACTTTCCTGCAACATTTTACCAATACTCTCAGAACGATGCTAGAATCTAGACAAGAGGATAGGGGTAGAGAAAAGTGGACATCAGTTCTTACACTCATTTTTGGAGCTTCCTTATGGCTGACTGAAACAGACACCTCTGTCTGTTTGGATGTCTTCAAACAGGGCTCCTCTTTGTGGCTATGTCTGTCCTCTGAAGCTGCGTCTCTTGGTCTTTTGGTGCTGCCAGAGAGATCTTCCTTGAACTGGACAGCGTATGGGTAGAGCTCATTGACAATATAAAGCTGCTGCCCAGGCTTCAGTTTGGCCACATGGTCTTTACCAACTACCAAAGAATCTATGGAAGTGGGGTTCAAACCCAGCTGAGGAAAAAGACCAAAACTTGGTTAATAATTACTTACAAGATTATATAAATGTGTTAAATTAAAGAGGATTTGAATGGCAACTGGCATTTTCATTCAGTGATATTAAAAGTCAAAGGTTTCCTAAGAGAAGCACTGTCAAAAATATCAACATTTCTTACCTGTTTAACTTTGACATAACCTTTGTTACACTCTGCTTGCAGTTCAACTGGTTAAAAGGGGATATTTGCACAAATTAGTTTGCCTTGAAATCCTCACAGAAGAGCCTTTTCAGTGAATAAAAATATATATGCACATATAAAAAATGTCTGTTATGACTGAATAGAAAAATGTAAATGTGTCAAAAACAAACCTAACGACTGATTTCGTTGTTTGTGCCGCATTAAACTAATAAAATAAACACTGAATAACTATAATTTAAGCTGCTTTGCTTGTCACAGACATTTCGTTTCTAATCATAAACTTAATGAAAATAGAAACTCTGACCTAAATGAAAAGAAAAAAGATTTAAAAGTGTATCAGCTCTAAGGTAATGCTTCCCTGGTTATCGTTTTAATGCTTTTCTATGGATGGTGTTAGCTATTTGCTAACCGGTGCGACAGACTAACATGTTATGTTACCTTGCTGCCGGGAGCATTTCTTGTCTTTAATAGTCGTCTCTGGACCTCGACCCAGGACAACTGCCTGTAAGTGAGGCAGAAGAATTGGTTTGTGATTTCCCTCGACACTGATAAGCCAGCAAAGTGGCATTTTACCATGTTTATGCCAGTAAACTTTAAATCAAAGCCGCAAAACTCATGCAGCCTGACGCAGCCTACTACCACGGTTTGTTTTGGTGACGTCCGTCGCACGCATTTTACGTCATCGCATCAGTTTGATTTTTTGTGTTTTGTTGGTTTTTTTTTTGGTATTTTTTTGTTTTTCCCTGTCTTTATAAGTTCTAAAAATTGCAACAACACCCGGCTATTAAGAGAATTACGTAAAGCTAAGTTACAGTGTGTTTATAGTGTTAAAATACGCAAAAACGTGTTAGAATTGAAGATTTGTCATAAAACTAATAGAATATAACAATGTCCTATAAATTTAAATTTCTCACATGCAAATTTGTTTAAACTCAAATTGATTTGACACCATCTAAACATTTAGAATTATAACAGTCTCACAAACTGACAACTTTCATGATTTTTTTTAAATTTTATGTTAATTTTTAACAGACAGTAATATAATATACAAAATATGAATATGCAAATATAGTCATGATAAAACCATCATTTCTCAAATTACAGTAGGTGGATATTTACAATGCAAAATAAAAATAACTTCTGGTCAATGCAGCCTACTGATGATCGTCCACTTAAAAACACCGACAATAATAAGATCACATATACACTTTATCATAGGAGTGCAAAATCTGTGGCTTATTGTTAGTCAACATGCATATTTTAACAGAAACAAAACATTATATTACATAACGTATTTAACCAGTATTGAGGTAGCATGCAATGGGCCAAACCACATCTTTACCAATAAGAAGTTATTATGAACTCAGTGTAACAAAAATATAGTAAAACCAACCTGATGAAACATAGTACCTGATACCATTTATAGTCAAACAAGAGGCAGTTAATTATTCAAAATGTTTGAATTTTCACCACTGTTCACGGTCATGCACTTTTATGTCTAATGCAGACAGAAGAGATTAAAATGGGGATTCAAACTGCACTGGTGAGGTTGGATCCACATGTGTGTGCTGTATGGAGGACCTGGAGAGTACTGCAAGGCATGTGAAAACACCATAAGACAATTTCAATCTTAAGTTGAAAAGAGGACGTGTGTACAAACTGATAATGATCCGTAAACACACCTCAGAATCTATGGTGATCCAGCTCAGAGATGTAAGCCGTAGGTTTTGCCATGACCCACACAGTCCTCTGACCTAAACCTCACTGAAAGTCTGTGCACAAGATAACCCAGGAATCACACGGAACTGGAAGACTTTTGTAAGAAAGAATGGAAGAAAATCCCTCAAAAAAGACCTTGAAGACTTTGCTGCTACAAAAAAGACTTTGCTGAGATAGTGACCAAAAGGGGGCGCTACCAGGTACTAACTATGCAGGGTACCCAAACTGTTGCTTTGGGCCCTTTTTCTGTTATTTTGAAAATTCAAAGATCAAAATTTTTAAAGAATGATTTTGTTTAAAAGTGAAGGGAATGTGTCATCTGTAACTTTCTGCATTTTGGAGGCCATTTCATTTTTCACTTGCTGAACTGTTCACATTAACTCTGCAGGCACTCTGTGGTGGGTTGAGACAGGACTGGATCAGCTTGACACCTACGGTAAAACTGGCGTGTTACAGTTTTAGTTTTGTTAAAATTCACTCTTTTATGTAGTTTTCTTTAAAAAAGCAGAAAATATTAAGTTTTAAAAATTCAGTAACGTATGATGGAGAGCTGTCGACTCAATCTGGAGGGATGGGCAAAGCTGTGAGTTCTTTACCATAAAATAGTTACATTTTCTTACTCACATGATGACATACTGCATATTACATATTACATAACTTTAAATGGAGGTTGTGTTTTCAGCTGCCATTTAGGAGAATGATAGACCAACCGCTGGGTGGACGTCAACAAATGTTGGTGAGACTTACAGAATAATTATGTTGCTCTTTAGAACCATCCACAATCACTGCGTCTTAATCCACCTGCAGGGTGTCAGAGGACATGCCCTACCCCATCAGTTTCTAAAACAAAGGTTTGCAATAATAATTTGGAGTTATGGAACACTCCCAAAAAATGTAGTCAATCTATAGATTATTTGGTTGTGGATCGTACCCACAGGAAAATCATGAACTCATCCGTAAATGTGCTGCCTTGTCGGTATGTCTGAGGGCTGTTTTTGTTGGATAGTCTAAGCAGAGTTTGTAAGATCACGATCTTACAAAATACCATCATTTCAACACATGAAAACAAATGTTGCTTATATGGGTCCCATTATTTGCATAAACTAACCTAACTGCTTTTTAACCATGTGTACGGCTTTCTGGGTCCTCCGTATGTGATGCTGGTGACGCTCTAAGGTTTCCATAACCTCAGGAGGCCATCCTCGCTGTATGTGGCGATCAGATTCTCGTGTGGGTGATGGGTGATGCCAATGACTTCTTTCTCATGAACCTGGAGGTGGAGAAGACACGTTTGAGCACACACTCTCTGTGTATATGTCTGTAAGTAAAGACAGACATACTTAGCATTTTAAATAAGAACATTAGTGGCCCTGTTTTTAATAATCTATCAGCAAAGCATGCACGGCTAAACTGCTGCTCCTGGGTTTAACTTAAGCGCAGAGCTTACAGTCAGCGTTTTCTGCAGCCTCCCCGTCTTGTAGTTGAAGCAGTACAGCACTAAGTCTTCTCCCACACAATAAATCCACTCCCCGCGCGGTGACACGGTGCTGCACACAAACTCAGCTCCCTCCTGCCTGCCCGAGCTGAAGGCCTTGACAGTCTGAGGAGGAGGAGTGCGAGATGTTGGACTTGACAAAGATCTATGCATCATTGCACAGGTGTTAGCAGAAGGACCTTCAGCTAGGAGGGTAACAGTCAATTAAATAAGCGTACCTTCTGGATTTTTTTTTTTTTTTTTACATATTATATATATATTTTTTACATATATTAAATTGACAAACTTGATATAAAGGTTTGTGTATGTCTCACCTGGCCGTGCATGTTCAGGACAACCACCGTGTTGGAGTGGTTACACACCACAAAGTGCCCTGGGTGCTGGGGCAGGGGAATCACATTGTTGACAGGGACTTCTGACGCCCGGGACACAGATCTGTGAGTGTGGGTACATTCCCAGGACTTTGTGTTCCAGATCTTAAATATAACAAAACATACATATATGAGTGCAGTTAACAGAGCAGTATATCAGTAACATAGCAGTAATGAAGGATATCAGAGTATAAGGAGTGTACCTTCACTGTGCCATCAGCTGAGGCACTGACGATGTGACATCCATCTCGAGTAAAATATGCATCATTTACAAAAGACAAATGTCCTGTTAACTCCTTTAACGTCTTCCCCGATCTCAGTTCGTGTATCCTGAAAATAGCATTGAAAATCACCCTTAATAATTCTTTATTATAAATAATTCCAACTTCATGGAGAGTAAATACACAATGTTGTCAACGTCATATCCTCGTAGAGGTTCCACCAAAACCTTATTAAAAGGTTACTTATATGTTCGGATAAATGAAGACAATTAATGCACAGCTTACTAAAAAGACCTGCTAAATTAGCTAACAAATATATATTTGCCTGGTTTCAAATCTATTTTTTGGTAACCTGTGTCTGCAAACATTTTAATCCCACTAACACTGAGGAAGAGGAGGGAGCAGCCGATGCTATTTTTAGCTCCTGTGGACTGACGGGGATGCAGTTTAGCTGAACCGTGACAAAACGCTGGCTGACTCATTCCTTGTCTGTGAGGATGATTCTACGTATCAGTCTCGTGGAATTCCAAGTGCAGGAACACGTTGCATCTTTGTGCTTGAGCACATGGCTTCCCAGTTACACCCACGCAGCACATGTGCTCCCATCAGAGTGGAGAAGCTCAACCCACATGCCTCAGGACTCAGAAAGAAATATTTACCTTGTGTGTGTGTGCGTGCGTGTGTGTGTGTGTGTGTGTGTGTGTGTGTGTGTGTGTGTGTGTGTGTGTGTGTGTGTGTGTG
>BJFM01000584.1:30025-84423 GCA_016586285.1 Arothron firmamentum | reverse complement strand
GGGGGGGGGGGGGGGTCAGTAGAAGATGCACCACCATGGCTGGGGCACATGGCAGGAGACGTGGTGAGAGTGGAGGAGTTGGACCTTACCTGGCTTCATCTTAAACGCTCCATCTGCTGGAGTTTGGCAGTTTTGACTTGCTGCTCCAGCTGCTTCTAAACTATGGAGCACTTCACCCCTTTACATCTGCTTTAATCTATTTTTGTGTCTAGCTTATGTCTTAATGTATGTTTTCTCTCTGTTTTCTACCTACGTGGCACATGCAGAATCTATAGACTATATTGATATGTGGCTGAAGAGGCTTTGCTCCGATTGGCTGAACAGCTGCAGCACATTGATGCACAACAAGAGAGACGGGGATGAAATCAGGGCAGCTCAGATTTAAGAGGCTGGCTCTGTATGAGATTACAGCAGATATTGTCACTGCAGCTTTGAGGACTTTTCCATCTCCCAAGGAAGTATTGCTTCTTAACCAACCACAGAAAGTGAATCTAGGAGCAACAAAATGCAACAAGAGGTGCAACAGGGTACTTCATTTGGTCACAGTCAGTGTACTTGTCTACCGATCAGTGGGTGAGGGTTTGTGTTCACGGTGGAAGGAGTGACAGTGTTCACACCCCACCTGATGGTCTGGTTAAAGGACGCACTCAGGATCTGGTCGTTGTCCTTGGAGAAGCTGAGACAGGTCACTCCTTTGTTGTGGGCGTGCTCAAATCTGCGCAGGCATAAACCGCTCTGGATCGTCCACACCTTATGGAGGACACACAGGTTTGTTTGGGTTGTTTTTTTTTAATTATGAGACGATATGTAATCTCAAGCACAGCTACACAAACTTTACCAGTGACAGGAACGGGGAAGTAATATCACACCTTTATTTTGCCATTCTGAGCTCCAGTTGCCAGCAGCTCTGCATCCTGACTGAAGCACATGCACAGCACAGCATCGTCCATCATCATGAAGCTTTCCTGGGCCTGATATTTTAAATCCTAAAGACAGCGAAGCAGGCGTGATAAATGATTTACGGTTAAAAATACTGATTATTTAATGGTGTAAAAGGTGCATACCTTGCTCATTTTTCCAGTGTTATAGTTCCAGACCTCGATGAAACCATCCACCGAGCCAGTGATCAAGTACCTGCCATCAGGAGAGAAACGGGCGCACTCCACATGTGACCGCCTCCCAAACTGCAGTTGATGAGACACAGCAACACCACGCGGTCTGTGAGATTAGCAACACGCAACCTAACACAGACGTTTGCTGTTGATGCTGCAGACTGACGTCAATTAGCGTCGTGATCATTATGACCTTGGGTGGAGGAAAAACAGGACAAGCACACCACGAAGCGCCATCTGCATGCAAGTGACGACGGCACAGCCAGACATCAAGACAAGTGCCCTCAGGTGTGTGTGTGTGTGTTTGCGTATTACAAAACACAAGGTGGTACATACTAAATTAGGAAATGGTGCATAGAAAATGTTAGCTTGTTTCCCACAGTTATATTTACACCTTTATTTGACAGTCTATTTCAATAGTAGAGTCACTGAAGTAGCATTTATTATAATATTTATAATAATACAGTATATTTTGAGCATCGACCATGCAAGAAAAGGATGTCTGTTAGTGCTTTACGACAGTGGTAACTGGTGTTTAATATGCATGAATATATCAAACATAGCTTTGGTACACTATTTGAGCAAGTTTACCTCCTTCAGGCCACCACAAATACTTTTTGCTTTAATCAGCTCGGATGCAGGGAGACTCTGCTTGAGGGAAATTGCGATGGTCTACCTTGATGTGACGGTACAGTTGCGTGGGAAAGGTCTCTTTCTCCATGAATCTGTTCTTATTGGTCGACGTGTCAATGGTCATTTCTGGAGAGAGCTGATCTGAATTCTGCTGTATCTTCAAAGACTGTTCGGAAGAGAGATGAGGGTACAGTTGATCCATCAGCATCGATCATAACAACACAGCCATAACTCACCGGACAGTATGTCTGAGTTTATATTGTTTGTGGTGCGAGCTAAACTTGGTGTTGGTCTGCACACTCACACTGACTTGCTCCAGGAGCCCCATGAGGCGCGAAGGAGGGACGACACTGACCTCCCTCACGAGAGTCTCCGCGATCGCCAGGCGCCGCTTCTCCTTGCTGCTGCCTTTTGGGTAAGCCTGCAGAAAGAAAAAGCAGAATCATTCCAACAAGTGCTTGCTGTTGCTCAGCTGTGGGAAGCTTTCATTCACTGCCTTACCTCAAGAGGGTCGAAGTATGAGCAGGTGAGCAGGTTCTCCAGGTGGAGGTAGCGCTCCGGCTGCGTCTGCTTCAGCATGATCATGGGGTCTGTTTGTCGGAGGAGCGAGCGAGCTGCTCCCACCTCCCTCATTTCAATCAGCTCCATCACAACCTGTCAAAGAACTCAGCAGGTTTCAGCAACTCTAAAACTGGAAGGTGAGAAAATGCGCCTTCTGGCAAAGCTTTACCTGCTCATAGAGGTCAATAAGGGTGCTGTCAGGTAACCTGAGGGACTCAATGGCCAACAGCACAGAGTCCCAGTGGCCACAGTTAATGTCTGCGATGAAGCTGTCCAGGCTTTCCACGGTGTTCAGCGACAGAGTGGTTTCCTCCTGTAAGGTGCTCAGCGTTCTGTAGAGGTTGTTCTCCTTCAGGTACTGCATGATCAGGCGGATCACACTGGAGAAGGAAGCTGAGGTTACCCAAGCTGAGCGACCTTCTTGACAGCTGACCTTTTGTTCTGATCGTGCTCAGACATTTAAAACAAAAAAAAAAACCCCACTGCCAGAACAACAAGACCTATTCTCCGTCCTCTCTGTTGCGCAGCGTCGCATTGACACTTTTGTGGTTTTGCACTTCAATCCAGAAACAAAACGGCGGTGCGGGAGTGACATCATGAACTGGTAAAGAGCAATATGCCTTACTGCAAAAGAAAACGAAAACCTCACCCACGCACGTTTCTGGCCAGACATGCCAGGCGCGCCCCTCTTTACGCACTAAACACCGCTTTTAGCGCGTAGGTAAAACGATTTCATCTGACTATTTTTGTCAGTCTAATGGGGAAAATAACAGTTCTTGTCAAATCTAATCAATTTAACCTTACATATATAAAATCTTACTATGCAGGATTAGAAATCTGCACGGACCTAAAGGTTTTAACGTCTGCAAAGTGTACCTTTGAGGCGCAATGATAGCGCATTTTCAAACTACACATTATCTTTAGGGCACACGTGTCATATCTTTTAAAAAATTTATACTGCACTTTTTAAAATATTTAAAAATAAATGAATAAACTAAACAGAGCATGTTGGATTTCTTAAACAAGCGATGCCATAACTTTTAAGCTGAACATTAACACGATGTGCGCTCGTTGTTTTCTTCTTATAATCCCACAGGTGGTCTCGTCATTATTTTATCCTCGTCATCATCTCACCCGCAAAAAATAAGGTGGAAAAGGGAAGCAAGAGAACTTACTCGGTGGGCTCCATCTCTGCAGCCATGCTGATGTTGTCTCCAGCTCTTGCCGCACTGGACTGATGCTGAGGCGGTTCAGCCCGAGCCCGGCGCTCGCTAGAGCCACGTGACAACCGTGCACAGAGGACCGCCCCCTGCACGTGCCTCCCCAAACTTGCGACCGTGCCCTCCTGCAAAGTGGTTTCAAACCCACCCCATCACCATCCGCGGCAGCCCTCCCTCGGCCCGTGACGCATGGCGATGCACAGATGTGACTGTGGGCACGTTGTGTGCGGGAGGCGCGTCCGCACGCTGCGATGCTGCGGAGGCAGCGCGCAGCCACGGCAGCCACTGCATCAGCACCGCGGACAGACCCTCGTGGCTCAGAGCGTGCTCGCCGTCAGTCTCCACCGTCCGTGATAAGGTCCTCAGACGAGCGCTCATCGGTGTGCACGCCGACATGTAACCAGATGGAGCATACACCGCACATTCCCGCACGAATCTCTTCCTGTGCACACAATGTTTAGCGCGCACGCAAACCTGCTGGCGGGCGACATTGTTTCTGTGTCAGCTCGGTCCACAGATGGGTGGGCTCGGCAGCAGAAAAGCACCCATGACCCCTGAGGCTCTGGCCAACAGGTGGCGCTCGCGACCATCTCCTGCACAGGTGCACAGGTGTGCGGTAATTGACCTGATGCGGCGTCGCCACGTGAGCGCGTTTCCGGTGTCCAAAGTGGCCGTTTTGGACCCACTTTCACAAAGGGCCTTCTTTGTCAAGAGAAGAGAACTTTTGGGGTGTTATTTTGTTGTTTTACCTGTCCTGCGCAAAGGACACACCGATGAGCAGCGGTCAGGTGCGTTACCCTGCAGGTGACGAAGTTAATGGCGATTTTTAAGCTCAATAAGCGCTTAAATGAGTCTTTGGTGTGTGTTTAATCCTCCAGAGGAGACCGAATGCAGCCGCCAGGCTGGCCGCGCTGCCGCTGGTGGCTTCGGTTCGTGCCAAGCTGTCAGTGGTTTACGTCGGCACAAAGCGCAGCCACCCCAGCCTGAGGTGCGTGTGCGAGGGCCTGGAGAGCGGCGTGACAGCGGCGCTCTCACCTGTCATGGGTAAACTGGAGCCTCACAGTGAGTACTGGCAGCAGGCCCTCACAGGATGCTGATCAGACAGTAAATAAAGAATTAGGAGACATTAGAGCGTCGCTGGTATAATTTGGAGGGTTCTCCAGGGACAGAAGAAGCTGGTCTCGGTCCTGTCTGATAAGAGATGAGTGAAGCCACTTTTCTGATGTTCCTTGTCTCAGTTTCCATCGCTAATGAGGTTGCGTGTAAAAGCCTAGACTGGCTGGAGGCTGCGATCCCGATGCTGCACACGCCCACCGAGCAGGTAAGGTGTCGCCCTCGGTGCGACTCCCAGCCGACAGTGTCACTCCCTGCTGTCCTGTCTTTGCCCCAGTTGGTCGCCACTGCCAGGAAGAAGATGGCTGAAGTCCAGGATGTGGTGAGCATCGCAGCAAGCGGCTCTGCAGGCTGTGTGAGCATGGGGGTCACGTGGCTGAAGGTCAGGCTGGAGGTGGCCCAGGTCCGAGGACAGCCCCTGGTGGACGGCGCTGTGGCTGCAGCCGCTGTGGGACTGGAGGCTGTCCTCGTCGCATCAGAGGCTCTTGTGGACCGAATGCTTCCCCCGGCTGAAGACGACGCAGGTCTGGACAAATGCAGGTTCTGTGGCGAAGGCCCGCGTCGCTAAAAACGCGCATCCCGTTTATTTCAGAGAAAAACGAGGCGGTCCAGCGTTGTGAGGCGACCCTGCAGAGAAGCTATCCCGAACGACTGTTTGCACTTGCAACCAAGTTGTACAGGAGGAGGCTCCCCATGGTGAGGTCCAGCTGTGATTATACCTGACCCATTTGGAACCAGCTTGTCACGTGTCTTCTGGTCTCAGAACTGCAGCGTCACGTTGATCCAGACCATCCAGAAGCTGCCTCAGTACCTGCAACATCAGCTGGTTTCCGCCATCATCTTCCTCTCGCAGACTCACAACTGCCCAACAAACAACTACCCGACGTTCAGGGAGGCGAGCCGCCTCCGTGCTCCGGAGATCCTTTACGTGGACTCGCCACAGACGACGGCCCCTGCCTGCAGACTGCACCAGCCCATGTTTGGGAACGTGTGTGGTGTTAAAGGATGTGTTGATCGTTGATTAACCGTCAAATTCTTTTGAATTCACATAATAAAGACTCAAGGATGATAAACTCAATTCTTGACACATGAGCATGAAACAGGAGCCAGAGTTTAACTTCAAATCAAACCTTTGCATTTATGATAAACATTGTTGGAACCTGACCCCAAAACGTGAACTAATTTCACAGAAACAAGCCGGAATAAAACAAAAAACTTTCAGCAAAAATGATTTATTTGACTTTAGGATTTCACTTCTGGCTGGACTCGGACTTGGATGTGGAGGCTCTCAGCGAGGAAAGGCGGCGCCTCTTGGCGATCTGTTCCTGGCGCTTCTCCTTGGCCTCCTGTCAACAACAGAGGGGTTAGATCTAATCTCCACCTGAACGCTCAACAACTGCAAAAAAAAAAGCTGCTGCACCTTAAAACCTGGTTAAGTTGGCCTCTGTCCAACCTAACTATGCGACTGCTGAATGAGAGGAAGCAGCGTCTTACCTTCATCCTCTTGGCCAGCAGCTTGGCATACTCAGAGGCTTCCTCCTTGTTCTTCTGGGTGCGCCTTTTCTTCAGAGCAATGCGACGGCGTTTGTGCTGCAGCACACGAGGAGTTACCAGTCTCTGAATCCTGGGAGCTTTAGTTCTGGGCTTCTTGCCTGCAGGAAAACATTATACTACATAAGCAAAAACCAGTTTAAAAACAGGAAAATAGCTCAGGCAGGTGAGGGATCGCTGGTGTCAAGACACCAGTGTAGGCAGACCGTATTATGGTCTGGTTATTTTAGTTCCAACGCATTTAATTCTCAGCAGAAAACCTCAAATAAGGATGAAGTTCATATCGGGTCTGGTGTACCAGTGTTGGCACCATACAGACCTTGCCTATGCTAAGGTATGGTGGCTTTGTTACAATATTGAAAATAAATTAATTTAACTCTTGGTGAAAACAAAAAAGAATAAGGCATTGGATCAAAACAGAGGACATGTAACAACATGCTTAACTGTAAAGTGTTCCTTTTCCTTGTGCTGTGTATAAAGGTCAGGAATTACTAGGAAAATGACAAAGTATGTGGTACCGAAAAGATGGTTTCTCTTTTGCTCTCATTAGGAATTCTTTAAAAAGATAAGAATTAAAAACATCTCACCCTCTTTATTCAGGGGTCTCCTCACAACATACTGCCTAACATCATCTTCCTTGGCCAGGTTGAAGAGCTTGCGGATCTTGCTGGCCCTCTTAGGACCGAGACGGCGAGGGACAGTGGTGTCAGTCAGGCCAGGAATATCCTTCTCACCTGAAGACGACAAGATCAACTCAATCAACAGGATCATTGTGTTATCTATTTTTCCAGGCCCTGTACATACATATTTAAACATTTTATGGTTAAAAAAAAGATACAATGAGAGAGCAATGCTGTTTCAACCATCCACTGAGCCAGGACCTGGTCACATCTGGTAAGCAGCTCCACAGTTACTCTGGCACACACTGTCCCCCCTTAATGACTACGGGCTAATCAAAAAGGGTCTACGAATGTGCCACAGGCAATTGAGGAAATCCAGTATTTGCAATCAATTTTTCTTTGTATACATTTTAATATTTCCCAGCCAAAGACATTACCTTTCCTGACAATGACCAAGTTCAGAACACTCAGATTGGCATCAACGATGCACCCGCGGACAGATTTGCGCTTGCGCTCGCCAGTCCTGCGGGGACGGTAGCAGGAGTGCCCCTTGCTAAGCAGCAGGCGCACGCGACCGTTGGTCAGCACACCCTGCTTCATGGGAAAACCCTGCTTGTCGTTGCCTCCGCTGATGCGCACCACATAACCCTGGAGGAGAGAAAGTTATGTCTGCTTTAGTTACTAGTTACATCAAACCACATAACTTAAGAAATCTGCTGTTGCAAGCAGGTGATGCTTTCAGAATGGAGCAACCTAGACTGACAATTCTTATGTTGAGACCTACATTTATCCTTTCACTTAAAGAATCAGCCTGAAGGTCACAATTTTCAAGTCACAATTAGCTGAGAGAGCGACAGTATTTCACCCAGACATTTATAGTGTCTGACCACGTTATGATGTGCAGCTCTGCAGCTTCTCTAGCAACACACTGTCCCCCCTTAATGACGACAGGTTCGTCAGAAAGGGTCTACTTGCGTGCCACAAGATAAAAAAGGGTGAAACACTTACCTTCCACTCATCTCCAAGAGGGTCAGCAGCTACCTCGGTGGCCATACGTTTCTCATAGAAAGTTCGCAGCTTACGTTCATCATCAACTTCGATGAGCTTCTGGCAGCCAGTAGCGGGGAATGAGATGTTCAGCTAAAGGAAAGATGATGGAAGAAAAGATGACTTTCCAACTACTGCAATCTTGGGGTCAGTACATTTAGATAGAGGTCGTGTTGCAATTAGAACCTAAGGATAATCACTGAATTGAGCGAACGTTAGCTTGTTAACTTCTCGACCTTGTTATTAGTCCCATGTATCCATTAAAATAACCAAATTGAAATTACGACTGCATGACGAAGCAAAGTCGTTCCAAGAACAATCCTGAAATCGTACATCAAGTGCAATCTGGAGTGTTAGGTCTGCACATTTTACAGTGGGCGGCCATGTTTCTCAGGCTCGGTAGCTGACAAAGTCGGCAGCGTTGACAATCAAATCTCATCCGTTGTGTAAATGGTATTGACTTTTACATCAAACTGGTCGCTCTTAAGATCAGGATCACGACTTTCAGTGTCTATTAATATTATTTTAAAACTGCCAGGAATAAAACTAATTATAGGTAGTGAACGATTGTACCTTCATTTTGCTAAACCGGCCCTACGACGGTCCGCCACGGAAAAGAGACCGGACTTCCGCTTCGAGATCTCACATAGGCCGTAAAAGTTATCGCGATAACTGACACGACGTAAATTTGTCGGTAAATTCAAGCTGAAAGTTATTCGACAAATCAAACAGGAAATATAACCATCCAACACACACAAAAAATTAACTACCTGCCTAAGATGATGATAAATGTATGCCATTTTTTATTTTAGTTTTATTCTTAAGGATTGGCCACGTCACACGATGAATTACGAATTAGACGGACAAGGGTTTTGTTTTTTTTAAGCAAGTTTAAACACACTATATGACCATTTTAAGCACATTATTTAATGCTTCGAACAATGTCATGTCCAAAACAAAACACAAGGACTTTAGGAAGGTGCCAGCCACGTCGAGATAGAACCATCACTGTCCCACAGCTTTGGTGGAGAAGTGTCCAAATCATCGACGGTATCAACAAGTACAATACCCCTTTATTTGAGTTATTTTTCCTAATTACAAATTATGAAAGTCAGGTTACATTAATGGTGGCCACAACCAATTTTGTTTTGCAGATGCATTCGTGTTAATTTGGGGATTGCTATAGATTCACGCAGTATGATTATATTAACAGGCGTTTACCCACGCAGTTTTAGCTGATGGTAACGGTTACTATGCAAATGGTTCTGATTAAATTTAACGAGGTGAAAACAGCGGTGTAAGTGGTGTCTTGATTAAAAGCGTGCCAATTGTTGTTTATTGTTTTTCGGGGGTAGTAGGACTGCTGTGTCGCGGAAACGGAACGCAGGGAGGAGTGAGTCATCTTGTGTTCCATAGACGGTCTTTGTTAGGGACAGCTGTCAGTGCAGTTCGACAGCGTCACGACGGGCTGGAGGCTTTGCGAAGTGGACGGAGCGAGGCTTTAAAATGCACCTCAGCGGCGATCTTTGTCCACAATCACGTTTTTTGGTCGTGCGGGACGTTCCAGGCCTGTGCCGCTAGAAACTAGCGTGTGGGGAACGATCCGCCGGATCTCTTTAAAACGCCGCAGCAGCGCCGTGTGTTCTGCAATGTCCATCAGACAGAACTAGTCCAGACATGAGCAACGTTAATCTGGTTTTTTGGGATCAGCTGCAAGCTGGCAGCTCCGAAGTGGACTGGTGCGAAGGCAATTACCTAATTTACCCCACTATCGCTGAATTTTACAACACGGTAGGTCTGAAGGAATTCGAGCCAACGCGTTCCTTTTGTTTGTGAGTTTTACATAACAGCTGTGTATGCAGCGAAGACTGGCTTTGTTTTTCTTCTCTGCTGCTCTGTTATGTCTTTATTTTATTATTGTTTTGTTAAATACCGCTCTCACTTTAGCTGCAGCTTGTTGAATGTTATTTTTTTTAAACAGTTTGGCTGGTTTATTTCCCCTGCAGCATCATGGTTTTGACTGATTGCATATGGCCACAATTCGACGTCTGATCGACAAACATACCGATCAGTTCAACTCTGTCGTGTTTTCTGTTGTTTTGTCATTTCAGATCAGCAACATTTTGTTCTTTGTTTTGCCGCCCATATTAATGTGTTTATTCCGCCAGTATGCAACCCATTTCAACAGTGGGATTTACCTCATATGGATTCTGCTGGTTGTGGTTGGTAAGTTGACACGCTGTGTGATGACCTTTTGACCTGTTGTGTTCCTGGGAGAACCTTCATCATTGTGGCACTTTAGAACCTGCTGTGTGAAGCGAATGCATATCTAAAACACGAAGTAAAACGCAGTTTTTGAACCGATGAAGAACCTTGAGTGCTGAAATAATGAAATAATTCTGCTTTGAGACACATTGCTCTCTTATGTAATCGCCTTTGACCAGATTGACCGAGTTTTGAGAACAGATTCATTTAATCTATCAAGAATAAATCACATGGTCACAGTCATTTCATGAGAAGAGGTAAAAAGTATTTTATTCCAATTTAATGGGCAGCATTATCCAATATCATATAATAAAGATAATAATAATAAAAGTAACAATAATGATAGCAATAATAATGACTGTAACAGCAATGATAACAATAACATGGATTAGTTCCACGACATTTCCCCAAGAAATATGCAGTGTTTCCCTGGAAGATTGTGACCAGCCCTAATCATAATTGGGATGATCAAGTCCATCATACAAACTTTATGTTGGTGTTAAATGTTCCAAGTATGTCAAAAATGACACTTTTGTGAGGCAGGTCTGTTGGAGAACAACTGATGCTGCCAAACACGATTTGCATCGATGTAAATAGTGGGATGAGGGAATTTATTCTTCTTTTTATGGTGTAACTGGGAGCTAATCTTGCCGGTTTGTGTCAGTCAAGCCAGGTGTGTTGTTCAGAAGTGTGAGACTGTTGAAGCAGCTGACAGAGGGGTTACATAAGTCCATCACTCCTGTAGTTCAGCCACAGCTCTGAAGGCTGTGACATGCCTACCATGGTTATGTGTTCAGTGCCAGCAGATCACGACACATTTGTAGCCGAGCAGCCTGAGGACACAAATGGGCACAACGACACGTGCTTCCTGTTGTGTAGCTAACAGTTCTGACTGGTGAAGGTGTTGTTGATAGTTTCTACGGTGAAGTCGTGGATGCAGGTTAAAATCTCTATGAGCACCTGTTCTCAAAGCAGATAAGGCAGACAATGGAACTGCTGCTGGGCTGTGATAACAGACGGACTCTAACCGCTCCAACAGCAGGAGAACCCACTAGTGCTAACGTTTATAGAACTTTTCATCACCTTCTAAGTTGCATATGTTGTTAACTTTTGGACTGGTGACATTTCACCTTCCTACCTACCACCTCATGGTCCTGGAAGAACAAACCTTCTCTCTTTTTCCCGTTTCCCTCAGGCATCGGGTCAACGTACTTTCATGCCACCCTCAGCTTCCTCGGTCAGATGCTGGATGAGCTGGCCATCCTGTGGGTGCTCATGTGTGCCATCGCCATGTGGTTTCCCAAGAGGTACCTGCCCAGGATGTTCAGGAGGGACAGGTATGGTGGCCACACCAAGTCCTCCATTTACATATGCGCTGTAGATGATCTCCAGCCAATCAAAGCCCAGATCCTCGGCATCTGTCTTTGGTTTCACCGTTGTGTTTGCCTGGCCGGCGAGTTCAGCATTCACTCATCTTTATTTATACTGTGGGCGGAGCCTGCAGCTGTCATATGATGTGTCCACTGCAGTTTAATAATAGGAGCTGGAGATAGCTGACACCAGTAAAGCCTCCGTCACATGTCGTTACTTCTCCTTCCTTTGTCACGCAGCTGCCCTGGCTGCACTTTTGCTTCGGGCTGTTGTGTTCTGCGCTCGCCGTCTTTCATTAAATGCAGCCTTTTCTCTTTCTCTGACTCTTCCTCCCACTGCAGGTCAAGGTTCAAAGTGGTCATCGGCATTTTGTCGGGCATCACCACTGGGCTGGCCTTTGTGAAGCCTGTGGTCAACTCACTGTCGCTGATGACCCTGGGCATCCCCTGCACAGCGCTGCTCATCACTGAGCTTAAAAGGTCGGTGGGCATTCAGGTGTCAGTGCTCGGTCCAGGTTTATCTCTGGGCGTCCAGGTGTCCTCACAGGGACTTCTCCCTTTCAGTCAGACAAGTTAGTGATCATAAAATAAGGTGTCTTCTGAAAAATGTCAGTAATAAGCTTGGAAATCAATGATGATCTTCACTGACTGTCATGAAGTAACTTCGGTCCCAGCATGCACTGCTGCTGCGCATGTTGTTATCATGACAGACGTGTGAGTGCTGTGTTTTTGCTCTACAGAACAGTGAGCCCGTCGCCTGAGACCTTTTGTTCCCGTGTTGTCAGGGACATTGCCTCTTCCTCGCTAACTATGACTTACAATGTGAACGAATGTTCCCGGAACCTACCAAGCCATTTGTGCCCGTTTGTGTTTGTCTGTCGTCACAGCGAGGCGAAGCCGCTTTGTTCTTTCCTTTCCCACATTCCTTGTTCAGAACGTTGGTGTTCTAACCTCCAGTCATCCATTGTTTCAACCTGTTAGCAATTCCTGACATGACTGCCATTAGCAGTCATCAAGAGAAGCTGCTTGTTTTTGACCTTCTAAATAGGAGAGACTTCCTGCGGCAGCTGGACTTTTGCCCTCAGAAATGAAAATATCGTTATCTGCTTTTTTAGTGCGCCTGCCGGACCCCGTTTAGGTCACGTCCACTTCTCCAGTGTGCAGGATTTCTATAAAAATAATAGATAACAGAAAGTTTCACAATAGCAGAGTTTTTAAAGGACTTAATAAGTATGGAAATCCTGTTCCAGCAGTGAGTTAGTGTTTTCAATGAAATGCACATTTGGTTGATTGAAGGATCTGAATTCATCTACAAGCTAAGATGTTTAACCTTCTGGTCACCATATACCCATGAATATTGTGCTGGCGCGATCTATTCTTTAAAAATGCACTTCTCAGTGTTGCGAACCCTTATTTGCATCAAGTTTTCCTCCTGCTGTCCCGGTAACACGTCATGCTTCTTATCTGCCATGTCTGTAGACGTGACCTTGTGGTTTTGCTTTTGTCATTCCATGGTAATTAGCAGGAATGAGCTTATGTTAGTGGTTCTACAAAGACACCACGTGTCTGATTGAGCGACTTCCTTCATGGACATTCAGGAATTACTCCCTCAGGAATATAACAGAACACTTGGACAATAATTAGGACAATATTGATGGTTATTTAATGATCTCTCTCTCCCTGAGGAAAGACCCATTAGAACTCATCTATTTTTGCACATCCTGTCGCCGTGACATTCCTCTACCTCGCTGAACTATTACATAACAGCCAGTTTTCCAGTCAGACGCTGGGATTCACTTAAGTTCACATCAAGATGCTGCGTCTGAGATTTGAAAAACAGAGTAAATAAATCCATAACCAAAGTAAAATACTTTCAGTATTGAAGTTTAAGGGTTTTACGTAGGCATGTAACTCAGGGTGAATAATGATTATTTCCCAGGAATCCATAAAGCAAATAAAGGTAAAATGATTAAGATTTGGTTTCAGGTGGTGTTGGGAAAGAATCAGGGAACCTGTGGTGGCTGGTAGAGAACAAAATAGATTTTTCTTCTTTCTTCCAGCACTGCATCTTGGAGTAGATCCAGCTCGGAGGTTTGGTTTTGGAGATTTATGTAGGCGTGAGAGCTGGAATTTGAACTCTTTAATGCCTCAGTTTGTAACCGATAGGTCATTTCATGCAATACTAAAGTTTAAGTTCTCGTTTGTTTGTTTTGGTCCGTCCTGGGCTACTGTGCGGAGCAACAGTCTAGCTCACATGGAGGAAGACTTAAATCACTGTTTACGTGACCATGTTGGTATGTGGTGAAGGAAAACACAACTCTCGTATCCGTGAAACAGTTCTGGTGCAAATCAAACACTTGTGATTGCAATGACTTTCCCTGGAGACCACGGCTCTGTCCAGAGGGAGAACTGTCACAGTGGTGTGTCCACAGCATCATCATCGTCACGGTCTCGTCACACACTCTGTCACACAGTGTCTGATGTCTGTCAGAAGGACAAAAATACTAAGAATAGTTTGTCTAAAGGTCTAGTCTTTGTCAGCCAGAGGTGTAACCACTGGGCCTGCTTTTTGGAGGTATTAAATGTTTGGAACATCATTCATTTGCATGAATGCTAATTGCTAAGATGTTATGAGATGAACATGAGAGGTCCTAGAGGGTATTTGTGTGTTTTCTCATCTTTGGGTCCTTGCAGGTGTGAAAACCCACGTGTCTTCAAGCTGGGCCTGGTCTCAGGTATCTGGTGGGCTCTGGCCCTGCTTTGCTGGATCAGTGACAGGATATTCTGTGAAATGTGGTCATCGGTCAACTTTCCCTACCTGCACTGTGCATGGTGAGATCCTGCTTTTTCTAAAGACATTTGTCATCAACGGGCAGACTGAAAGTCCTTCTATTTTGTGTATTAATCTAATCTCTTATCCGTGTTCCTACAGGCACATCCTCATTTGTCTGGCTTCGTATTTGGGGTGTGTCTGCTTCGCCTACTTTGACGTTGCGACCGAGGCCCCCGAGAGAGGCCCCGTCATCATGTTTTGGCCCAACGAAAAATGGGCCTTCATTGGCGTACCTTACGTTTCCTTGCTGTGTGTCCACAAGAAATCTGCTGTTAAGGTCACTTAAATGTGCAGCTCCGCTCTTTTCCAGGATGTAGATCATCCGCATCCGTTACCACGGCAGGCTGACGTCCACTGGTGCTCTCATGATGGTGGTGATATGCAGAAACCGGGCATCCACCAGGAGTATTCTTAGCTGTTTCTGTCCCCGGTCCAGTTTTAACTGCACAACACCGTGTCGAAAAGGTGAAGGAGTCAAATGTTTTACTTCTAATATAAGACGTTACAACAAAAAGAACTGCGATTGCCCCCCGTCGACCCCATTCAGGGATAAAGCGGTAGATGATGAATGGATGTCGCAAAATAGAGCTCTGTGAATAAAGCAGCATCACACCCAAGACACTATTTCGGTGCTTCAAACATCTCAGGCTTTACACAACCCAGTTCTGTGAGTTTTACTAATTTAAGGTCTGTTTGAAAGTTTTGTAGATTTTATAGCAACTCAGAAGGCTGGCGCCTTCACAGCAATATGACAGCATTTCTGGGGTGCACGTTTAACCGATGAAGCACTGGACTGATTGAACTGTGATTAACGCATTAAGGATCAAGGCAGGCAGCCTTAGGCCTTTTCAAACACAGCAGATTCCACTTGCCTTCTCTCTCACGGTTTACTCTGGCTGTATCACCCAGCCGTCAGCAGTGCATCTCATGTTCCTTCCAGCATGCAATTATAATCGCTCAAGTTAGCATTGTGTATAGTGATGCATACAGTATCTTTCAGTAACTAACAATGTAGTCTGCAGTTACTTTTTTGCGTTATTATTGCTGAATGAAAAGGTACCCTTTAATATTGGTGACAGTATGTTTAAAAAAACAGATACAAATTAAGCACAGAAAAAACTCTCCTTTTACGCCATGTTTCTTTAATGCTAAAATGTAAATAAGCTTGATTAGTTAAGGTCATTATTTATTTTGCACAGACTAAAAGGTTCTCAGTTTAAGGTGTCTTAGCTCTTAAATATTGTAAGGTTGTTGTTTTTTTTAAGTTGTGTTCCATGCTGCATATGTTAAAGTTTGTCGAAAATGCAATTACAATTATAAAAATTCTCATCATCCTAGACATCCTGGACTCCAAAAGTAGAAGAAAATACATTTTTACATGTATTTGAATTTTTTTTTTTTTTTAATACAGATTACAAAGGGAATGTGTGAAACCAAATTAGATGACAAGGAGCACCAAAGCTTTTATTTGACCTCCAACAGTCATTTTAAATGTAATGAAGATGACAACTGCCTCAACAGTCCTCCTTCAGGGGCATATAAAAAAGTTGAAACCAGTAATATAATTTGCACACAGATAAGGATTCGTATGAAGGATTGTGATATTTTTCAAAAAAGCATTTTGTGATTTTTTTTTCTCCTAACAACATAATGTATTTTGTGAAGTAGAAAAGTGTTTATTTTTGTACATGAAGTGTAGCCAAAACCAGTGGTGATACTGCACGATTGCTACCTTTTCCCTTTTAACTGATCTTTTCAGGGGAGCACAAAGGGTTTCAGTGCGCGTACAGCGCAGACGTTGTTGCTGCAAATAATCGCATGTGATCCATGGAGATGGATCGTTTGTGCGGAGACAATGTCAGTGAATTTGCGTGAACAGACCATCTGTTACTAGAGTCTCCATCAGGATGGTTTTCCTAGCATGACATATGATTGCATAATAATGTGTTGTGTTTTTATGGACTGTCATTTCAGTTTTTCTCTGCTTGCATTGACAATACAGACAAATTGCACAGAGGTATTTATTTTCATAATTTATCCTGTTTTTTATATATATTTGTAATACATTACAATAGAGTTGTATTTTATGCAATAAACCAAACTGCCAAATGATTCATGCTGTGGCTGTGTAGTTATTCTAGAGTTCTACCAACAGGGGGCAACAGGTTTCCCCACTGGACTACTGGGTTTCATAACTCAGCGTCCCACTCCCACTCGGGGCCACTGCCACGGACAGTTTCAGGTGTAAATGATAATTGAAATTATACAACTAAACCTAAATGTTTTCCTGTAACTGCTGAAATTACCTGGCTATGAAAATTAGCCAGGTAATTTCATTAACATTAGCTATGTTTGGGGGGTTTGTTTTGGATCTTATTCAATATTAATTCCCCTGGGATACTCTAAATCATTAAGTAACTCCATATTTTCTTGTAAGGCACAAATTAAACCACATGAATTTAATAAGCCAATTTATTTTGCGGTTTGGGGATTGACGCGGTCTGAAACAGGAAGTCCCGCCCCCTCGGACCAGCCCATCTTCCCATTGGCTTCTACACATGCCACTCAAACGACCTCCAGTCTCAGTAATGGCTGGGGTAGCGGAGCGTCGGCGCTAAGCAGCCTGCTTTCTCTGGACTGGCTTCACCGTCCATTTGTTGGAAGTTCTCCGCTGGGAGGTGTCGTGACGGCGGAGGAGCAGACGCGGCTCTGCGGGTCCCCCCCGAGGCTCCATCTGATGTCAGTGGAAACGCGGAGCGATGTTTAGAAGCAGGCGCCCGAGCCAGCGCTGACGGCGGCGCTTTGTGGAGCCTCGCACGGACCATTTCGGAACCTTTTCTCCCCGAAGCGCCTCGGATGTGACTCCTTCTCAAGGCGGCGGCGTTAAAGACGAAAATCCGGCCAGATGATGTCAGGAAAGCATTTTAAAGCTCACGAAGTGAGCTGCTGCATCAAGTATTTTATCTTCGGATTCAACATCATTTTCTGGGTAAGTCCCCCCCCCGTCGCCTCCACCAGCACCTCCACCTCGGCTCTTCCAGGACCCCAGGCCTGCTGACCAGACACATTATTGTCCTCCGTCAGTGTTGGGCTTTGGTTGGTGCTTCTGTTTGTCGGTTGTCGGTTGTGGAAGCCGATGAATCCTCCCCAGGAGGGGTGCACTTGTCTGCAGCTGTCATCCATCAGCCCGCTGGTGTTGGCAACAGAAGCCTTCTTCTCACTTTCCCACCCTCAATGACACTTTTCCTTTATGTTTTCTTTTCTTTTTTGGAAAGTAGTGTTAATTTTGGGTAGAGTATCAACAAAGGACATCCCAGCATTTGATTCTAGTTTCCAATAATTTCGTTCATCTGCTCTAAAGTTTAAATCCATAAAATGAAAGAATATTGTTGAAATAATCCCATCTGGTTATTTACATGTTTATGAAATCGTGTCTCATCTATCGTTGCCCAGGCTGACACCTAGTTTTGTTTTTATTATCATCATTATTAGTTCTTTTTTGCTGCTTCGAGGAGCCGGGCAGCTTTGACTCGACCTCTAAATTCCTCAGATGTCGACGCCAGCTGAGCGTCTCAGGGATGTGCTGGACAAACAGGTCCAATCCACGGAGGCTCTACCT
Source organism: Arothron firmamentum (assembly GCA_016586285.1). NCBI lineage: Eukaryota > Metazoa > Chordata > Actinopteri > Tetraodontiformes > Tetraodontidae > Arothron > Arothron firmamentum. Next base: position 66,479 of record BJFM01000584.1, on the reverse strand, counting down.
CAGTTCACAGGATTTAAATGATCCGCTGCCAACATCCGAGTGCCAGAAACCACCACCACACCTTCAGGGGTCCGGCGGCATCCAGGCTCTGCCGGGTCAGGGCTGTTTTTGGCAGCAAACAGGGACCAACACAGTACTAAGAAGACGGTCATAATGTTGTGCCGGATCTTCAACCAAAGCTGTCTGCGAGTGCCCAAACCATCGAGGACAAACCAGAAAATAATATAAACACGGATGGATTCTGTTTTTATGTGAGCCACAAGCACCGATTCATCAGCCCGAAGAGGTGTGAAAGTGTTTGATGGGAGAATTTAGATGCGATTTTCTGCAGGTAACCATCCAGCCTGGGCTTGTTCATGATAGCACAACGTGCACTCGGACAGCAGAGACCTGGGGTCGGGCGTGGGGAATGTTTTCGGTCAGGTTCACATCTTTTAAACTCTTGTGGGGCCAGTCCTGAGTAGTTTGACATTTGGGGCATTTCCTGTTGGGGGAGGAAGAGCCGTCACAGACCTCAGTGTGACGAAGATGGCGGCCGTCTGTCAGGCTCTCTGCGGATCCCAGCCAACCAACCAGTCCGTGGGTGACCCCCGGAATCCTCCTGCAGCAAGTCGCGGGTGTCGAAAGCATCTGTTTCGTTTGCCTGGAGGGAAACCAGCTGTTAACGCTTGAGCAACCCAAAATAATCCTCACCACCGCATGCACGAGACGCACGCTCGTTCTCTACATTTGAATCCCATCAGGCATCAACGTGTCCTCTTGGCACGGATTTTTAATTTTCTGAAAAAGTGTCAATGCATTTTAGAGATGTTTCTGAGGCCCAGTCCTGCAGACACGCGTGAGAAGCTGCTGGGACATCCCGCTGCAGCAGAGTGACCCGCTTGTCCGTCTCTCTCTTCTTTGTCTCACAGTTCCTCGGAGTGGCGTTCCTCGCCATTGGCTTGTGGGCGTGGAGTGAAAAGGTGAGTCGCCTGTTGCTCTCGTGCATCCAGGCTCCTTTCAGTGGCGTTCCTGAACCACGGAGGAATGTCGCCCCTCTGAACAATGTGCACGTGAGAGGAACTGAGGCGTCGGGGCCATTCTTTAGCCTGGTCTCAGCCGTGGGGGCGTCAGGGGGGCACGTCTGCTCAGATGTGTTTATTTTACAGCAGAAGCTTGTTCCTTCTCTAAATACGACAAAGTTTATGCAATAAATAATGCAGACAGTCAGATGAGAAACGCAACAGTTGCATAACAAGATAGTGGAGGATAAAAGTCTTAATTTAAGCAATAACTCTGTTGTGCAGTTATGAGATGATTTTCTCTCTTAAAAGTGAAACTTGTTCATCAGTCACGTGATCTGGATGACGTGGGTGTGTCGGCGGCCTGGAAATAGCAGGAGTTGGCTTTTGACAGTTTGACAGCCGAGGACATTCAGCGCTGTTGTCTTCCTTCTTTTTTGGGTTTGTGCTGCTGGGAATTCTCAGGAAATCGGTTCCCTCCCAGTGCTCAGAGCTGAGGCGGCGCTCTGGGGATCGGGCCGTGGACCGCAGTGTGTTTCCCTCCAGCCCTGGAGGACTGCATGTTCTCACTCCCTCAAAAAAAAAAAAAAAACCCTGATTATTTTTGTTCCACTCACTTCTTAACCCCAAACCCAGACGACAGAGCGCAGTGGAATGCAGCTCTGATGACACAGACCTGGCCTTTGACTGGAGTTTCCATCATCGCTCCCACTTTTTTATTTTTTTGGAGGGGTTATTTTTGCCCACAAGACTTGGTTAAATTGACATCCAAAGTGCAGGGATTTCAGGGTTTTTGGGAAGAGTTTAGAAGTGTGATGTGCCACATTTTAATGGAAAAAATGGATTATTTTTTTTCCTATTTAAAATTCACTGAGCGTTTCTGCGTTTGGGGCAGGAGTCAGAAGGTCGTCTCAGTGCAGCCTGTCTGCTGGAGTTAATCTTCACGGTATCTCCTCATAAAGACTGGAGGAGAGTCTATCTTCATCTATTCTGGTGCTCTTTAGATTAAATAATCCAGCTCATAACCCCAAATGAAGGATTTCTAGTGATCAAACTGGATTTACAGTGGGGGGGGGGGACTAAAGTGAGGTCAGCTCTTGTCTCTGACTAACATTCCAGATGTAATTCTGTTTTTTGCTTGTTTTTAACTAGGGCGTCCTCTCCAACATCTCATCCATCACAGACCTGGGGGGTTTCGACCCAGTGTGGCTCTTCTTGGTCGTGGGCGGAGTGATGTTCATCCTTGGGTTTGCCGGTTGCATTGGTGCCCTTCGAGAAAACTCTTTCTTGCTGAAATTTGTACGTCATCTGGTAATTTTTCGGGGTTTCAAACCCGCCTCTTTTGGGTCGCTTTGGAATTTCACGCAGCTGTGACCGTTTCGACTTTTCAGTTCTCCGTGTTCCTGGGTATCATCTTCTTCCTGGAGCTGACTGCAGGAGTCCTGGCCTTTGTCTTCAAGGACTGGATCAAGGACCAGCTCAACTTCTTCATTAACAACAACATTCGGGCCTACAGAGACGACATTGATCTGCAGAACCTGATAGACTTCACCCAGGAATACGTGAGGAAGCTGTTTCTTAGAACCACATTCTCAGCCGCTCCGGTGTTTTCTTAAGCTCGGGTTGATCGCGGCGGCTTATTTCAGCGGGGTTCTGGTGCCATGTGTGTGTTTTTGTGCTTTTCCTGACCTTGCAGTGGGAGTGTTGTGGAGCTTTTGGAGCTGATGACTGGAATTTGAACATCTACTTCAACTGCACCGACTCCAACCCGAGCCGTGAGAAGTGCGGCGTACCCTTTTCCTGCTGCACCAAAGACCCAGGGGTACGCTCCCTGACACACCCACAGCACTCTCCACGCTCCTTATTCACAGTGGATTCCTATTTATGCTCTGTCCGGGTGTGTTTATTGGAGAGGAAGTTTTGATTAGCCCGTCTGGGACAGATAAGTTGGGTTATCTGCATCCTGCAGGAGGTGGACTGAGGCTCGATCCCAGCAGGACATCGAGGCCTCAGCGTTTAGCCTCCAGTCAGTCCGTGTGGACAGAAGTGGAGAGAGAGAGAGACTGCTTTAAGGGCTGCTCCGTTGGTGACGCGAGGCCTCAGCTGAATGCATCAACCCTGCCTGGGGTTCACGGGTTTGCAGCCAGAGCTCCATCAAGGCCTCTTGTAGTTTTCCGGTGAATCTCTGACTTGTCTCTTGTTGCGTCACATCAGGAATCTTCAGGGACATCAGGGCATTTACTCCAAACAAACACCCACAACTGTGTGGTTATAACCAAAATCTTTGCGTCTTAACAAAGATAAATTTAAAAAAACCCAGTTTAAATCAGCCCATTCTTGATCTATGAGCTTTCTGTTAGAAAGATGAATGTAAAGCTGCAAATCAGAAGGATTTATAAAGGGACTGTCTCTGGAAGGAAAAGAAATCCATGGTTTTTCTCTCAAATTGTCCCTGAATGCCCTGAAATCTAAAAGCTGGATCCGTCTCTTCACAGGAGGATGTCATCAACACTCAGTGTGGCTATGATATACGAGCGAAAACAGTAAGTAACCCACGCTTCAGGAGTAGGAAACTGCTGTGTTTTATGGGCTGCGTGAGGACATTTAATGTTCCGCCCTGGAAAGAATATTCCTCTTTCACTACATTTCCCTGCACCTTTCAGCCTTTCAGCCTTTCAGCCTTTGCGTCTTGTGTCAGCTGCTTCCCCAGCAGCACGTCGGTCGGTGTGGGATTACTCACGCTGCAGCAATGCTCTGGAAATTAAAACCCCTCCCTCATCACTGGCTTCTCTCCACAGTAGCATAATTTATGGAAAAAATGCTGTTTTTTGGGTTTTTTTAGGGTGGGGGGAACACATTTTAATGTCTGAGTGCACATCGACAGCAGGGAAACATTAGATCAGATGATGAAGAGATGATTCGACAGTTTAAAAGGGTGGTGAGAGTCGACCTCGGTGCTCGTCTGACCTGCTGCTTCTACCTTCTGCCAGGACTCTGAGCAGCGGACGCAGATCTACATGAAAGGCTGCGTTCCTCAGTTTGAAAAGTGGCTCCAAGATAACCTGACAGTGGTGGCCGGCATATTTATTGGGATTGCGTTACTACAGGTGAGCACCGATATGAGCAGTTTCTCACTGTTATATTTCTGTCTGGTTTTCTTTTTTTCTTTTTTTTTTGCCCACGTATTCAAATCTGTGTTTTGTTGCAGATTTTTGGTATCTGTTTAGCGCAGAACCTTGTCAGCGACATCGAAGCTGTGAGAGAGAGTTGGTAAGTTGCAAACGTGTCGTTTGGGCGACTGTTGAGCACTTTTTATCTTATCAAGTCAGAAACAAACCAAACAAAGTGTCTCCAGAAGAGCAATCCTGCGGACTTTGTTGACATTTCTGCTTATAAGATAAAGTCCGAGATGGACAGGCACGTGATGCTGCAGTAGGTGGACGTTTCCATGGCAACTGCCACTGGGAGGGGCGGGCAGGAATAACGAATTGCAGCATTGTTCATATTTATCTTATTCCTCCAGAAGAGCAGAAATCATAGATGCGTATGGATGGAAATGGATGCACGTGTTGGCAGGCTGAGATACTGAGTACGAGCAGTTCTGAGTGTTTCAGCTGTCATTTATGTCACAGCGGTGTTCAGCTGTGACAGGACCCAAAGGAGTAAATGCGCCAATCAGAATAGATGTTCACTAATGTCATTTTTATATATGAGAGTCACATCCAATATGGGCTTCATCCTTCTTTTCTTTGTTGTGCAGTTTGTTCACCTAAAACCTGCACAGGAACTTCAAATGCAACAAAAGAAATACAAGGTAAGCACAGTTAACGTGGCTATGTTACAGTTATTAAAACATCTGTTCATTCCCTTCTGATCTGTTTTTAATAGGACTCTGCAGAATGGATGCCAGAGAAAGAAGCTAGTCTGTCCGGAGCCAAGGGGCCTCCAACACTTTAACCAGTAAATGTAAAGTCATTTTTAGAGTAATGTGCAGCCCTCAGTTTGAATGTAACAGAACCTCTAAAGTGGTCTGCAGTTCAGTAAAACCCAGGTCAGGACAGGTTTAAACACGATAGATTAGTTCATAGATGAATTTGTAAAAAAGTAACCATAGAGGAAGGGAAGCGTGTACAGTATAGCTGTCATACCAGAGGTGCTGCTTCCTTCAGAAGAGCCTTGATTTACGTCTCACAGCTGCAGTTTTTATCACTGCATGTCTGCAAAGATAATGATGATTCTGGAAATGCACTGCATGCCTGTTTTCTACTGGCAGAACATTGGAACTAAATGTATTTCATGTGTATTGACTATTTTCAGAAAATATCAAATAGATCGAGTCGCCTACTTAGCACTTTGTTAAATGTTTAATGGCTCTACTTCACGCTAAGGAGAATTAATTTCCATCCTGGAAGCCTTTCTGATGTAAACAGCTACAGTTTGTAAGCCATAGAGTATGCAGGATGGAGTATTGTTGTGTCATGAAGGGATACAAGATGTTTTTTTTAAAGTTTGTTTGGAGAAAATCAACCTGCAACCGGTTTGAGACGACAACGGCCACTAGGGAGAGAACTTCCTCACCCTTTCAAATTCAGTTATTTATTTATTCTCCTTCATCAGTGTTATATGTCCCCATGAACATTCTCTTATTGTCACTATTCAAGCATTATTTCCCTCTGTTTATGCATTTTTTTTAATGTTACTGGCATTTTCTTTAACAGCTGTCAATTTCTTTTTTGTTGCTCTTAAACTTTTCTCGGAAACTGAGGCCAAAAGCTTCAACCGGGGATGGCGGCCGGGCTTGTCTACGTAAAACCTACCGGCGAGCCTGTGTATACATTACATCACCAGCGTTGTTTCAAAGGTCAACTTTGAAAGCAAAGTTTCTACGCTTGTCTTCATAGACGTTATCTAGAAGCATTTCGTTTTATTTCAGAACTGCATGGCATGGAATTTCAACTGTCACACTTTTCTGCACTTAAATGCACTTCAGCATCAGCAAACTGTCCTCTTTTACACTAAAGGCCTCATGATTGTGGTTGACTGGACACACTTTTTCTTACCACTCGGTGCCATATTTGTGTTTTCACTTGTATGTAACTCCCCCTGCTTTCATTGTTTCGTATGTACTCCCGACTCTTGTCGAAAAAAAAAAAAAGTGGATTGCAAAAGATGTAAATATCTATGGAAATAAATGTGGTTCTTTGTAAAAAAAAAAAATAAAAAAAAAAAAGTCACTGTTTGGATACACAACAACACTCGTGAATCACAGCTCTGTTTTTGTACAGGAACATTATCAAGCAAAGTCCTTGTCGTAACTTTTTCATACATTTTGTTAGTTAAAAGTTAGATTAGAAACATTAAGTGTCGCTTTTGCCACGCTGAGTGGTTTAATAGCGCCGCCTAGTGGTTATTTAAAGCAAATCGCGAGATTCAGCAGTTTGTTCTGACGTGTATGATGACCTTTGACCTTAGCCTTACGTAACGGACGGCAGGAGTTTACATCAAATATTAATGCAGATGTATTTTCTGCCACAAGCACTGAATATGCATTCAATAAGGTTTTTCTAAGCAAAGCAACAGTAAAGCCTGATTGGCTTAAGTATAAGTTTATTTTCTTGTTTAAGTCTTTTAAATACAAACTATTTGATTCTGAGCAACAAACTTGAGGTGATCTGTTGGCCTTCCGGGCTTGTGACCAACTATTAAACAAAAAGGAGTCAGATGTTCATTAGAATCACTAATAAATGCACAGCGACCTATAAATAATGACTTCTGAAATATGAGCATGAGCAACACGCCTGAGCTATGAGGAAACTACAGCACACGAGAAGAATTTCACTGCAAGATCTTTATTGATTCTATCATGATTCTGTTGTTCACTCGACCTGATCCACATCCACGTCCACGGTCTTGCTGCTCTCCACCACCCGTCCATCGACCACCGTCTCCACCACGGTGATGACCTTTGTGACCACTGAGGAAACACAACCGGCAACATGAGACGGTCACAACACCTGTCTAATTCTGAGCTGGACGATAGAACAAGAACAAACACATGAAAGTGCCTACCTTGTCTGGAGCTGTGAATGGAAATGGACAACAAAAGAAAATGATTTATTTATCTCTTCGTTAGCGGTTATTAAATCTCCAACGCTTCCTCGCTCATCGTCCCACCTCTCATCCTCTCCGTCCAGCAGCCGTCTGTATTCTGCAATCTCCAGCTCCAGGCGGGTCTTGAGGTCCAGCAGCATGTCATACTCCTGCTTGTTTGCGCTGATGCTGGTGCGGATCTGGGCCAGCTGCTCTTCCAGGCTGATGACCATGCTCTGGAGGCCTGCCAACTGGGCAGCATAGCGGGCTTGCGTCTCTGCCAGGGTGCCCTCCAGGGAATTTTTCTGTTTGGATGAGGATGGAGGTCGGGCAGTTAGATTTATTCATCACTGTGTAAAATCCAGTAGAAGCCTTGGGGCTGTTGGCCTCTGCTGACAGACCATGCTGAGATGGGACTGCAGTTCAATCTGGAGCCTCTGGAGGGTGCTCTTTAGCTCCTTGATCTCTGTGCGGGACGTTGTCAGAGTCTCTGTTTGCGTGATCACATCCTGTTCTACTACTGCGATCTAAACAGGCCAGAAACAAAGAAAAAAACACCCACAGTTACAAAAGGTTTCATAACGAAGGAAGGTTGTGGAAGGTTGGCTGAAGTGGCTCTCTCCAGAACACTAACGGGCCCTCACCTTGTTCTGGTACCATGCTTCCAGCTCCTTGCGGTTCTTTCCGATGACGCTTTCGTAGTGCTCCCGGATTTCTGACAGAACCTGGTTCAGATCTGTGGAAGGAGAGGCGTCGACGGCCACGTTGACCTGGCCGCCCATCTGACTCCTCAGCAGAGCCAGGTCCTGCAAGGAACAAAGGTCAGAGGTCAGAGGAGAGGAGGTGGCCGGCCTCTCTCACTGGACACGGAAATTCCTCAGTTATCAGAGGAGAGGTGGTGTGTGTGTGTGTGTGTGTGTGTGTGTGTGTGTGTGTGTGTGTGTGTGTGTGTGTGTGTGCCCTGCCTGACTGATGGATGTGTTTGATCAGTAACTGAGCATTCACAGGGTGTGTGTGTGTGTGTGTGTGTGTGGGAGTGATGGCAGGTGTAATCCACCCAGCACTCGCTCTTCCTCATCCTCACCTCTTCGTGGTTCCTCTTCAGCATGATGCGCTCGTCCTTCAGCGCCTCGTACTGGCCCTCCAGGTCCAGTTTGGCCAGGTTCAGGTCATCCAGCACCTTCCTCAGCCCAGCGATATCGGCCTCCACCGCCATTCTCATGGCCAGCTCGTTCTCAAACCTGAAAGGGACATTTGGGCCGGAGGTGAGGCATGTCTCGCCTGCGAGGCGGCTCAGGAATGAGGCATGATGGGAAGGCGCTCACTTCATCTTGAAGTCGTCGGCAGCCAGCTTTGCGTTGTCGATGTCCAGGACTGCTTTGGCGTTGAGCTTGGAGGCGACGCGAATCTGCAGACACAACAAAAGGAGCAAAAACTCCACATTCAAAGCTTCCGAGACGAACTCGACCGACCTGTTGCTGCCCCCAGGAGACAGCTGATCCCTGTCAAACATGACTTTGCTAATGACTTCCTTCTGTTTGCAGATTTGAGCGTGTAACGACCCGCTCTGTTCACGCCAATTATCCTCCCAGTAACGACACTGATGGATGTCTAGCTTCTGAGATCGGCTGAGAGCTCTGAAGCTGGATTTCTGACCCGACTGGGAGTTTGGGTGCGTGTGGAGAAGCGTGCAGGAACGCTGTCGCTCTCACCTTATCCTTCAGGTCGTCTATGATGGCGAAGTAGGAGGTGTAGTCGTGGGACGTGACCACCCTGCTCTGGTACCACTCTCTGATCTGCTTTTCCAGGCGCTCGTTCTCCTTCTCCAGGTTCCGCACCTTCTCCAGGTAGGAGGCCAGGCGGTCGTTCAGGTTCTGCATGGTGGCCTTCTCGTTGGCGCCGACGTGGAGGTCGAGCCCGTCGGCGAGGTTGAAGCCTCCGGATCGATGGTAGGGCTGCTGGGAGGAGGAGGAGATGCGGGCCCCGCGTCCGCCGGCTTCGCCGTAGACGCTCATGCTCTTCTGGCCGTAGGATCTGCTGCTGAAGGCCATGCTGGAAGGTCTGGATCTGAACCGGGAAGCTCGATCTGCAGTTGTGAGCATCACCTGCTTCTCCTGGGTTATATACGCTTCAGAGTGGGCAGGACCAACTGACAGTAAGGAATTCAGGTGTCAAACTACCCCCCCCCCCGCTTCATCAACACGGGTGTGGCCACCGCTGCTGGGTGGGGGCTTTATGTCTTTCTTCAAGTCAGACTTGTGAATCGACATTTTCTCCAAACAGAAGCACATTCTTTGCACGCACCCGTTTGTGTTGCAGAATAAATCGTTTCTGACATTGTAGGCCGCTGCGTGGGACTGGCTTGTAAACATTCTCACACACACACACACACACACACGCACACACACACGCACACACACACACACACACACACACACACACACACACACAGGTGAGAGAAATGACACATAGCAGTGACATGTTTGTTGCAGTGAGACATCAGGGCAGAAATAGATGCAGAGATCATCAGGGTGATAAAAGCACGCTTAACATTTTTTAAAATTGATATTCAACGTTTTAAAACAGGGGTCTGACTCTCTTTTTTAATTAATTCAAGGAGACTTGAAGGGAAATTCTTGCTGTTTTCGTTAAATTGCAGTTGCACCCAGCTGACAGTGATGAGCACTGACACTTGGAGGTGGTTGTTTTTTTTCCAGCTGGGGTATCTGCCAGTTTACCGCCTCCACAGCCCTGTTTTATAAGACGAGCCGTGTGAAACTTTTGGTTTACTTTCTCAACAGTCCTGTTTTTGTTTTCAAACCGTTTTTAACCCTTTTTAACCTCTCCTCTCCCAAGCCAACCCCCGGTACGATGCTGCCACGCCGACCGTTGGCGGTGGCGGCGCTGTGCTGGTGTCGCCTTCTCAGCTACCACATCTGACTAAAAAAGGAGTCAGGCAGCAGTTCCAGAAGTGTGCAGGGGCGACCTCCGTGAGGACTGAGTTTGCTCTAGTCCCATTTACACGTTATATCCTTTAAGGTTGTCGTGTGTGATCAGCGGGAATGCTGATTAACCAGACTGGAGACTCCAGACGCACGTTTCCGGTGGATAATTACTGCGATCACAGCGCTCAGGCACAACGGCATTTCTGCTGCTACTCACATCAGCCGGCTGGAGTTCTTCTTCTTTTAATGTAATCAGTCACTTTAAAGTGGAATACTACAGTATATCTGTCATCCATTTTTCCAGCTTTACACTTGGCTGTCTGTTTTGCATAAATACTCTCCGTCATTACTCTCCCGGCCTGACGCCAATGTGAAGAAATGCACCTTTACACCTTATAATTAAGACTGTAATGCAAGAAAGCGGGTATACTCCAGTATGAAATTACATGCTTGCTTTTTGTTTTGCGCTCCGGCTTCTGAATAACATTGCTGGGCTGCCTGAGTGACAGTTTACAGCCCTTCCATTCAGCGTGGCCCTGACAGGCGGGGTGAGGCCTGGAGTGGCCGATGACTGATGCTGCGACTGTGACCTCGGCCAAGCCAGCCAATCTCCGTCTGCAATCGCAGGAATGCAGCCTTTGCTTCCATGACATGGCAGCAGTCTGACGAGAGTGATTTAAGTCCTGACTCGTGCTGAAGATTTCTGGCATTTCTCTCTTTTTTTTTTTTAATGTAAGACTTTCACTCATCCTCTCATTTCATATTTAGGCTAATGAGAGTCTGGAGTGTGTCCCAGCAGGTGGGAGGCAGGGATACACATCAGTCCATCACACACACACACACACACACACTCACACAGATGTAGTGTTTCCCATTAACACTGTGCGTATCGCTGCATTCAGGAACATTCAGACGGTTTTCTCTGCAGCTTTGCGGCTCTAACAGGTGTCCTTTGCCTTAATCTTTATTAAATGCTTCTTTGGTTGGTAAATAAGGGTTATTTGTTGACTGACAAAAATGCTGCCCTGCCTGTTGCCTCGGCGCCGCACCGATACCTTTGGCCTCGCGGGAACTCTTGATAAAGTATCCAGTGTCGGTGGCGTGTTGGGACAAGTGGGAGTTGCCGCCGTGGTTGCGGCTCTTTGCATCAAGGATCGCGAATCAAAGATCAAGATGTTGAGTCACTGAGACGGAGACCTGAACCTTTACCGTCGGGGGTGTGTCCCAATGACCTTCAAAGATAAAACAAAGACGATTTGTGTCACACATGGACTCCAGCCGGTCACGGTGAGGACGTCAGCATTTCCAGAGGCAGATAAAACCATTTAGAGGCTCTTCTTCTTCAGATTATTTGTGCAAATGCAAGAACAATTTAAACTATTTAAGTTGAAGTGCAGGCGGGAAGGCTTTGGCTCAGCAGCCGCTGTGCTGGTGGAGGTTTCTGCCTTCTGCTTAGCGCTCTTGTCGTCTTCTTCTTGTTCTTCTTCTTCTTAGAGAAACAGTCTGTTGCAGATGTTCCAGGTAAACGACGACACAGCTTCATTTGACTGAAACTTCAGCGTTTAGCCCGGAGCTGCAGTTGACAATGAAGCAGCTGTCAGACAATCTGACTCTCCATCGGCTGGAGAACCCTCCGCCCAGGCGGAAGAAGGAAAAAAAGATAAAATCACCAAATGCAGGGAAACAGGAATCTCTGCATTTTCTCGCCTTTGTTTCCTCCTCTGGTTCCCAGTCGTTGGCATGAACACATCTGAAAGACGGTTGCTCGTGTGTGCTGCAGAACTGAGGGCCTGTGGCCGGAAGCAGCCTCCACCTGCAGCGTTCCCACCTTTCTGACACGCAGAATAACTCTGCTGCCGGCCAGGATGGCAAACTCAGCCGTGGCTGCAGGCTCTGTTGCTTCCTGCGCATTTCTCTGGATTCTTTCTGCATCAGGACAGAACCTGATGTGAATATTTTATGAGCGCAGCTAAAAGGCATCTGAATAAAAGGCTTTTACACGTATGTGGTGGTGCTGGATGGATCTGTGCTCCTCATGAAGTCCTCAAATGTTTTGCGTCAGTGAATGGGTGTTTGAGGTGTGTGTGTGCTCTGCTCTTCCCTTTGCCTAAACACAGGTTGCTTCCTTCGCTGGTCCTGTTGAGCTGGTACCGGAAAGCTCAGTGTAGTATCGCCTGTGTTCTTTGGGTTTCATCGAATCTGGGACCCACCCACTGACTGTGACTGGATCAGGACGTCTCCAGTTGTTCCAGTTCCACACTGGTCAGTATCTGTATAAAGTGGTCCGAGGAAGCACCAGTGGTGAACTGGTGACCAGTGGCGAACTGGTGACAGGGTCACGGGCGGCTCAATAAGACTCCTGGGGAGCGAAGACCGGTCCGGACCGGTGGTCCGAGCCAACATACGAGCTGCTGTAGCTCAGGTTGCTAAAGAAGCTACTGCTGGTTCACAACTGGACCCAACTGGTTTAGCTGGTAAATCCGTGGGTCCTGCCGTTCGTTAGGTCAAAGGATGTACAAAATAAATCAAAAATAGAGTCGATGAATCAGTCTGAGGAGTTTCACCTTTTTAATGGAACTCTGAAATGAATCCACATATGAATCATATTATAATTACTGCGGTTGTATGATTTGTTTAAACAAGACTTTTGCAACAGAGAAAATATTGCTAATATTGTTCAAATTTCTAACAGTCTTATTTAAATATTTCAACATTCCTCCTTTGCTGTCAGAGAAAGATGCAAACACTGCGGAACACACATGAAAATGCATCTAAATCTGCTCGTTTCTGGATTCAAAGAGCAGACGTTGGTCGGCCAGGTCGGTCGTCTCACTTTCGTTTTCCTCGCATCCCTCGCTCTGCAAAGGACGAGAGTGAAGCTGGATGAAGGTCAGCGTTCTGGGTCAGGGCCAAACAAAACAGAACCTGCTGATTTGACCTTCTTACCGGGGGGCTGTCCATTAAGAACTCGGCCAGAGTCCTGGGTCTCTCTGGGGTCTGGATCCCCTCCAGGACCTTAAACAGGAGCGACCTGCAGAAGTGTTCCGTCACCGTCTCCTCCAGCCTCGTCTGTTTGCGCAGCGGGAAGAGTGAAAATGAGATCCAGAAACGCACCAAAAGGCTTAAAGCCTGCAGCACCTCAAGGTGGCGCCGCAGCTTTGCGGTCTTGTCCTGGTCCACGGCCAACCCCATCAGCGTCACCTGCATGGAGGCGCCCTGCAGCAGCCTCGGGTGGGTTCGGAGCTGCCACGACTCGGTGTGGAGGCCCGGCGTCACCGATTTAAACATCAGGTCGACGTGCCGGCTGTCGCCTGGAAGGATCACAGCTGCGGCGGGAACAGCCGCAGGAGGCAGCGTGAAGGCGCAGCGCCGCCGGCGGCTGGCGCGCCGGCAGCCGTCTGCTCGCGTCCGCACCCACCTGAGGACCGGTTGAAGTAGAAGCACAGGTGCTTCCTTTGCGGGAGCAGGTGAGAAATGCTGGACGACCCGTCGAGCTTCTGCCAGCTGTAGAAGAGGGCCGTGCTGCCCTCGTTGTGCAGCTCCAGGCAGGAGGAGGCTATTTCTCCAGGCAGGGCCTCGAAGTAGATGCAGGAGTTGATTCCCACCTCTCCCTAATCAACACATCAAAGCCATTCCAGAACATTGAACTCGTTCCCGAACAGCCACTGGACACGCAAGGTCACGACCTTGGACCCAGAGCAGGACTTTTCTTCGTCTTGCTGGTTTTCCTGTTGGTTTAGGTCCATTTGGAATGTACCACAGGAATGCAGCTGGTCTCGTGCGCTTAAACCAGCACCTACCTGGTAATCTGTTGAATTTCCCGTCCATTTGGCAAGTTGACCGCAGAACCTGAGGGCTGGAACCGGAACATCTCCACGCTCTGCCGGTGGATTGCTGTGGAAGCCAAAGAAACCACTGAGATCGGACCGTTACAGGGATGTGTGGAACCAAGAAGTCTGTTTTCCCCTCACTTATTCTGCATGTTTGTCGAGCTGGTTGAAGTCAGTCTGCACCAGCTGCGTCGGCCAGGTGTCATACAGCATAACAGAGAGTATGTTGCTTTACATCAAAGCCCCTTTGACCTTTGATCTTTGAAAAATCAACCCTCAAAGCTTCACTGTGACAGACCCGGAGTTTTCCTCAGAGCCAACAACCTCCAGTCCAGCGGAGTCCTGGAGAGAGGACAGAAGAGTGGAGCATGTGATTATTGTCGTGACTGAACACCAGAGCTCGTTTGTGGCCTGTTTACAGTCAGATTACCACTCTTCTGGTGTCCACCTCCTGCAGGAGTTCTTGGCACTGCTGCAGGGCCACGCTCTGGGACCGGGCCCTGGTGATCGGGGGTAAGGTCACTTGGTAAAAAAAAAAAAAAAAAAAAAGTGAAAAGAAACAGCAGACAATTTATTTGCTAATTTATTTTTTAATTTGTTGCTTGATATCAAACTTTGGCCCGAAACCAGTTGTCTAGTCTAAATTGCAAACGTCTGAAACACACCAGCACCTTTTGAACGAAGCAGCACTGAAATGGAGCGTTTTCATTTCATACCTGGAGGACGAAGTTTTTTCGGTAACCCACGGCCTTCCATTCTGCTTCAAACGCCCCAGAAACCGCTCCGCTTTGTTTATCCGTCACCATGGCAACGGGTTTAAACCCACTGTAGGAACTCAGCTGTTAAAATGCTAAACTTCTGCTTTTGTCTCTGTAGTGTCATAATCACTTCATAGATCCAGAATAATACTGGACACACAGGCTTAAATGCAAACTTAATTGTCGATGCGACTCATCATCTTTTCATTATAAAAGAAACTCCGGTGTTTATTTTAAAACATATCATTAACAACCAAATATGGACCAAAAGGACTTCAGTGTATTTCCCAAAATTCTGTCTTTTTGTGCTGAATTTTGTTGTTTCACAGACGTGTTGCTGAAAACTGACGGACTCTTCGTGGGTGTTCTGACGTCATCAGAGTGGCGGTTCAGCTGTAATGTGACCAGTTAAACACTAGAGGGCAGACTTGGTTAAGCAAACGGGTTTTCTGCAGCTTTTACGCACTTTTCCTCCCAGAAATCCCAGTCAAATTTGTAATAAAAACATTTAATTCCGTTCATCTTTAATATATATGTATTTATTATAAATATGTTTTCTCCTCAGTCAAAGTTGATTTTATATGTCATCTGCGCTCTGCAACACATTTTTCCAATTTTCGAGATAAGCACCGGGTGGAAAAATGTGCCGCAAAACAAACTTTCTATCTGGAGCTCTGACAAAAGTGACTCTCTGATTCAACCAAAAATAAGTCAGTATTTTAATAATGATGAACAAGTGCGTGCGTGTCCTTTATTTCTGCAGTTTCACACTTGGGATCAGCTTGTCTGATACACATGTTATTTGTGTAACTGTGGTTTCATGTTTGTCTTTTTGCATTAAATCATCTGGCCCTAAAAATGTAATACTGCCGACAATTTTCCTCAAATAATTAAAAAAAGAAAGAAGAAAGCGAGAAGCAGTAGAAGGTCAACAGTGTGCACACTTTATAGGATAAACACACTTTGTTCAAAGCTCATCTTATAATAAAAACTAAGCAAATTAGACTCAAATTGAACAATGTTTATTTTGATGCCTAAGATGCTACAGTTTAATATTTAATCTACTATCTCAAACATCAACCCTGCAGGTTTCAGTGTATAAAGTTCTTTAAAATTGCATTTCTTTTATGTATAAATGGAATTTATTAGAATGTTTCCAATAGTTTCAGGCTGTGGTGGTCACACTGCACATTGCTTTAATGATTTCTAATCTAGTCAGAATGTTAATGAAAGAGTAAAGTGGTGAACAGGCTGACTTTTCAACATCTCGCCGCTCTTCTGCTGCTCACACTGTGAGGACAACGTCTCCGTCTCTGGTGCAGGGTCCACTTTGAAGGCAGTGGCCTGCAAAGGAAAGGTCAAAATAATAAATGTAGGCTCAATTGAAGGGTTAGCAGGAGGGTTAGAGGAGGGCGGGTGTGTTTGCTGATTTTTGGATGAGTGCACCGCTAAAAGAATTAATGAATTCATACAGTCAAATGCAGCCAAAGAGAAAACCAGCATGAGTCCGATTCCCATGAAAATGTAAATGGGGCGACTGAGCCTTTCTCCTCCTCACAACATTCTTCTCCTTCACTCTCACACATGATAATAACCCTAAAAATGATGTCTCCTCGCCTCTCCTTGATATAAACCACACCTCCCTGCATCAGAAAGTAAAACAGCCTCACTAAAGTGCTACGCCGACTCTCTTCCACAGCAGGGTGCCTCAGACTTGTGTGTCGGCCTTTGACCTTTGATTTTAAGACTTTCCCTGACAATTTATAAGAGAAATGGAGAAAAATTAAATAGGAATATAAATTCAATTTTGGTGTATTGACACTTTCAAAATAATGTAGATAAAAATATGTGTTGATGGGAACGTAACCATAAATTATTATTATTATTATTTTTTTACATATGTTTCATTCATCAGTATCTAAAGGTCCATTATTTATTTTAAAGGTTTCTAAAGGGAAGAATAAACAAGGACACTTCATGCACTTTAGATTTAATGTTTATTAGTACACTGATCTAAAATTACACACAATCAAGTAACTATTGATTAAGACAACCTAATGTTCCTTTTTTATGTGATGAGGTGATTAAAAGATTATCTGGATTATTTTTTATTCTAATGTAATCTAAAATACTTGTATTATTTACCTATTAAGGTCAAACAGGTGTTTTTGACGCACTTGCTATCAATATAAATTCATTATTTTGATATCAAATATTGCAGGAAACATTATTAATCACTGATTATATAAAGACTGAAATAAATGGAGAAATGATTTAACTGGATCCTCGGACAGATGGTCTGCAACTCGCAGTTGGTCCGTTAATCGGGAGGAGGAGGAATCACGACGTGTCCACGACGACGTGCACAGCCCTGCCGTCAATCGCTGATCACCAGGGCAACCGTTGTCCACGCCGGGTCCGCGTCAGCATCAGTGCGCTCCGGCCCGTCACCCCTCCATCCACCCGCGGTAAGTTCACACTTTCTCTGCCCGTCTCTTCTATATTGGACCGTTTCAGATGGGGTGAAGTTAAGGTCAAACATGAGGCGCCGCGAGCCCGCAGGTGTGCAGCACCTTGAAGAGCCACGTGGGAGCTCAGGTGTTTAGTGTCTGTTTCTGCAGAAACGACCAGCCCCAAATTTGCTGGCTGCACACTGGGAGCACGTGCCTGTCATTAATTAGATCAGCAGTTGGAAAGTGTGACTGGGCCGCTCCCAGTGTGACTGGGCCGCTCCCAGCATTCCCACTGCTGACAGGCCCACGAGCACAAACACTGACACTGCAGAGCTAACAGGCCTTAGCTGCAGGCTGGGGTTAGGATAAGGAGCTGGGTAATAAATTATGTCTATGAAAGTCCCCACAAAGATAGAAATGTGAGGATGTGTGTGATAAGGAGACCCCGCGTCCTCTGTCGTGTCTTTGTCTCATTTTTGGTCAAAGGTCGGAAAGTTAAAGAGGCTGGGTTTGTTATTTATGTGTGTGTAAGGGTGAAGATGGGCGCGGACGCGTCGGCGTGTGTGAAGCAGCTGCTGCTGCTGCTGCTGCTGCTGTTTCTCATGCTTAAATCTGCAGCCGTGCACGCCGAAACCAGCCGGTTTATTTTCCTTTTTGTTTTATCTGCCAGCAGCAGAGATTTCAACTGACAAAGATGGGTTTTTTTTTCCACCTGCATCCTTTAAAATAAAATAGAGGAAAATAGAACAAATTAAAAAGTTAAATCAGGTAACTTGAAAGTGGGACAAATAATAATAAATCACCCCTAAAAGAATAAATAAAAGGATTGATTACTGGAGCAAAGCACCAGTGAACTGTCCTTTTTATTGTGCCTCTATTTGCAACTAAAATTCCTGAACCTGGAAACTTTAATTTGCCTTTTTGAGCTTTTTAAAACGTTTCTCCTGAAATGTGTCTGATCCAGGCTGTGGCAGCGTTAAAACCTTCGGCTTTGTTTTTTTAGATTTCTGCACAGAAATGATCCGAATGAACAACAAAAGACCCAAATCTGATTCTGGTTTAAGCAAATCATAGCCACAGCGTCTCTTTCTCTCTCTGTCACACACACACACACACACACACACACACACACACACACACACACACACACACACACACACACACACACACACACACACACACACACACAAACAAACAAACAAACACACACACGCGCACACACACACCAAAACAATGTGCAGAAATATTGTGCAATATCTGTAACAAGCATGTATTTGTGCAGTTAAAAATGTGTGTGTGTGTGTTTCACATGTGTGTTTTCATTAAATCCACACTCCTTTCACCCCGGTTGGGGGTGGGGGGGTGGGGGGGGGGTCTCCTCACTGTTGCTTTCACTGCAGTCGGCTCTGGGAACTAAATGCGGTGCTAGAAAACAGTTCTTAGGACGTTTACAGGTCCGAAGCTCGGTGAAGACGCGGCGTGTGGAGCCGGATCGGTGTCGGGAAGTCATGTAAAATCAGTGGAGCGCACGTCTGAAGCCCCCCCCGACAGAGAGAGAGGGAGAGAGAGAGAGAGAGAGAGAGAGAGAGAGAGAGAAAGAGGGGGCCATATTTACCTGGGATCCCATTGAGGCGTCACCAGCAGGCGAGCTGGAGGTGTAAATAAACCAAAGCGCTTCTGAACCTGACGGATTCTGTCTCCTGCCCCACGGTCGCCATGGCAGCCGTCAGCGATCACCTCTTCCATGTGTTCTGCCGCTGTGAACGAGCCAGAAGGAAGCGGCGGGTTCGTGGCCGTTCCCGGCACCTCCCGGCACCTCCGTTCTCTCGTCGTCTGTGCTGACATGTTAAACGCTTCCTTTGCAACATTATTCCAGGTTTGGGATCCAGCCGTAGCCATGGAAACGAGGATGAGCCGGCCCTGTGAGCCACCACGGAGCAACTGTGAGGGCGCGGAGGTGGGAGGACGGTGCATGAGCGGAAGAAAACTTCATATCCATTCAGATGAGATACCAAAAAGAGAGAATTAACGAGCAGATGATAGGCGTCCCGGCCTGGGAAGGGAAAGCAGTGGGGGGGAGGGGGTTTGGGTGGAGGAGGAGGAGGGGGGAGGGTGAATCCAGGCTGACCTCTGTGTGTCTGTGTGTTGTTGTGTGTCTCAGTGGGTTTCCTCTGCGCTGGCGCCAGCTGGAAATGCCTCCGCTAAGCGGAGGCAGTACACACATCATCCTCCATTCAGCCCCCTTTGATGCGGGTAACACTATCCACGGCCGGCGCGCCTCGCCGAGCCCGTCAGGCTGCTGTTTAAAGGGCAGCAGCGGCCAAAGAGCCAGCGTATCCAGCGTCCAGGCACGCTGTCGTCCACTGCTCGGCCTGCAGAGCAAACAAAAGCAAGGATACTTGACGGGGGTTAGTTGCTGAAGCCATGTTGTTGTTACAGTCCTGCGGGTTTCCTGGGGTGCAGTGCCACCTAGGGGTCATCTCTCGTAGCTGCAGAGAGGAATGCGCACTTGGTTGGGTCCAGTTTGACCAACAGAACCTGGGTTTATTTCTTAAAAGCTTTAAGAGCCACAATAGAAGCAGATGTACAGATGTGTTAATGTTTATTTTTCTCTTTATATGTTTTATCTCGTGGCCCAAAATCCTTCCTGATGACCTCTTTGAAACGACTATATCCATGAAATTAGCCATCACGCTCTTGTTCTGCTAAGATGTTGCTTTCACACAACAAGCCTTCTGAAGGACGATTCAAAGGTCTCAATCTGCAGCCCAGACGTGCCCGGAGGCAGGTAAACCTACCCGCTTTTGCTTTGCTGGGCTTTCATTGGCTTTGTTCTGGCTGTTACGGGACAGAAATGTCCTCGTTATTCAGAGAGCAAACCATCCGGCCTCATCCTGCAGCTAGTGAAGCAGACGGCTCCAACACTGGAAGCAGCTTTGTCGCGGTTTCCCCCTTTTTCTCGCCTGTGTTCTCACACACACATACACACACACGCACACACACACACACACACACACACACACACACACACACACACAAACACAAACACCCAAGGCTGGTCTGATGATGCAGCAGAATGTGCTTTAAAAGTGCCAAACAAACCAATGTGGGATTATCTAATAATGCCTTTAATTTGTTAGTCAATATATAAAAATAATAAAACTGATGTAAAGAAAAAGGAAAACTAATGTTCATGCTGATCTGAATGTCATTTTCTTCATGTTTTACAGTTCCTGGATCCCTCCATCTTTGCTTATTCGGCCTTCAACTTCATGTTTGCTTCTTTCCGTTCGGTCGTGTTTAGAGCAAAAGTGTGTGAACCAGGGAAGATTCGACGCCCCCAGATGACCCCTGGGAGGGGAGGGAAACATATTTATTTCCATTATTTCACGTTTTTCTTACTTTGAGAATCAAATCCAGCCAGCAGCAGAAAGCGTTTGAGACGGGGACGAGCGTGTCAGGTCTGATCAGCGTCGCTGTAAAACACACCGGCTGACTGTTTATCAGAGCCGCAACCTCCTGTCGAATCCAGCCAGACTAATCGCAAACAAATGTTTAGTGCAGAAGTTCCATGCACCGCCCGCCAGAAAGCGCCCTAAAGAAGGCAAATTTGATTTCTGCTCGGAGAGCGGCATTCTGGGTAATTACAGAAATGGATGTCAGCGGTTTTCAACTCGCTGCAGGGAAATTCACAGCAATTACTTTGCCAAAATCGGGAGAGCGGACGGGGTGAAACACACGGTTGGGAGGACAAAAGCATAAGGGTGTAGAAGTGTGAGGTAAAGAGCAGCACTGAGCGCCCCCTGGTGGCCGGCTGCAGTAATGAAGAATCCCCTCCTCCGTCCAAATCTTAGAAAATTTCAGCTGTTTAACCTTTTCTTTAAAACAGCTACAGGTTTTCTGGGAATGCAGCATGGTTTTACTCTAAGTACTAGAACCTGGAGGACCTCATGGAGGACCTCCTGGAACCATCTCTAGTCAAACTAATCGGGTTTTTCCCTCCTGAATGAAGAATATGAATTAAAATACCACCAACAGTCCTTCCTTCTTTGTTTATTTTGTCTTTCATAAACTATATAAACTCCACAGAGTTGATTTAACTGGAATTTCATCAGCTTTGCAATCACTTTGATTCAGTTTGTTGTCTGTGTTTTCACAGTTTGACAGTCAAACCACAGCGCTAACGCCGCGGTACCACGTCTGTTGGATGCGACTCCTGCGACCCCCACAGGAGGCGTCCTGCTCTGACGGTCCTTCCATCAACGCGAACCTGCCCTCGTGCACTTTATTGCTTTATTTAGCGCCCTTTATCACAGGAATGAGAGCATTAATGTGGATTTAAGGCGTGATTCATGCCGCTGTTGGCCTCACCTTTCCTCACGTTTCCACCCTCCGCTCTACTTGACGGTGGCCTCGGCTGCATACGTTTAAAACGCCATAAATTCGGGAACGTTGATGAGCGACTGACGACAACTAACGAGCCTCGCCGTTAAAACCCGCCTCCTGCTGCAGGGCCACGAGCGGAGCCAAGGCTAAATAGCCTGTCCGTAGCTATTTGAATGCAACATTTAGCTGTGATTTATGCGAAGGCAGAGAAAGGATTATAAGAAAACCTTTTCCAAGTACAACAGCTTGCAGCAATTTACATCATATAGAGGGAAAACCGCTGAGACAACTATTTGACTGGTCTCTGAAATGAAATGGATATATTTATACACGCTGTATTGAGTCAGCGGACCTCTCTGCATTCTTGCAGTAAACATTTTACTGATGCTTCAGGGGTTCGAGTGTAAGCTATTAAAACCATGATTCTCCCAGCGGGCCAGGAGATATGAAGATAATCCACATGAAGAGAGAAAATGAGAGAACTCAAGGCTGCGTTTGTGTCTGAAAGATAGAGAGACTGACTAATTCATTTTCAATTACTTTGAAACGGCTCTTGTTCTTCTAATCGACGTTCCTCACGAGTCTTTCCTTTCTCACTGACAGAAGAGGCAAAAACACCTGGAACATTTGGCCTTGACCATGAGCTATCCACAAGTTCAGCTGCACAACATCCGCATTATAAGATTAAATCTCTTTAGCATTTTTTTTTTTTAATGGAGCGACGCTTCAGAGAAACCACCAAAACAATGAGCAACAACATTTTCTCTGTGAATTCAGCAGCATTTTCTCATCAGGACTACTGGTTGTGTGTGTTTGCCAGGATGCTGCTTTCAGTTTTGGCTTTTCTTCTGCATGCTTGCGGATTCGGGCCCCTTTGAAACCTGGCTGATGACCACAAGAAACTTTTTTTTTTTGTAGCATTTGTAACAGAGGCAAAGCACTGACCACTCAACACACAGACCAACACACACACACTCACACACTCTCAACCCACTGTGTAAAGCTGAAGGTAGAAGCACAGGGATACAGGCACCGCTATCTCATGCTGGTTGTATTGTTGGCATCAGGATTATTGATGACTATATTTCATTCTTTGGTTTAAAAACAAGCCTAATTTTCTATGTAGCATTATAAAATCTAAACGACTGCCTTTGTTAAAGCCCCAACACGCACAATCGGTGTTAAAACAATGAGTTACAGATGGCGAAAGCGTCACTATCTTATCGCTTTTATTTGGTACTTAATGCAGCATGAATCAGACCTACGAACACACACACACACACACACACGCTGCACAGGCGGGAAGACACGAACGCTGCACGCTAATTAATATGTCACGGAGAAAATATTTTAATGCTTTACAAATGGGGGTGACTCCACAGTGCCCCGTGCCATTTACTCCCAGTGAGGTTGAGACGTTCTGGCATGAGGCAGCACATGCAGCAAATTCTTAGACATCCAAATGAGAGGGGGCCCTAAGTGTCGTGGCTTCAGATACATGTGTGTGTGTAGCCCTTGCGGTCTCCGAGCCCCCTCCTTCAAATTTGCGTCTTCCCTAATCAGTGCCAAATGGACATTTTCTCCTTCCTCTTTTCCCGGCTCAGGCGACGAGAGCGGTGAGAGAGGAAGGAAGTCATTGTTTTCAATGAGAGCCTTCCATTTTTATTTTTTACAGCGGCCTCACATTGGGCTCCCGGTTCCACATAAACGCAGCAACTCTTACAATTACCCACACTTTCATGCGTTCCAGCCAGCGGTTGGTGAGGAAGAGGGGCCAATTGCTTATAATTAAGAGGTATTTGTTTTGAAGCTGCGGGAAGCCGAATTCTTTATACATATGGCATTTTTTTTCTTTCTTTTTTTTTTTACATTAGCATGCCTTCAGGGGAACACCTCTAACAGAAAAAAAAACAACCAATATCTTTATTTTCATAAGTAAAACTGTATTCTTTAACATTGTTTTGCTGTTGTGGGAGAAAGAAAGAGAATGAAAGCGCCAGCTCTGCACTTTTCCTCTCGTTTACACCTAGCGCCACAGTAAAAGCCTTCCACGCTTCACTCAGCATATGCTAGTGATTATTAATTACTTTGTTGCCTGCATTTGGGTAATAAGAGCGAGAGAGAGGCAGTAAAATGGCGAGTCCTCCATCCCCAGGCGAAGGCCGCTTCAATTAAACTTTACTGTGTGTTTGTTTTTCAATAGGTTTTCAACGCCGGGCTGATGCAACTGCCTGGCTCAGAGGTCCTCCTGCAAAAAGCCGTCCTGCCTTAGAAAAAGACAAGACAACCATGCTTGATTTTCCCTGACGTGTTTTCGGTCCTGCATGTTGACTGGTGAGTTTGTTTGTCCGTGGAGTTGGAAACAAAAACCTTCTGGATGGAATTCAGGATGAAGGAAAAAGAAGCACAAATCCTGGAGTGACGGGAGCGCTGGCACAGCTGGAGGCTCAGTTTCTCATTCATTCCCTCCGCTGTTTGTGCTACAACGGAATCAGGCCGTTGATTGTGTTGTTTTTGTTGATTGTGTTGCTTCTGTTGATTGTGTTCAGCTTTAAACCCGTTTAATATCTGTTGCATCGATGAATAAATCTCATGAAATTCCGGAGCAGAGGCTTTCTTCCGAGCCGCGTGCCAGTCGTGTCAGCCTGTCAGAGGTTCCGGCAGCCTGGTTTGGCCTCGTGCACAACGGTTCCCCACTAATGTTTGCGGTGTTGTGGGTCTTGAAGCCAAAAGTGTTTCAGTGGCATGAAAAACCCCCACAGGAGACTGTTCACATTCAGCTCCGACGTCCACAGACGACGTCTCACCCTGCACGTCTGCTGACTGTCGTGCATGCTTGTTTGGACCGGTACCAGAACCACCAGCACATCTTTACCAACAGGCCTCAGTCGCCTCACACACGGTCCACACATGCACACGTGCACTCCGTTCTTCTCCGGCCTTCCTCCGTAAAACTGGATGCTTGTGTCTAACGTATCAGTATTTCATCTCAACTAAACTAAACCTGCTCCTGCTGCATTGCTGTCCCTCACACACACACACACACACACACACACACACACACACACACACACACACACACACACACACCCTCGATAGCACAAACAGGTTACTGTCTCTGCCTCTGTGGGGGTGACATATAATTCAGCTGATTGGCAGAGGAGATGGCTCCACAGTGACACTCTTCTGCACTGTCCTGTGTGTGTGTGTGTGTGTGTGTGTGTGTGTGTGTGTGTGTGTGTGTGTGTGTGTGTGTGTGCAGGTAGACAAAGGTTTTGGGTGTCTGTAAATGTGTGTGTGGGTCTGGGGGTCCGTGTCTACAATAAGCTCCGCTCTGAAACGAGGAGCCGTGCGATGACAGCACGATCGGCCGGGGACAATACGCTGTAATTTGTGCGGGGCCTCGTCATGAGGGGAATGATGGGTAATTAAGCAGAAGACACTCGGGGACGGGGACGGGGACGGGGCGCGGATTGGTGACAGGCCACAGAGCCTGGGCTGGTTCTCCTCTAACAGGTCCCCTCTTCTGCTGCTGTGCTGCTCCAGGTGTTCATGTCAGAGGTGTGTTCATGAATCCAGTCACGTGATAAGATCACATGTCCATCTGTCCGTCTGTCCATCAGCTCGACTTCGCGAGGAGCAACAGGGAAAGGACGTCGTTCTGTTCTTTCCTCTTGCAGCAAGCGTCTGCAGATCCGGCAGAAGCTTCATTAGTTCACGCTGGAATGACAAAAGCTTCCAGGAAACTCGACGCAGTTCAGTAACTGGCAAGAAATCACCTCTGTTTTTAGCAGATTAACTGTTACCTTCAGTTTTCTGTCCAGAAAAGAAATTCCTGGTGATTGATTCCGTGTTTAGGTCAGGAACATTTCCACAAAGAAACGTGAGAAGCAGATGGGGAACATACTGGGAACCTCTTTCACCCAGAAAACAACTGTCTGCCTGCAAAAGCTCACAACAAAAACTCTGAGCAGCTTTAAAGGGGATTTGTCAGAGATGTTGAACAGAAACTACACAGAAATGCGGAAATCTGAAACCAGCTGTTTGCAGCATACCAAGAAATGAACCACATCATCTCTGGTGATGACTTCTACCACAGCTAACGACCATCAGTTATCATTTTCACCCTCAAACAGACCAACACAGGTGGACCAACAACAACCGTTTGGGTCGACCGTCCATTGGAACCAACACCCAGAACCTTCAGATTAGTCCGTCCTTCTGCTTTCGATCGTCCAACACACAAATGTGGCTTTTGCGCAAAACCGGTCCTGATTGAAATCCAATACATCTGAGAAGAGGCATTTAAGCCCCCCCCGGAAAATCTCTGACATCTCTCTCTTTTGCGTTTTTCCTCTCTTCATCTGGTGGAGGTTTCACCACATTACTGGAGGGACTTTAACCGCAGCGCCCGATCCTGGAGGTGAGGGGCGCAACGGGCCGCGTTCCCACAGAGCCGACCCCCCCCCCATCCCCCCGTATCAGCCCGTGTCTGCACGTATCGCCCTCACGTCTCCCCGCCAGCCTGTAAATCAGCTACAGCCACCTCCAGCTCTCCTGGACCAAGCGGCTGCAGTCGCGGGCTAATTGATTAGGCTGCGTTGGGAACCGGCCGACGGTGGCGCTAAATTGAAAACACCCGGGGAGGAAGGCGGGACGGAGAGAGTGAGAGAGAGAGAGAGAGAGAGCGCACGGGCGAGGAGGAAGAGCGACCGATGGTGATGGTGGCGGTCAGAGAGAACACGTCCCAAAGGTGTCGTCACACGAGCCCATCAGTTCGAGCCCCAAATAGCTTAAAATGGCAGGAATGAGCTGAGTGATGCGCGTCATTGTTCAGCTTTTCGAGGAGTTTTCTTCTGCTGGAAGGCTGATAATGATCATGTTCTGCAGGGTTTCATTGACCTCTAAAACCTAAAATTGCAGAATTTTTAATCACGTCTGAAACAAAATCGCTTTTAATGCACAAAGTATAATGATCAGAGTAGAAAACATCAAACAAACATCTGATTTCCAGATCGTGATCCTGAGTTTATGCAGGATTCACACCTCTTAATGTTAGAAAGTTTGGAAAACCACCAGCTTAGTGTGAGCAAGTGGTGAAAATTGAGCTGCATAGTTAAATTTAGGATGTGAATTCCAAAGCAAAGAGAGATAGAGACAGAAAACCGGAGGGGGGACGCTTACCTTTGATCTGAGTGCATGTCTGCTTTGCTGCTTTCCTTCAAGGCTTCCTGGTAAGCTTCAGTAGACACCAGCAGGTCCACTCTCAGGGATCGGACACTAATGGATCAGTTAAAGGGGCCTATGGTTTATGGCCGGGCTAAGTGTTATCATCTGGGGTTAAAGACACTGACCATGTAGCTAACTCCCACCAGATAGCTGCTCCTCTGGGGAATACAGTAGGCCCTCCGCCCCAGCCGGGAGACAATTAGGAGACAGCGGCGCTCCTTCTTTCCTTCATTTGGTTCATTAATCCACGTCTACCGTCCGTGCATCTGTTCTTTCCTCCACGGTTGCAGGGCTGGTCCACGTTCCCCTCGCCCTCCTCGGGGAGCGACCTTTCCGAAGCTCCTCATCGCTGTTTGAAATCATTTACCAGTTGCAGAGACAGAACGCCGATGACGGATTCCAGAGGCCGAGCTTGGCCCTCTCATACCGGGCTTCATCCGTGGGACCTGTCAAGGCTGACCGCCTCAAATACGACTCAGAGGGCCCTCAGATAAGGATCACAAAGACAGCGACGCGTCTCCTCAAGCGGCTGTTCTGTCTGTGTTTGCGTTGAGCGAGCGTGCCGAGCGCTGGATTGACGGGCCGTGCACCCCCTTTAATTGAACGTGATGGATTCAGTCATTAAGTTAACTGGCAGCTGGTTTTGTTTAGGGCCTGTCACAGCCACTCAGACATTTTATGGCATAATTTTTCCAATTGGCGTGTTGGTGTGGGACTGGGAGAGGCGAGCGGCCCTTTCAGGGGTGCCGTTTCATCACATGGTGTTGACGACATGTTCTCGCAAAGGGAGCGAGAATCTCTGGGTGGAAGCGCTGGTCATTCAGCATTTCAGTCAGGAAATACACGAAAAGCCCAACTGATCTAACGCAATCACAGGCAAAAGAAAGCCAGTCGAACTTTTAAAATGCAAATAAATATGACTGCTTGGTTCATTTGATACAAAACCTTATGCTAGTCAAGGAAAAAAAAAAAAAAAAATAATGAGTCAAAGCTTTATAATGACAGCTTGCACGCCCGGATGGAACTGTGCACGTCTGTCAGCAAAGGTTTCACAGGAAAACATCAGTGTGCAGGCTTCAGGTGGCAATCTAGACTTTTCTGTATCACTTGGAGGCAACAGCTGTGTCTGCGGACTGGCTCAGGCTAAGCTAGCAGGGTCTCTGATCTCTGGTCATGCATCTGCAGAGGTGAACGTCAGGCCATCGTTCTCCAACCGTCAGCCAGAATCTTACTGTGATTCCTCTTCTGTCTTCAAACTGGCCTCCAGTCTTGAGGCTGTGAGCAAGCCTCCTTTTCACGAGCGCAACCATCTTAAATAACAACACAAATTTGCCTCCAAACTTTATCCCAAGTACGGGAACATATGTTAATACATTTCAATGTATCAGCAGCAACAGTTCATGCAGCCTGGCTTAATTCTTGCCACCTTGCTGATGTTGCTGTCCTGAAAATATTTAGTCACGTAAAAGAGGGGACCTGCCATAAAATAGCCAATAACACATGTTCCAAATTGGCCATTTGTTATAGAGGCTTTACGAGCCCGTCTGGTTATTGGCCCAGTGGCGTTTCCCCCCGGGCTCTCGCCTGTCTTCGTACAGCACGCACTTCCTGTTGATGGTTCCTGCAGTTATTCCGAGGCCCCAACAGCTCCTGAAAACGCATCCAGGAGCCTTTGAGGAGATTTCGGTCGCGCGCTTAAAAAAACGACTTTGAGGGAAGTTCAGGCCTGAGCGGCTGGCAGACGGAGGACTTGGAGCGCCGGCGTGATTGACTTCATCCATGTGTGCTCTGCACTCGCTGGAAAGCATAAGCAAAGAGATAAACACGGCATATAAAAAAATAAACATCATTTAAGAGGTTGAATGGGGTTTGTCTGTTGAAAGGAGGCGCGTTGTGATTAGAGCAGGGCTCCGTGCAGACAAACGACAACCGGGAATGATTGCAGGGAGTCGTTTTTCCCGTTTGTGCAGCCTGTCTTTATCACCGTGGCCTCCGAGAGAAAATCTACCTCCTGCAACACGGAAGAGTCATTTATCTTCTGTCCTGAGCCCCCCCCCGCTGTCAAAGAATACATTTTTAATGAAGTCTTTTATTCGTTGTGCTGCAGATTGTCGCTTTTGCGAAGCGATGCACAAAAAATAGCATCAAAAAAAACACAAAAGTTGTTTTAGTGAGGGATGTTCACAGAGTCCAGATGGAGGCGAGGCATGTCAGTGTGTGTGTGAGTGTGTGTGTGTGTGTCTGTGATGGAGAATTTAAATGTCCAAGCTCTGGTCCACTGATCACCATGGTCTCACACACAAACCCTCCCTCACACTCACACACATTACAAAAACTAAAAAACAAAAAAAAAACAGTGAAAAGATCAAGTGTCTCACTTAATTTAACTCTGTGTGTGTGTGTGTGTGTGTGTGTGTGTGTGTGTGTGTGTGTGTGTGTGTGTGTGTGTGTGTGTGAAGGGGCTGGGGGAAAAAAAGAAACAGCTAAACATATCATGTTCCTGGAATTGCTATCATCCTCTGGGCTATGACAACATGCATAACCACTTATGATCACTTATAGCTGCTCTATAGACATGGCAGCCATCAGCTGATCCACATGACATCTAGGAGGAGCGGCACCCCGGGAGAATCCAGCTTTAAAGCCCAATTATCCCATGGAGCCGGTGTCATTTTAAAGGCCAACAGTAGAAGATTCGGGCCCCTGATAGGGGACACATGTGTTCCATCACAATAAATTGAAGCAGAGCTTCCTGAAAGAGACAAAAGCCTGGAGCAACATGACAAATCAGACAGGCTGAAGGACATAACAACTGCATTTGTAATAGGAATGTTTTCATAGTGCATGGAAATTGCTGAATGCAAGGCATGTTTTGGTTCAGATTGGTGAATTCGTGTGTGTGTGTGTGTGTTTGTGTGTGAGAGAGAGTACTTTGTCATCTTTTTTTCCTTTCTTGGGGAGCACACCATGAAGAAACCTTCCCAAATTTGATTACAGGTCTGCAGAAACCTCAAACAATGGCGTGGCTCGCACGCTAATTGCAGCCAAAAGCCAAAAATCCTCCTCTGTTTTCTTTTATTTCTCTCTTTCCCTTTCATTTCATCCACATGACCTGGAGTTAAGAATAAAAGCATAATGTCTCAAACGGAGACACGCAAAACAAATTTGCGGCGAAAAAAACCCGGGGCTAGATGGGATGAAAAGATAACTCCTGATTGCGCGTGATGTAAACAGTAAAACCGAGAGTTGTACCTGGAAAGAACGACATGAATCTGCGTTTCAGCGAAATGTGCAGAGGAGTTCTGTACATCATTGCCTCTCCTCTTTATGCACGATGTACAGGAAATATTTAGCATTTGCAGGTTCTTATTTATGGGGATAAAATGACCCCTCTGGCACCGAGCCCTGCTTTCGGGAACCCTTCCTTTAATGTTAAATCATGTGGACATTAAAGTCTTTCTTTGACTTACAAGACATGACATGTCTGGAAACATACAACCCGGGTCAAAGATGGAGCTCGTTATAGGATTGCACACGACCACAAATTCACAGACAGAACAGGGGATGAAGGGGGAAAAAAAGCACGTTTAGTTACTCAGACTTCAATGGAGACGGGAGACAAAGACAGTTTTGTGCAGAGTTCTCAATGAGGCTCTTCTGTCGTTTCAGTTTATTGTACGGAACCCGTGTTTATTATCGATAAAGACTTTTAAAGTCTTTATTACAGCACCGCTGGAAGACAAATCCACAAAATAAGCCACTTTTCTTCTGCTCCTAAGAGGATTTTAAAGCAACGCCATGTTTGTAAGGGTGAGATAGGACTCAAAGTTGCTCTGAACTTTTTAATAAAGCCCTGTTTTCCTCCTCTCTGACCGTGGCTCCTTAATTATCGTGATGACGCTCATGCACAACATTCTGCCAGCGATTCTCACCTACAGCCGTTTGGTGATTAACTGCTGTTTGCGTCCAATTAACGTGAGCTGAAGGGACAGCTAATGACCCCCGAAATGAGGAAATTACAGACTCAATTTTGTAATCTTTAATTAGGTTTACCAGGCAGCTTTGGATTTGGAAGAGCTATTTTTAGAGGCCTACTGTTCCACACAAGCCTAATCGAGCCAGTTAGGGCACCGCAACACGTCCCACAGTTGGTCAGTTAACCCTCCCTCCGCACCTCCTTCTTTCTGTTAAAATGACACAACATCATGATGCAGTTTGGGGGTTTTAATGACAGTTCTCGCAGTTACAGCGTGGCTCTCCAATTTCCTGCAACAAAAAAGTGGGCAGCGCCATTAGCCGCGAGTAATTCCGCACCGCAGGACTCAAGCTGTGCGTGTGATCAGAGCAGAAGAAAAACAACAGGCTCCGCAATGGAAAAGCTGACTTAATGTCCTTGATTGTCCCGCCGTGTTGCGGTTGCCTTCTGGGGCAATTACGCTCTGCAGAGCTGGATGTGTGTGTGTGTGTGTGTGTGTGTGTGCACGCATGCTACGTTTCAGGTGTGTTTAGCGTGCTGTCTCACACAGACTCCACAAACACGGGACGGTCCCCGTGGGTTCGGTAAATGGCTCTGGGAAGTCCTGGGAAGTTATCACAAGGTCAGCAGTGAGTCGGGGGGGCTGCTGGGGGAGCGCCGGGGAGCGCGCTGCAGCGCCGGGAACGTCTGCCACCGCGCCTTTGTTCCAGCGAGAGATGTCAAGGCCGTGCTCGCACGACGGATGCTCGCCGCAGCTGCGGAGGAGCGCGGCTGCGTCCGTCTTGTCCGCATGAATGCAAATAGGTCAGAAGTTGGAAAAGCAAAGCCGCGCAGCAGGTTACATATTGAAAACCTGCACTTCTGGGATGAAAAGCAAAATAGATGGAATTCCTGTCCCGTTTTAAATGCAGCCAGAGCGAGAGTGATATCTGATAAAATAGATCAAAATTACATTATTGGCTTTTACGGCCCACTGCAAACATAGCCCAAAGGTATGCTATTTGGCAGCCAGCAGCTCGTAATATGTCCAAGAATTGTTACCATCTGGCTTGACTGCAGGGAATGTCTCTCTCTTAAAAACCTCAAAGTCAGAATGATACAAGTAAAACCCAACATTCATAAACCAGGTCGGCTTTTTACGGCAGCCTGTCCACATCAATTTGGCTCCATGGCGTCCTGAAGATAACTTCTGCCATTTAGGTGTGCAGTGTTTTGGCAGCTTTTATCTCGGGCCTCCGATACCGAGGCGCCTGAATGCAGCGCTGCGTTTTTAGGTGCTGAGTTTTGCCATCAGGAGAGCGTTGTTGAATGAGTGTGTTGTGTTCTTTATTATTATTATTATTATTGATATGTTATGATTACATCAGGAAACAGAGCCGCCATAAAGAAATAGATCATCATAGAGAATTAATATCTCCATAAACAGAATATACAAATCCGGTAGAGGAGAAAAGGCAGCCCCCTGACACTTGAACTTGATTGGGGGGGGCCTCCACCCTTCTAATCACGCTGCTGTACACAGTTTCAGCCTCCATTACCCTATTATGAGATTACAATGTCAGTGTGCTCCGAACTGTGAGAATTACTGTAAGTGCTGGAGTCATTTTCAGCGTTAAACGCCGTCTTTGTGTGCTGGTCGCTGTTCCTGCCTGAAAGATGTTAGTCTAGTTTTGGGGCCAGAAATACATTCAATAACACGACTCTTGCACACACACGCGCACATGCATGTGTTCGTGTGTGTGTGTGTATGTGAGCAAAAATCTCAAAGACACACACAGGGATACAAATACACACACACACACCCCACCCCCAACCTTCCTCCCCCGCTGCCGATAGCCTCTCATGCCACCGCTGACCCCCCCATACACACACACACACACACACACACCCCACCCCACCCCACCCCCGTCCTGGCGCCCTGGTATGAGAAAGAAAGCTGTTGTTAATAAAAAGTTTTCAAAGAATGGGATGAAAAGAGAGGTGAAATTGAGCGGCCCTGGCCGAATTATTTCTTCTCCGTATGGGAGCTGGCCTCTCGCGGTCTCTCCGACGCTCTCGGACCAGGGGGGGGTCGCTGGCTCGGTGACCATTACTGCCCTGGAGCCAAAGCAAATGATTTGCCTCTCTGAGGCTTCAAAGGGAAGCAATTACACTTAAGTAACCAAATGAAAAGATAGCCCAGCTTGGCAGCAGTTTGGGGGGAAACAGTGGAGACCTTTGAGGGAAGAGGCACCACACCTAGGAGTAATATGTAACAGCTCGCATCACACAAGAGAAAAGAGGATGAGAGGAAAATAAACAAAGAGGGGCTGAAACCTGCCCAAACCAAAACAGCCAGCTCATTTGGGGCGGTTTACCAGCCCGGCTCGCTGCTCAAACACTGCGCCCAAGCTGCAGCTCTGCGTGTTGCATGAACGCGCCTCATTGAGCAGCGTTGTTAACTTTGGGAAACGGAAATGCTGCCACTTCACTGCTCTGTTTGCTTTCGCTTAATTCCAAAACACCACAGTGGGTTTCGCCTCTCTCTCTGCCCCAAAAAGGGATGTTTACTTCTTCCTGACGGGTTGTCCATATTACAATTACCGGTGAAGGAAACATTTGCAGAAAGTGTTGAGCTCGACTTCAGACGGCAGGACACGAATGCCTCATTCGCTCATTTTAGCCGTGCGTCCGTGTGCACGACGCTGAAACGAATAACGCTGATTGCGATCTGAAGGACCATGAATCTTGTTTCTGCGTGTGTATCCCGCAAATTCAGCGTCTGCCCGCTGATGAAAGACTTGAAACGGGCTCTATTGAGGGAAGTGGAGACTGGGAGTTTGGCAGGGGAGCTCACCTGCGGAGAGGAGTCTATGGCTGCATAGAAGAGCCAACAGCTGCCAGGGTTGTAAGTCTAGGCACCTAGCAGAGCTGCAGAATGGGAAATGCATGGCGCTCTTTCAATAGACCGCCACTTAGTAACAGAAGGCATGTGCCAAACTTGCAGAATGAGAATGAAATCTCCCCCTTTGGAGTTCACCAAATATCAGCAGCGACTCGCTTTTTATCTCCTCCCCTTCCCTGTCCCCCCCCCCC
Source organism: Arothron firmamentum (assembly GCA_016586285.1). Classification (NCBI taxonomy): domain Eukaryota; kingdom Metazoa; phylum Chordata; class Actinopteri; order Tetraodontiformes; family Tetraodontidae; genus Arothron; species Arothron firmamentum. The sequence goes on along the minus strand of BJFM01000584.1, from coordinate 32,736 downwards.
CTCCTGTCTCTCTCTTTTCTCCCTCTCTCTCAGTCTATTATGATTCCTCCATAAAAGAACAATGGTTGACTGAAAGACCCCCAAACCGGAGAGATATACCAACAATCAGCAGGGAGAAGAAAAAAAAGGGGGGGGGGGGTCTTAGCTGAAGTGTGGAAGCCATCAATTACTGAAGGCCTAAAGTTAACATCCCAGCAGGACGTGTGCATTAGAATGCAGATATGGGCAGGCTATGGGCAGCAGATGCCTAGCGGAGCGGTCAAAAGAGCACCCACGGCTCAGGAGAGGCCATATGCAATGTGGGACTCTCGCCTCTTAACTGGGATTCTGTAGAAGAATAGAAAATTAAATTGAGCGATGACTGTAGTGGAGGATCAAAAGGGTCTTTGTATGGGGCTATCTGGAGCTGTGGGTTTGAAAACGTGGCAAACAAACGACGCCTCGCCTTGCGACGGCCGCTCCACGTGGGACGCGCGGCTGTGGCGAAGCCGCAGTAAATCTCACACATCATCAGCGCAGCAGCGGCGGCTCTGGGTTCACCGCTGCAACAAGTGGCCCTGTTGGGTCCGGTCGGGGCGGGAAAAAAAAAATAAAAAAATGCACCGTGATTCCTCCACTAACGCTGCCCTAACAGGATTTTCTCCTCTGGCTACATCCCTCCATTCTGGCCGCTCAGCAAGAGCCGTCCCTGTGGGCTTCCTCTCGCTGCTCATTTACACTAGCCCGCAGGCTTCCTTCACAGTCAGAACAGGGCAATTGTATTTTCAGGCTCATTAAGCAACAGCACACAAGAAGGGAGCTCTGACTCCCCCCCCATCTACTTTCCCGTCCAATCTGAGGAGATGGAAGATAAAGAAATGGAGTGAATGTTAGATCGTGGCGGTGGTGGTGCCAATCTCTATCCGGTTGTGTTTGCTGCATTTGTTGGTTTGGGAGTCGGGGTAAGGAGCAGAGGGATGGGCAGGAGGAGAGGGAGAGGGAGAGGGAGAGGGAGAGGGAGAGCGCACCCTCCATCTTCTGAGAACCAATCCGGCTGCTCAGTAGCAGCCCTATTCACAGTCAACACGCTTGTTTATTTGAAAGAGACCCCGCTTTTTTAACTTCCCACCCTCCCCATTGTTCCAGTTCTCACTGGGAGGACTTTGAAATTGTAATCTGAGTATTTTCAAACACACACATTTGTTTTGAACTTTAGTGCCTGCAACAACGTTATGGCTATCAGGCAGTTTTGGCTTTAATTTGGATCGAGAACGCAGGAACCAACTGTGATTCCACCCAATAAAGCAATGTCATGGTGTGATACATGATGTTATAATGATTATTATTGTTGTTGTTGTTGTTCTTACTCTGGTTCTCTTTTCAAAACACATAAATAACTGAACCTGATCATTAAAAGCTATCTGTTTTGTGAGAGGCTCTGATATAAATTTAGTTTAAGCACTAGTTAATAATCTGAGACTGAGTCTTTTTATTGTTGAGTGTTCCTGGAATAAACATCTTTGCAAAAAGGATTCCAAAAACAAACAACATCCTCATTTCTGGGGACATTCTTTGGTCTGTGAGGGAGACGTCAGCGCTCCCAGCGCTGCTCAGCCACTTGTTTTGTTCCAGGTTTTTTCCTCAAGAATGTGGAATTCTGAGGCTGACGGCAAACTGGACCAAAATTACCGGCTGCACGGCCGCCTCACATGTGTTCTCCCTCCTCCCTGGGGTTTTCTGGTAACCTTCAGGAGGAATCCTCTTTGAAATAAAGATGCGTGTGAAGACGGGGAAACTATGCTGAAAAATGTTCAGAATAGCTTAAAAAAACCAGACGATTTCATCTAAAAATTGCCAGGATGATGCAGGAGCTTCATGTGAGAAGGCTTCATCTGCCTGGAAACAGCTGTGGACACAGCATCATTAATGCAAGGTCAGATAATCCTAACCTCACCTGCACAGTTCTTCCTGTCCTCCACAGGTTTGATCGGGGTCCTGAATGAGGGACAGCCCGGTGGGCCGAGCCCAGCTCACCTGGACTCTCGTGGAACGGGTCCGGCCCTGCGGGAATGTGCTGATACCAGGCCGGAGTTGGCTGTTGCGTTTATGGACTGGTAAAGTGGTTTCACGGACGCAGGAGAGGACTGTAAAGGGACCTTTCGCATGCGTGTGAAGGAGCTCTCACTTCTGCTGCCGGCAAAGTGCTTCCCATCAGGCTCGGCCGGCCTTGAGGCCCGGCTCTGCTTTCAAACTCGCTAACGCCTTCTGACACCGCTCAGTCGCCTGCATGCTGTTACAGAAATGTCTTCTGGGTCCTGGAGGAGGGGGGGGCCCCTGAAGCCTAACACACCGGACTGAACACCGGGGGGACGAGAGGTCCGCGTCGTCCCTGTTCTGGCGTGCGCTTGTATCAGATGGATCTCTGTAGTCCGACTCCCTTCTTGCAGGACACCACAGAGTGTAAGTGGGAAAGGTGCGCAGTGGAAGGGCTTTACAGTAAACCCAAACCAGCTGGTTGCAGCGAGGCCCCCGATGTGTGAGGAGACAGAGGGCCTGTGTCAGACGCGAAGCCAACGAGCCGACTTGACATCAGGATACTCTCAAGCGGGCTGCCCCTCTCACCTGATGAGGGCGAAATTGTTCCATCACCTGAGGGCTTCCAGGAGGCCAGCTCGCAATGTGCAGCGTTGTCAATCAAAGATCTTTTGTTTTTCCCCCGAGTTTTTTTTTTT
>BJFM01000584.1:6436-29974 GCA_016586285.1 Arothron firmamentum | reverse complement strand
TTTTTTTTTCATCTGTGGGGAAACGGAGCCGAGCGCAGCGGCACCACAGCCGAAGCCTTGTGGTTACCCAACAAATCTCACCTTTATTCCGGATTTCACCTCACTAAGTCATTAAAAAGGAGTTAATAAATGTATGACGTCAAAGAGGAATGTTGGAGCGAAATTATAATGTTTGCTAAAAATCCCAGAGATTATTTAGACTTTTCCTAAAAAGGAAAAAAAAAAAAAATCTACTTTTGAAAATTGGAGACTGTTTGCTGACTTTTTGCTGATATGGAAAGAAGTATTAAAAAATATTGAAGGGAAGTTGCAGGACCTGAACCTTTCTAGCTGTTTAGATGTGGCAGCACAAGTCAACATGTGTGAACCCGAGTCCTTCTGAACTAACAGAATTATCGCTGCATTTCTCCCCTAATATTCTCTATCACATTATGAACACACCCAGCAGTTAAAAGGCCAAAAGAAATTCATTTTTCCTTCTATTTATTTCTCTTTTTATCTAGACTACACCCAGTCCACCACTGATGGAGCTGATATCATTTTATTTAAGGTTGAGTTAAAGTGTTTTGGGCAGCTTCCCGTCAGCGCCGCGGCTGAGAGGACAGTTGGTTAAATGAAGTTAAACACAGCCTGTTTTCCCTCTCTGAGGTATCCTTCTTTTTGATCCTGCCCAGCCTGGCGCCTTCCCAAACACAACTTGTCTGCCTTATTAAATAGTGTGACCCGGAGAGAGAAGACGCCTGTTGCTTCTCAACTGGAGCCATTGTGAGGCGAGAAAAGCTCCTGACAGCCCTTAAATTGTTGTAATGCCGTGTGACCGACACTCAAACCTCATCTATTTCCATCCCGACTGCGCACCTTCTCTTAGTGTGATTATTGCATTTTTAAATTGTGTTAGTCATCGCATAATCAGGCTTAATTTAATTCGTTTAAAGTGTTATTATTAGAGCGCTATTAATATATGATTTGGGTTTCATTTATTGATTTCTAATTAAGATGTGTGAGTTTTGCGTTAGAAAAACAAAATATGCGTCGTTTGATATGAATTCATGAGTCGGGGTTCTGTTCATCTTTGCAGAGGGAGAATAATTGAGTGAATAATAGCAGCAGAGTGGACGGCTAATGGATGTAAATGGTCAAGAGAGCCCTCCCCACTGGTTAATTGCGCTAAAATTGCTCTGGGTTACTTTGTGAGGGCCATCAATGGCCCCGCTCTGCATGGGGTCTGTATGATTAACTTCTCTCTCTTTTCAAAGGCCTCTTCATTTCCCGTGAAGGGGAGAAAAAAAAAAGAGCAGAGCCAATCAAAACCGCGCATGGAGACGTCACAGGGTCAGGCTGGAGACCTGATTGGTGGGAGCGCGGTGGACCGGGGGGGCCGGGGCGGGGACAGGCCCTTCCCTTTTATAGTCGCGTCCGTCCGGCGCGTAAAGGACACCAAGCAGGCCTGAGACGCATCCACTGGACAGTGTGATCCTGATCGACTCCACTTCACGGGCCACTCGGAGGTGCATGGCCCCACCCCTCTTGTCCAATGATGAATCCTGTGCAGGGGTCGCCGTCCGAAGACGGAAAACAGCTCCGACAAAAAGAGGAGACGGAGACCGAGGAGGAGGAGGCGCAGCCCAAAGACATGACCACGGAGAAAGGATACAAACTTCAGCGCAGCAGCCTCCCGTTCAGCGTCGAGTCTTTAATTTCCAAGAAGACCACCTGTCGGAGTGCGTTTCCACCCTCAGAGTTCTCCCTGGTGCTGCCCAAGCCCGTGGCAGCGCAGAGCGGCGCGCAATTCTCTCCGAGGACTCTTTACGCGGAGAGGAAGCTGTCCACGGAGAGCTCGCCGGGAGTTTCCAGCTGTTCCAGCGAGGAAAGCCCGCAGACTGGCGACAAAGATCAGAGCACTTGGTTTCAGACAGCCTCCTTCCCCACGCCGCCTCGTAAGTTTGTCCCTCTCTTGTCCCGAAAGTTGCGCAACTGAGGAATCATTTACAGCAGTAATTCACCTTCCATCACCATAACAGCTGCAAAAATGAACAAGAGTGCTCGTTAAAAATACACGCAGTGGTAGCGGGGAGCACATTTTGTGGTCTAAATTGAAATAAAGCACACAGAAACGTCTTCCCAGAATCCTCCGTGTGGTTTCCCAGCAGAGGCTGCGTTTGTCCTCAAATCAGAAAAGAAAATTCTCTGCGGTTTGTTTGTGTTCATATTTAGGCTCTCACTTAATCCAGCCTCGTCCGTTTATTTCTGTCTTATTTTTCCTCTAACAGGGAGCACAAGTCCAAGTCAGTGTAACTTAAGGAAGCACAAAAACAACAGGAAACCTCGCACGCCCTTCACTACCTCGCAGCTGCTGGCGCTGGAGCGCAAGTTCCGCCAGAAGCAGTACCTCTCCATCGCCGAGAGAGCCGAGTTCTCCAACTCTCTCAATCTGACGGAGACTCAGGTCAAAATCTGGTTTCAGAACAGAAGAGCCAAAGCCAAGAGACTGCAGGAGGCCGAGCTTGAAAAACTGAAACTGGCCTCCAAGCCCGTCCTGCCCGCCTTCACGCTGCCGTTCCCCCTCGGAGCGCACATGGGTTCCCCGACGTGGAGCCCGTCAAGCGCCTTTGCCAGGCCCGCTCTGCCTGTCCCGGGACTGTTCAGTGGACCGGTCACTTATGGGATGTACTATTTGTCGTAGTGTTATAGTTTAATCAGTTATGGAAGAGGAATAACGAGATGTTTTGTTGTTGTTTTTTTTAATTGGGGAAAACAAACTTGTGCGCAGACGAGAGGTTCAGATTAATTTCAGGTTTTCGGTGTGTTATTTGTAATTTGAGAGTCTGAGTCGTTTGTTACAAAGACGTGTTTTTAGTCAGGTGGACGGAATTTCTTAGCAATACTCGGAAATAGAATATTTTTTACACGCCTTAATGAGACAACGCGAAGCCTCCCGAGAACGGGCATTTATCAGGATGAAACCGTTGAATTGCAACTGGAATGTACTTAAACCTGTCAGCGCCTTTGAAACTAAAGTGTTCTTTTTTTTTCTTAACCGGCAGAGGCGTTTTTATCAAAACTGCATTTTCCTCAAGAACTCGCTTGAATATTTGTATCCTGACGCAATTTATCTATTTTCCAAACATGGGCAGAAGTTATATTTTGCAAAACTCATACTTTAGTGAAATTAAAACTGTGTTAAACGTTTGTTTCCTCACACCACGTGGCCTTGAGCAAAGTGAAAGAATGATTTATGTCTGAAGAGTTTTGCTGTAAATGTAAATAAAATGTGTAGTGAAAGCCCTGCAGCCAGGCTCAAAGAGCAGCGGGGAAACTGTATTTATTAAATATGTTTGTATCTGTACTGTGTACATACATTACTTTATCCAAATGGTACTTGTAAAAACTGATATTAGTAAATAAACATTTATAATACGGACTTTAAATCTGAATATTTATTGTTTGTGTATTTATTTAGTGTTAATTTTGAATATTCATCTCTTTGGCAAAAAGACTTAATGAACCGACACAAGCTGCAACAGTTCTTAAATAAATGAATGATGCAGTCAGGATTTTAAAAACAAATCCGTTTGCTCTTAGTCCGTGATACACGGTTTATTTCTATAATCACGTAGAATTTTATGATTCTCTGGCGGGCATATTAAAAAAAATCAGTAGCCCAATAGTTTTTATCTTGTGATGACGCTAAATATCTTATCTTATCTCTTTTTTTTAAATGATGAACCCATTTTATAAATTTAGGGTTTTTTTTTTGCTGATATATATTCATATACCCATTATGTTATTATTTAACCTAAATTTGTGATTCACTGAGGTCGTGGTGGACTGTGGACTGTTTGTCAATAATAAATATTTTTTATTAGACCTTTTTCGTAAAAGTTGGAATGTTATTGACATTCATGTACATCAAACAAATAAAACACATTGCGTTCAACACTCGGCAGACCACGATTGATGATTGAATGACAATCACATAAAGTAAAACTGTGTTTTTCGTCAACTTGTTTCGTCTCGTCTCTACTCCCTAAAACATTTCATGCTTCATTTTATTTCTTAAAAACAGATTTATAATATTCGTATGAAACCCCCACAAAAATAGTCGAAATTGTTATTCCTAAACGCAATGATACATGAATGTCATTACATTAAATAAAGCTGTATTTTAAAGACAATAATACCCTGAACGTTTATTCACAAAATTATAAAAGTAAAAACATTGTTGCCAAAGACACGCAGGACTGGAGAGGTTTTATCAAATCCAAGCACCAACACTAATAACTTTAAATCCGACTGCATCATTAGGAATAAAATGAGATTATTATTTTTTTAATGTTAGCTTATAAACTTATTTTGTGACGTACGGTATATAATGCACGATGACCTGTTTACGGTTCTGAATTTTCACACACTTGTACTCTGTTATTGGATGTGGTTTGAATTTAAGCATTAAGATTTGCGCGTTCAAGCCCTGAGCGGCTGAAGGCTCGCAAAAAAAGGTGCAACACGCCGCCAGCAGAGGGCGATGGAGGGTATCTGTGTCCAATCCTCTACATAAAGAAGAAGAGCTTCCGGTCTCCCCTTGTACTGTCACATACTGCAGAAGAAGGTAAGCACGTTAGCTTAGCTTTTACAGATGAACAACCACCTATTTAAATCTTAGTTTTTGAATTGTGATTTATGTAATATGTATATACGGTGATTCAATATAAGCGTAAGGATGAGACGTTATTTTGCAAAAATTATTTGGTTATTGAGAGATATTGCTGACCTTGGCTAGAACGCTAACAAGCTAGCTGCCTTTAGCTTGTCGTCCAGCGGTCTTCAAGGGCCCAGTGTCATTGGTGTTCTCCCAGTCATTAAACCTCGTTTAAAGTGTTTTAATGTGCTTCTAAGATTTTAATACGCAGTCGTGAAGTCGTGATTGTAATTTCTTAGTTTGCAGTGATCGTGTTAAACTAATTTTGTCTGCACATACATGTCACCAAGGATCAACGCGCACCTTTAATCGTAAGAAAACAAGATATCTGATTTGCAAAAAGCAGATTTTTGTGCGTTTTATTAGTTTTCCAGTTTCTTAATACACTCTGTTACAGCGAGTCCTTGTGTAGCTATCCAGCACTTGCGTATAAATTTTGTCAGCATCGTCGATGCATAAATTAATAACTCTCTATATTCTTATAATTACTAAAATTACAGCTGGAGTAATTTGGTGATGTCTTATCACCTCAGAGATGCCTTACAGCAACAACGACAAGTTTATATTTACATATAAAAACAAAAATATACATTGTTTTGTTTTTTTACCCCCCACTAAAAGTTTAATTTTACTTTTCAGCATCGGGATGGCAGGCCGCCGTGTAGCCCTGAAGGCCATCGACTGGTTGGCGTTTGCTGAGCGGGTTCCTCCCAACCAGAGGGGCATGTTTAATGCCCTGAAGACTCGCAGTGATGCCATTGCTGCCAAGTTAGTTGCTCACCAGTGACAGTTTTAACTTCACCTTTTTAATGCTTCTGGTCATGGTTTATATAACGGTGGCAGTTTTTACAGGTCATTTCACAAATAAGTTGCATGTAAACACAGAAAAAAATTCTTGAATCAGTTTATCTACTTATGCGAATCCTGGACTACACTGCTATACTGGGAAATGTTGAAAGTCTTTCTACTTTATTAGTTATGTAAGAATAATTTATCCACAAATTTTGCATACTCTAAAATGTGCAAGATTTCATGAATTTGTTTTATTTTTATTGTCATCCTTCTTGACTCTTTATTCCAGACTGTCCTCCCTGCCAGAGGCTCCTGCAGCAATTGACTGGAGCTTCTACAGGAGCACAGTGGCCAATGCTGGGATGGTCGATGAGTTTGAAAAGAAGGTAAACTTGATCACGCAAAATTATTTCAAGAAGCAAAAGCGTGATGCTGTCTCCCTTTTTAAGACGTTAACAGCAAAAGTGTGTGGTTACATTTAGATTTGCCTCGACCCTAGTCATCGGTTGAAATAAATGGTGAGATAATCAGATTAACATTAATTTATACATGTGGTGATTTTCTTAAGATCATCTTCAGTATTTTTTGGTGAACAGTTTTCAATGTAACAGGGATCACAAAAAAATCCAACTCTTTCAGCAATTGCCAGTTAAACATTATTTTTTTAGCATTTCCATTGTCATTTTGTGGGTTGTTAAAGTGGTAAATTATGCGGTTTCCCCCCAACATACAGTTCAAAGCTTTAAAGGTCCCTGAGCCTGTGGACACTCAGACTAACGCCATCAATTCACAGGAAGCAGAAGCTGTAAGTCTCATTGTAGAAATCCAACCTTGTTTGCGTTTTGAATTCACTTTTCTATAACATGTAGGTGGTTTGCTGACAAAAATCAATCATTTGACTTTTCAACAACAGAACAAAAGTGCTACGGAGTACGTCGAAGGATCAAAAGCACGCATTGTCCAATATGAGCAAGAGGTGAAACAGAATTTAATGTTTTATTCCAGAATGCAAAATCATTTAAGATATATATGGTTTTAGTCTATGATGCTGTTTCACATCACCTTTCATTTTGTGTTTGGTTTCAGTTGGCAAAGTTTAAGAACATGATCCCCTTCGACCAGATGACCATTGAGGACCTCAATGCAACGTTCCCAGAGACCAAGTTGGACAAGGCCAAATATCCATACTGGCCCCACAAGCCCATTGCTGATCTGTAATGGGATTAATGGCTATTGACTTCACAATAAATATTATGTATTTCAACTAAAACCGTTGAACGATTCAATCCTAAAGAACGACATGCAAATAAATCGTTGACTGTCGTTTGCTGCGGTCGTGTAGGAGTAAGCAATTCCCAGTAGAGGGCAGTGTTGCCGTGGTTTTTACATTGACCGTTGAGCTCAACTACGTTTATTTAGATAAATTAAAGCGTTTAGTTCAATTTGTGAGCACGGCGTCGTCGCTTTATGCAACAAGGTTGGAAAAGTTTAAATTAGGAATTGGCGGAGACAACTGTAAAAATAGTTAATGTTTTTGTAAGGAATCGTGTAAAATCTGACGAACTTGATTTCCAAGTGGAAATCAAGCACGTCAATGTATGTAGCCCTTCAAATGACTGTAAGACTAAATATTTAATCAGCTGTAGCAATAATTCAACATTTTGTGTTGATTACCGGTAGCGGGTCCGTTCATTCGAGTGGGCGTGGCGTTTGTGCTTTTCTTTTTGTTTCAGCCTCCTGATTGGTCACTCGATGCAGCAACTTGGTTGATGATTGGCTCCTTTTCCAGAGGAAAGTTAAACAGGAGGGATCACGAAAGCTTATTTCCGGTTTAGTTTATCCACCACTGACGGATGACGGGAGTGTAACATCCCAGGTAAATTCATTATTTATCGGAACCTAATGTAATTCTAAACTTCTGTTGGTAAGTGTGGCGGCCACTTAATTGCCGATATTATTACACTTCGTTAGTTCGCTGTAATGATGGTAACGTCAGAGAGCATTCATTCCGTGGGTGTCAATCAATGAAACATAAAATACACCACTAAATACTAGCGTTAGAATGTTGATTTCTGTTCAGAGTCAGTGTACGTAAAAGTCTAGCATTGTAAATACTTCAGACAGTCATTAGCATCCGGAGCTAACGGAGCCATCCTTTGACACCGTTAACCTCCGCAGATAATGTTTGTGAGGCGGGGGTCTGCTCTGGCTGGTAAACATGCCTTTCTGTTGGAGGATTAGCCACAATCCCACCGCAATATCCCATTTTCCTCCTCACTGAGTCGACATAGGACCCTGCTGTGAATATTAATAATAAGGCCCGCTTGTATTTACAGTTTTACCCACGTACATGTGTGAGTGAGCTAGCTAGCTGGTGTGTTTTCCTGCCTGCGGATGGACCAGAGGTCAGTAACGCAACACTTCTGGGGGTAAATAACACAAAACTATTTCGGTTGGAAAGAAACATGAGCCGACGTCTTTCTTTAGCTCCACATAGGTTCAATTAACGGAGTTTTTTCATTAAATTGTCAGATCTCCGTGTTTATGGATGTATATGTGTATAACGCTATAGTCATTTTAATGGAACAACTTTTTCCGGGAGATTCCTCCTACAGCTTATCATTTAATAAAGACGCTACAATTATGTTGTTAAATTGGGTGTGAACGTGTTCAGATATAATGTTGTTCTTTATATCTGAACAGGTTCACACCCAATTAAACAACATAATTGTGCCAAATGTGCACAGATGTCCCAATACCCCAGTAATAAGTGATCAGTTTAAAATCAAATTTAGTCACACTAATTGCTGACTGGTGATAGGACTGTATTTCTGTATTTCTTCCTGTTGTCATTGAAGGCTGGTAATACCAAACTAACGAGGAATAAGCAGGGCTTAACAACCTGGTCAGATGGATATTGTAATAATTAGGTAATGATTTTCTACAGTCCAAAACTGTCATGTCCTTTTATTTTTGCCAGTAATAAATTGCAAGATAGACTGCAGATCCCAGTGACCCACCCAGGGATAGGTGATGGGTGATGGATAGATTAATGATAATATTTGATGAATTAGATTAATTAGCAGAAGGCACTAACTGGTTTGGGTCACAAATTAAGGCTATTTCAGTGGGTTTTCTTGCCTCGGCAGAAAGGTTATATGACAGCGTTTGACGATTGTCTAGATTTTAATGAAATTTTCAGAAACTGTTGATAATTGTTTCAGGATCAGATGATCACATTTTGGTGATGTTCTGGATTCCGGAGGGACTTTGACCCTTGATCTTCCCAGCTTCAAAAGCAAGGCAAAAACAAGGATGTAAGTCACAGTACGTGGAGACATGACCTGCTTGGTGGAGGTCTGCGCTCTCCGAGTGCGTTTCTAGTTGTGTTAGTGGTTGGCTCAGGTCTGCTGGACTGTTGCTCTCAACACTGGCTCTATTGTTGACAGTGAACAATGGGAGTAGGCCCGCCTGGAGGGTGGCATTGCTTAAAAGCTGGTCATCGTTAAACAGTAGCAGTCTCGTACGTAGGGTCGTTTAGAGAGAAAATCAAAAGTGTATTGTTACTTGGTCAAAACTGAGTGTTGTCAAAGAGGCATCTGCAGAGAGATGCCAGAAGTGTTTTTCACATGTTACTGACATGCACGCCTTATCACAGTTTCACATTTTCAGTGTAGATGTAAAGACAAGAGTAACACCGGAAAGATTCTGAAACTGGTGCTCACAGCCACATCCTGTTCTATGGTTTGTTACTCACTCACACAGCTTTACGTAACATGACACCCTGTTTTCAGCCTTCCATTGATTGAATTTCATATATGCTGCAGTAAAGTCTTCCTTCCGCTGGCAAATGATGAGAAAAGTAAAATGAAAAGCCTTTATATATGCTGAAAAAGCCAACTTATTAGACACTGTTCATATGTATCATATGTTCACCTTTATAGTATTCATTGGACAGAGGAGACCCGTTTGTAGCCTTTTCTCCGAGTAACTCATCCATGCAATAGTTTTTTTTAAAGGCTTCATCATGCAAATACTGTTACTTGCTTTGCATGTAGTCAGCAAACACACAGCCATTGTTGTTAGCCAGCGTGATTTCATTCAGTGTTTGGTGGAAGCATGAGCGAGACCCTACACGTTAAGCTAGCATAGCTTTGTTTATGTCTTCTAAAAGAATCTTTCCAATCATCGTGTAAGAATGCCAGAAAACATGACGATCAAAGGATCTTAGTGAATTTGACCCCTTGATCTTTCAAGGATCAACCTGCTTTGATAACTAGGCTCTAGCTAGTCCACCATGTATTCCACTACTCTGTGCCATATTCTGTAGCATGTACTTCAGCTATTCCTCGACCTTAAGCCTACTATCTTTTTACCTTCCTGTAACATAACATTGAGTTTCCTGCCCAACCTCAGTGTTGTGAATAAAACCTGAAAACCCCTGTGGGTCCTCTTGTTAGGGAGCCCACCCAGATCCTGTTAATCCAAGCACCTTGCTTCTCTAACCAGAATCATAGTCTCTAACCTGCCGCCACAACCAGAAGTCCTTTCATGGATGCTTACCATCGATCACATCACAGGAAATATACTACTGCTGCAATATATTATAATGTACTTCTGTGCTATTCCACATTAAATACTGTGTCTGAAACAACAGCTGCTGGAATATGTGTCTGTCCGTGTCTGCAGTGGCCGTTGATGGACCTTTCCTATGAAGAAATACAGTCACAATGGGACAGAATACTTCGGAACAAGAGGTCCAAGGACACAACCCAAAGGTTACTTTCACCACTCTCACCACTCAAGTCTGTAGCAGAATCACCATGTCGATTCCTGCTGGATTAGTACCATGAATGTGTTTGACGGAGCATCACTGTAAGGATGAACACAGCCTAAAAAGTGTTTCCTCACAGTCGTGTCCAGTAATACCAAAGAAAATAATAATATACCCTGCGACTGGATGGATGGTCCCTTTGTTTTAAAGAGACACAGTTAATGGAGGTCCAGCTAATATGTACAGTTGGTAGTTTAATTACATAACATGACATACTGTAATTCAGGAAGAAATTCTCTTGCTTTTTTTAACTTTTTTTTTCAGGAAAACATTCCTGCTTTTCCAACACGCTCCTCTGCGTGTTTTGTTTCACCGTGCAGCAGGCCGTCTTTCTCCTCACCATGCTGTTAATTAAATGTTACTTATTTAACTACTGGCCAACACAAATATTATGTGTGTTTCTGATCAGTCCCATTTATTTCATTCTTAGATATTTGAGGAAATCTCTCTTTTATGGCGCTATCCAGTCTTGACAGCATTCCAGCTTGTAACCCCGAGCTCTACATTTTCAACTCTCTGTCCGTTTATGGCTAACTAATGACGTTCTTTAGGGTTCTGGAGTCAAATGTAAAAGTCACAAGTTGGAAAACTAAGAGAACTTGTGAAGATCTTAAACGCCCAGCTGTTTTTGGGGCTGTATCGTAATGAAGCTTTTACAAAAACAGATCAAAATGTGACACAATAAACATGGTGTGTTCCACAGGCCCCTATTGTTTGAGTCCAAAAATAGGCAAAAAAAACCCCCAAAAAACAGATGGAATGCTAAGTTATCATTCCTCCCATTGCTTGTCACCACAGCCCTGATGGTCTTTAGGGCAAATCCATTGTTCCTGCATACCGTTGTACCTCAGAGGGATTCAGATTTTCCGTTTTGCCGCTGTGTTGTGGGTACATGCTACGTGTTGATGTAAGATATGTAAACTATGTCTCTCTTTCTCTGTTCTTCCCTTCTTCAGGATGGGTTTAATAACTTCAAGACATTTGTGGAGGAGGAGCTACAGACCAGCATGGTACGTTTAAATCAGCTGGCACATGATTGCACTATGTCGATGTTGGGTTCCCTCTGCAGGAAAAGCATTGTTGCCGTGGATCTTTTGTTACAATAGCAAGTGTAACCTGCACATTTACGTGAATAAATCTGAATTTGTTGGAACTGTGCATGGAATATGAGTGCTCCCTCCTTTTTGTTTGTTTTCTCTTAAGATGGTTGGGATGGTGATCGGTGCTGGCATTGCTATCGTTCTCATTGCTATCCTTATCTTCTTCATCTTACGGAGAATTCAGCTTCGGAGTAAGTAAAAGCAATTACAGAGAGGAAATACATATCTTCCCCATCTGTCAGTACTGCCATGTTTGTTTGTGTTTGATAGCCCTAGAAGCTAAGGAGGCACCGAAATACCGCTTCCGCAAAAGGGACAAGGTCATGTTCTACGGGAGGAAGATCATGCGAAAAGTGAGTGCACGGCCTAAACAAGTCTGTCTGGTAGATTCCGCTCTCCTTTCAGCTGCAAGAACATGGTGACTGGACACCAACCTGTCTCCTCAGGTCTCACAGTCCACCTTTTCCCTGGTGGGCACATCCTCATCCACACGGCCAAGTTTGAAGAAGAGGCAGATGATGCACAACATTGCCAAAAAGTAGAAGTGAAAGTTGACTTTGTGGCCGGTTTGTTCGTTACTTATTTCCCTGAACCCATTCTTTCTGCCCTGCAGCATACTGCATTATAAGGTGGTGCCAACACTGGTAGCTAAAGGACCCCCTCCCTCAGTGCTAGAAGCTGACCTTACAGAATTTGACGTGGCCACCTCCCATCTCCCCTCTGAGGTGCTGTACATGCTCAAAAATGTTCGGTAGGTATATCTTTGTAGGTTTATTTTTAGAAATACGTAGCAGTTCTCAACAAGCCTGATCGCTGCAGATTGAGATCTATAAACCATTCATGACTGCTGTGTAGCGGACCTTAGACCTCTCTGTTGTCCCCCTCGGCAGTGTCCTGGGTCACTTTGAGAAGCCTCTCTTCTTGGAGCTGTGCAAGCACATGGTGTTTGTGCAGTTCCAGCAGGGGGAGTACGTCTTCAGGCCAGGCCAGCCCGACAGCAGCATCTACGTGGTGAAGGATGGAAAGCTCGAATTGTGCCTTACTGGATCAGTACGTATATGCAGTTCTAGTTAAGGACTGTTCTGTCTGTGTGAAAGTATTATCTATTTGATTTTATTTAATTATACAGGGGGAGTAGAATTTTTGTTTTTTTTTTCTTCACTACTCTGTACTGTACTTTAGCTCCTCAAGTAAATGATGTGTACATAAGAGAATTGTTTTTCTTCATTATTTATGTGTTTATTTCTGGTCTCTAGGATGGCAAAGAGAGTGTGGTGAAGGAGGTTTACCCAGGTGATAGTGTACACAGCCTTCTCAGCATCCTGGACGTCATCACGGTAGGTTTCCCTCACAACCTGCTCACACACGCACACACAAGGGCGTTACATCACAACAACCCGAAGACAGTCTGAAGTGTCCATGGCTGTAGTAAGCAGCCAGTGTCACGCTGCACATTTCTCTTTGACTCCAGCGTTCAAAATGACAATACTGATTGAACCAAAAATGATAATTTTCTTGGAAATCTGCCTGCTTTTCAGACTTTTTTGACTGAATTACCTCTAATGAATGAGCTTCTTGTTGTACGAAGTTGGTTATCTGCTTATTTAGTGAATTTCCTGTGCCAGGAAAGTATTTCTATTCTATTCTATTTGGGTCAGGTTAGGAACAGGCAGGTACCCAATGTAGATCATTTGACCAGCATTCCCAGAATCCGCATCGAGTTCCCCTCCCAGTAGGACATGCCAGAACACCTTCCTAGGTTAAGACTGGGATGCATCACTGCCAGATCTCAAAAACAGCTCTGCTGTGTCGCTCCAATCCTGTTGGGGCAGGGATTCAACTCTATGTAGTCACCAACGTATTCAAAATAAGATTTTTTTTTTACAGCCTTGGACGTTGTTATGTTCTGTACTTTCACCAACACTGCATCGTACCTTTTCCTTCAGTTCGTTGAAGCCTGTCTACTTCAAATCTGACTTTGTTTCTCTGAAATTTCTTTTTTCAGGGCCACCAAAAGCCTTACAAAACAGTGTCAGCACGGGCTGCAGAGTTTTCATCTGTCCTCTGCTTACCTGTCGAAGCCTTTCTCTCCATATTTGAGAAGTACCCTGAGAGTCTAGTGCGGGTGGTGCAGGTGTGTGGAGTGCATGCGTTCAGAAAACTGTAGAAAAATGTTTTAATTAAACCACCTGTTGGTAATTCTGTTGTTAATGTCTTGAATCTGTTCAGATAATCATGGTTCGTCTCCAAAGAGTCACAGTCCTCGCCCTGCACAACTACCTTGGGCTCACTAATGAGCTCTTCAGCCATGTGAGTTCATCACACACACGCACACGCACATGCAGTATGTAGGACAGTCCTGTACAAACATCTGTGGGTGGTTTTGCATTTCTCTGAAATCTAGCATCATTAGCTTAGTACGCATGCTCTTTTGGTCATGTTTCCGTCCTTCAGCTTTCTTCTCTTCTCTAGTTGCATTCAAAAATGAATCCTACCACCCGCCACTCTTCCTTTTCTGCAGGAAATGCACCCCTCCCGCCTGCTACCTGCGTCTCCTCACGTGGGTCGTTCCAGTCCCAGCCGTCATGGCAAACGCTTCGGCAGCCTGTCTGTGCCCGAGGAGCACCGTGAAGCTGCCCTTAAGAATGGTAGGAATAGGAGTAATTATCATGTTTCAGAGTCTCTGATAGTTTTATAGCTGTATGGTTTCGTGCTTTCTACTCTGACCCCTTCATCTGTATGCACAGGAGGGGAACAAGGGAGGGATGGAGCAGTGCCAACTCTTAGCAGGGCCGTCTCCATGCCTGGAGACATTTCAAGTGAGGAACTTTGCCATTGAGTAGCAGCAGCTGAAGTTGTTCAGTGTGTTCACTGCTGCTTTACGCACCTTTTGTGTTAAAGTATGTCGAACACGTCGACAGGAAGGTTTAAAATTGTTATCTTGCTCTTTGCAGGTATGCAGAAAAGCCTGAGATCAGACCTGGGGTCTGAAAGAGGAAGGGCATTTCTCTGTACAGAGGATGGAAACATCAATTCCGCTTTTACTCGGGTCAGTGTTGCTCAGGCTCTGGAACTGCACATCTGATAAGTTTGACATGTAATGGTGGTGTAGAAGTGCATCCTTATATATTTCATTTGTTGGGAAATGAAAATGTCACTGTGATCTTTAAGTTAGTTAATATCATAATAGTTATTTTATTTAGGAATACTTTTTTTGACATTCTTTTATGTGTATCATTACAGGCTGTGTCACAAGAGCAGCGGGAGAAGAGGGTGACAGTAGATGAGGTCCCTTCAGGGATCTATTTGTACCCAGAGGAGGAGTCAGGAACAGAAAATGTCCCCTCGCCCGTATCCACTCGGTATTCCTCGGCTCTAATTGAGGAAGGAAGGAAAGAAATCCTTAAACTAATGGGAATTGAGGTTTGTTTCTTTATTCCTGTCTTTTTTGTTATCGATACACAAGAGGCAAAGGGTGAGAAATGATTTGATTCATACCAACGAATCCATTTTGTCTCAGTTGAGATGCCAAAACCTTAAAAAGTATTTCTGATTTATCAGCTACTACATTCTGACCCTTTCTCTGAAACCACCTATCTTGATTGTGCGTGTTTCCTCAGTTCACTGGGAGCAGTGAAGTAAATTGTTAATATGTCAGATTGTATTTACATGAATAAACACATGATAAAGCCATAGCCAAGCAGCTATCAGTGAGGATGGTAGTCAGCTGAAGGACTCACCAGTCTGAAGCTAAACCAGCCTCCTTTGATCCTTTATCAAATCCAAGCTCCACAATAAATGACTGGCTTTCCTGTGTGATTGCGATGCAAAGTAATCAGCTTTCCTGGTGTTATTGCCTGGCTGTTTTATAAATCTATCTTCATTTTTTTCTGAATCCAGGACCCATCCCTGTTAAATAGCAGATTGACTTTGCACCACGCAAAAGCTGGAGCTGTCTTAGCCCGGCAGGGGGACCAGGTACAAATTTGTCTCTCTATGTGATAAAGAATATAGACTATAAAGTGATGGTGATGATGGTGATGATGATGATGGTATTCTTTTCTCCTTCCTGTTTTGTCTTTTTCGTCCTCTTGTTGGCCGATAGGATGTCAGCTTGCACTTTGTCCTGTCCGGTTGTCTGCATGTCTACCAGCGAATGATTAACAAGCAGGAGGCCATCTGTTTGTTTGTGACCCACCCCGGGGAGATGGTGGGCCAGCTCGCTGTGCTCACTGGAGAACCTCTCATCTTCACAATCAAGGCTGTTCGAGACTGTACTTACCTCAAGATGTCAAAGTCAGATTTCTATGAGTGAGTGTTTTCACCCTATAATGTCACTGTTATGATGGTCTTTGACACTTTAAATACTCATTATATTAAATCTCAACTTGAAAACATTATGAAACAAATACATGATATTATTGATTTTTTTCTCCTGCTCCATGCTGCCCCCTGTAGGATCATGAGGGAGCAGCCCAGCGTTGTGCTGAGAACGGCTCACACCGTGGCCATCCGTATGTCCGCTTTTGTCCGACAGATGGACTTTGCCATTGACTGGATGGCTGTGGAGGCTGGCAGAGCTCTCTACAGGTTTCAGCTCTTCCTTAGATTACCTTGTGTGTGTGTGCTTGGACAAATTTGTAGCCTTTGTGTGTATCTTTATGCCTCCAGACAGGATGACCAGTCTGACTGTACCTACATCATTTTGAATGGACGCCTGCGTTCAGTTATACGTAAGGCAAATGGAAAGAAGGAACTAGTTGCTGAATATGGCCGAGGTGACCTGATTGGAGTGGTGAGATGCTGACTTTGTTTCTGTCAATCACGGTATCATTTTAAATGTGTGTACGGAACGCTAACATCACAGTTTGATACGGAATAAACGGACAAGAAAAGTATGGCGTTTCAATGTTTATGGTTTTAGTTCTGCAACGTGTCTTCCTGTGTTTTTTGTACTTTAGGTTGAGGCTTTAACCAAACAGCCAAGAGCCACCACCGTCCACGCCGTGAGAGACACAGAGCTGGTGAAGCTGCCTGAGGGAACCCTCACCAACATCAAAAGACAATACCCCCAGGTCACTGAACTCATCCACTTTTGAACGGAATGTGCGCGCACAAAAATGGTGCTGATTTTTATTTTTGGTCTTGTTAGGTGGTGACAAGGTTGATCCACCTGTTGGGCCAAAAGATTCTAGGGAACTTGCAGCAGGGTCGTGGTCCTTTCTCAGGTAAAAGAAGGGAGATTAGACGTCACCCCCTCACTCAGAATATTTAAATGCACTGATCCTCTTTTTCAGGATCAGCCTTCAGCCTGCCCAGCATGACGACTAACACCGATGTCACCAACCCTGCCAGCAACCTCTCCACCGTGGCTGTCCTGCCCGTGTGCGACGAGGTGCCAATCAATGCTTTCAACCTGGAGCTCAGCCATGCCCTCAGTGCCATAGGTAGCATTTAGTTTGTGGAATCTTTTGGGTGGTCTCGGATTCTTCTTTGGTTTTACCTGAATTTGAATTACAGATTGACAGTGAAAGTTTGATACGGTAATCTTTGTTTTTAAAAACCTCTGTGTGATGCTTGCAGGGCCCACTCTTCTGTTAACCAGTGACATCATCAAAGAGCGACTGGGTGCTTCTGCTTTGGACATGTAGGTATCAGCGGATCACCAAAACATCTCACTTGAACAACTTTGGTTTGGTGTCGAATGATTTCAACTTTAACCCTTTTACTTAAAATAATCTTGCATATTGGTGCCCCAAAGCTAATAGCTTTGGAGCACCAATCCTGCATGCATTGCCTGTGTGTTCAACTTTTTGATCCAGTTAATCATGCAAGTGAATGTTTTATGTTTTTCCAGCCTTATTTGTTATTAAATCCTCACGAGTTTTGTGCCTGATTATGTTTTCCTGTACTCGTCAGTATCCACGAGTACCGTCTCTCCGGCTGGCTGGCCCAGCAGGAGGACATAAATCGGATTGTCCTGTACCAAACCGACAACAGAATGACCCCGTGGACCCAGCGCTGCATCCGCCAGGCTGACTGCATCCTCATTGTTGGACTTGGCGACCAGGAGCCAACCTTAGGAGAAGTATGCACACGTTTAGGACAATAAAAAAGTCATTTCAGGGACCAATGTAGTCTTTCAAACTGGATTTGTTTTATCTCTCCCTCAGTTGGAACAGATGCTGGAGAACACTGCTGTTCGGGCTCTAAAAAAGTTGGTCCTCCTTCATAAAGAGGATGGACCGGGTCCATCCAGGACAGTCGAATGGCTGAACATGCGTAGCTGGTGCTCAGGGCATCTTCACCTCAAGTGTCCCCGTCGAGTTTTTTCCAGACGCAGCCCAATCAAACTAGTAAGAAGCAGATTCTCCATTTGCTAGTTGACACAGAAAGAAAGTTATGCATAATATGTTGTGTATTCTGTGTTCACGCAGCGGGATTTATATGAGAAGGTGTTTGAGAAAACCCCAGATAGGCACAGTGATTTCTCTCGGCTGGCCCGAGTCCTGACTGGGAACAGCATCGCGCTCGTGTTGGGAGGAGGCGGAGCCAGGTGAGCACACTGGAACGTTATGTTGATGGAAAATAAATCTCCAAAATCACACAGTTGTTACATGCTGAGTTTGGCTGCCTTCCACAATGTGATTTATGTTGGGTTCTACATAAAACCCTTCCAGGACCCGCTGCAGTGTGATGCTGTCACCACCCTTTACAGTTAAACTGGTGTGCTTGCGCAGCCTTTGATGTCGACTAATAGTCAGAAATCTTTATTCTTGCCTCATCGCAGCCAAGATTCATCTTGCAGATGACCTTGAGTTCTACAGTTCCCTGATTTAATTTAGCGTTAAAAGGGAAACTGTTTGGTGGATTCATGCTGTTATCACCACTCAAATATGAATGCATACAAACACCTTGACAACCTTATTTATGGAATGTCAAGTTCTAAGATACAAGAACGAGATCGGTTTTAAATTTTGCTTTTATCCCTGCTCGATGTGTGTTTTCCAACATGCAGAGGATGCTCTCATGTGGGTGTGATCAAAGCCATGGAGGAAGCAGGCATTCCGATTGACATAGTGGGTGGAACATCTATCGGCTCATTCATCGGTGCGCTGTATGCCGATGAGAGGAGTGCCGTCAGGACCAAGCAGAGGGCCAGAGAGTGGTCCAAGGTACACACACACACACACACACACACACACACACACACACATCTGTAGCCACCGGTCATTCTTTAAAGAGATGGAGTTTGCTGGTTGCCGTCGCTGTCAGTTCCAGATAGAAGCTTCTGGCAAACACAAACAGTCACCTGATTCTTCTGCTTTGTGTTCACACAGGCAATGAATTCAGTTTTTAAAACTGTGCTGGATCTGACGTATCCCATCACCTCCATGTTTTCCGGTTCTGCCTTCAACTCCAGCATCTATAAGGTGTTTCAGGACAAACAAGCTGAGGTGAGACAGAGATTTTTTTTTATCCTTTTGTGTTTAAAGTCAGTCGGCTAAAAATAGTGGGAAAGTTCTCCAACCTTGTGCTTCGTGCCACCAGGACCTGTGGCTGCCATACTTTAATGTAACTACTGACATCACAGCTTCAGCCATGCGCGTTCACCAGGATGGTGAGTAGCATTTACAGTAGGTGTCCTCAGGTCCCACACACACACACACACACTGCTCTCATATTACGGTGATTACTTTCTCAAGACAAGCTCAACATTTTTCAGTACTTCACCAGTACATAGGTAAATCCAACAACCTTAACTTGTTAGTAAAACCATGATTAGTGACACAAATACCGTTTTGGTTCTGCAAACCTTGGTTTGGTTTGGGGAAAGCCCCACAGTGTAGGGATCAGCAATGTTCAGGAGTTTTGTCATTAAATCTACTATGTAAAAGCAAAGGTTGATAAAATGCACAATCACAAGCATTAAGCAGATTTAGCCTAAAAATAACAGACCTGTTGTTTAATAGTCAATGTTAATATGACTGATGACTAAGGCATGCAAGGAACACTTTGCCCTTGCATGTTGGTATGTGTACGACTTTACTGAGGAAGAAAAGCCGTAACCTATCCATCCATGTATTTATCTCTGTCCACATGCATCTCTGTGCCTCTTTATAAACTTACAAACTAAGCTGAGCTGTTTTTCATCTCATGAGCTCATCTCTTTATACAGTGTATACATGTATGTATATCTAGAGACCGAATCACAGAGCTTACCATCCCTAGCGGTCCCGCTCCCATGTTAATTTCAACATGTAAAATCCAGAACACTCTTCCTTGCCTCTGCCCACCGGCTTTCCATGTTGCCTCGTCACTCATCTACATTTATTCTGTGCTTTCTCTAGTTGTTTCATGTTGTGCATTCGTTAGCTGGAGAGCTAATCCTGAAAATGCTACCTGAAGATGTGAAATGCAACATGTTGAACTGTGCATGTTAGAATGTGTGTATGTGTGTTGTCCTTTTGTTTTGGTCACTTGAGAATCATTGCAAATCCTGAATTTTATTGTTTAGAGGTTTAGACATTAGTTTTTGTGCTCCGTAGCATTTTGGGTGGACTATCTTTCTGACGGTCTCTCTGCTTGACATCTAACAGTTTAACATCACTGATCCCTTCTAAACTAAGCTAATTGACACTTTTGTAAGTAAGGTCTGCTTAGATGTATCTATGTAACTGTAATTGCTCTTAATTACCTGTAACTCTGACATTTTACACTACAGTCACAGATTATTATTAATATAATGTACAATGATTGATCCTCACTTGGATCTTTTAACAGTTTTATTGTTAGTGTTAGCAGCTAAAACCAACCTCTGCATTACAATCATTAAGTAACCATAATTTTTACGTTTGGTTTTAAATTTCTCGTTTATTCTAACTACAGTAAAATCACTGTTCAGCATTTTAATTCCAAATTGAATTTGAACTGTAGGTACAAACATAAGCAAAGGTGATTTTACCCAGGTAGCGTGACTTGTCTTCCTGTCATCCATGACAGCTTCTTCCTTCTTCTCTTTTACTCAAACCATAAACAATATTTTCAGGTGATCTGATCACAAATGGACAACAAGGATACACACATTCAGCAGGACGACACATTAATGCAGGGAGCCGCCGTTTGCTGTAGTTCCTACAGTCTCACTGCAGGTGGCAGTGTGGTGCAGCGCTTAGCACAGCCCCCTCATAGTAAGAAGGTTGTGAGTTGAATTCTCTGCCTGCACGTCGACCTGTGTGGATTTTTCCAAGAAGTAATTTCACGGTCCAAAAACGTGCAAACTAGAGAGAGTTGTCATGACAATGTTATAGATATAAGCTTAAGTTAGTCTGTAATAGAGGTCATGAACACACTGCAGGTGAGACTTTGTTAATAATTAAAATAATGTGGTCGGACGCTATTAAAGTCGTTAATCATATTAAGGCAGGTTCATCTTTGTCAAGTCAATCCAAACTGCAGCCTGAATGAATGCCACTTGTGATCTGATTTCTGTAAAGCCGTTTCTCTAAACAGCCTCTAGGTAGCTATCTTTTCCTTCACTTCTATCCTCCCCCCATTCTTCTGTCTCGCTGACCCATTCTCATCACTCTTTTCTATTTTTAGTCCATCTAGCAATGTGGAAATTGGCTCATATTTGATGTGTTGCTCCTCATCTCCATTTCCCGACAGGTTGCGTCTGGCGCTATGTTAGAGCCAGCGCTTCATACACCCCCTATTTACCACCCCTGTGCGACCCCAAGGATGGCCACTTGCTTGTGGATGGTTGCTATGTTAACAATGTCCCAGGTCAGATTTATAGCACCGCTCACCTAAACCTCCGCCCTATCCGAAAGTCTTCAGCCAGCCACTTGGCAACCTTCCTCCTTTTTTTTGTCCATCGCCTCCCAACTCCTCACTAACTAACGCCTCTCAGATTAGGTGAACACTGGAAGCCCATGGTTTGGAAGGAAAGATCAAATCCCCTCACGTCTTAGGATGATTTAATTCATGTATTCCCCAGCGATCAGCCATCCCCACACTGGGTCAGAATATCTGCTGAGAGGGAGATCCCTGGCTGCCTGATCTCCTCCAGGCTTTTGTTGGCTGTGATCCTCCCAGTTCTCTGAGTGCTGCAGACAGAATCGCCTGTCTTCACTGAAAGGTTGTGAAGGTGACACGCCTGCCCCGCCATGCGTCACCATCACTGTTTAGTGTTTTTTTTTGTGGATCGGTGTGTATTATGGTCGGCCTAAATGTCTTTGTTGTCTGCACTGAGCTGCAACTTGTCCAAGAAAGTCCACGTGTAATCGCTTATGTTTCATTTCACTCCAATCACATCTGCCACCAGAAATCCGTCTGTCCTGTACGGCACCTCCCTTCACTCCTGGCTCTGCTTGCTTCTATGTGCATGCCAGTACATATAAACCTTGTAAAAATACATTGATGGAATGTATTTATCTTTATTCTTTTTTTTTTTTTGTCCTTGGAAGTGTTCTGGATCCTGCTTTACCTATTATAGCTGTGAGTTACTGTATAAACGTATTAGAATAAGTCAAAAAATTATAGGCGTTAGCAATGATAATTAAATTTTATTCTAAAGCCCCATATCAGTCAAATCATTCTCCACAGCATTCATAACGCACCCCTTAATTTAACGAAGGTGCGCCTTATCCTTCCAACCCATGCAGCACCAGGCCCACTCCTGCCACCTGCTGGTAGGGTTGTTTCCCTGCCGGCCAAGAATCTCCAAACGCTGTCACAGCCTCCGCCTGCTCCTCTGCTCCTTTTCCTGCCATCAAAAAACAACAACAAACAAACAAAAAAACAGCAGGCTCATAGCATGAAACACATCTCATAGCTCTGAAACGCATCCGCACATGCGGCAGAACCTGTATAAAAGGAGCAACTTGAGACGGGCGTAAGGCTGGAATGTTTGGACAGCGTTTGGAGACTCGGACAGCCTCTGTGATGACTGCG
Source organism: Arothron firmamentum (assembly GCA_016586285.1). Taxonomy (NCBI): domain Eukaryota; kingdom Metazoa; phylum Chordata; class Actinopteri; order Tetraodontiformes; family Tetraodontidae; genus Arothron; species Arothron firmamentum. The sequence goes on along the minus strand of BJFM01000584.1, from coordinate 7,593 downwards.
TTTACTTTTTTACCTTCCACATGAGAGCCATGGTGAGTGTGCAAGGTAATGAGGTCGGCAGCGGTGCACACCAGAGTGTAAAGGTTGGCAGAGCCACAGTCTGACTGCTGCAGGGCTTTGTTCCCCCCTCCAGAGTTTGGACTGTGGTGTTTTTTTTGACACTAACGTGTAGCAAGCATTATTGAGATGTTATCCCCCCTTCCTCCCTTCCTCCCTCCCTGGTGTGTCAGGCTCTCTGTGGCGCTATGTGCGAGCTAGCATGACCCTTTCGGGGTATCTGCCACCTCTCTGCGATCCCAAAGATGGCAACTTGCTAATGGACGGTGGCTACATCAACAACCTACCAGGCAAGTAGAGGTGGTGTCCCACTCCCACCACCTACCCCTGTCAACAGATACTTAATGTCAAGTACATTTCTAGCGGAGGGGGCTGTGGAGCGTGGGGTGGGTATCATTAATGTGTGTAAACTGAATCGTTCGCAGGTCAAAGGTAGGTATACCTTGTGGTTTTTGTCCTAATGCTGGCGGAAGGTGGTCAAGTGGTAGTGAATCATGCTGTGTTTCCCCCTATCTGAGCAGTGAAGTTCAAGATTCTTATTGGCCAAGTTTAATTATCCTTTTTTTAAGATCGTTTCTACTGACTCCACCAAGTATCTCTGCTCCAACTTTTATCAGGCCCGAAATAATCATTTTCATAACCAGATGGGTGGAAATTCAGCAGAGAGTTGGCTTCAAAGAGCTTCGGAGTGTTTAAAAGAGAGTCCAAAGTTCCATTGAAACTGTGAAATACCACATTGAAGAGACAATCTGGTATTTCTGTTCTAAGCAGTCTGGTGTGTGAATGTCGAGGGATTAGTTCTCTTTTCCGGTGCAAAGAAACGTTCTTGCCATTCAAGGCACAATGAAGACCTTCGGCACCAGTCTGCTTTGTCTCGTGTACGACCAGACGTCACTTTTGATGACAGAATCGTGCTGGTGTCGTACTTCAAATAGGCCAGAAGTGGGGAGGAGCTGATTTAGCCTGCAGACCGTTAACGACCTCGTCACATCCTGAGCAGTAAATGTACACGTGCACCAGACTGAGATTATGGACATTGCTGTATATTCCAGAGGCAGGATCATGTTGATCTCATGCTGGTGTGCAGACAAACATCCCCC
>BJFM01000583.1:16994-44759 GCA_016586285.1 Arothron firmamentum | reverse complement strand
CACACACACACACACACACACACACACACACACACACACACACACACACACACACACACACACACACACACACACATACACACACAACATAGCTCAAGTAAGCTCTGTTCATGTCCTCTAGTTTGGTTTCATCTAGCAGAAAAATGAAGCGATTAAGGTGGATTAAATACTCCATGTTCATGCCATTCAAATCAGGAATGAGGACTCTCGGCTCGTGATGCACAGCCCTGCTCAAATCTCCTTTTAGCATCCTGTATACCCAAGGGGTTTGGCCTCTGCCTCCCTGCATTATGAATTCTGCTCTCCTGATGGCTTAGCTGCATTTTGAACACCATTTCACGGACGAGGAGCTGGCATTTCTGCCCAGCTTCAAAACAAATCACCAACATTGTAGGTTTTAAAATGACATTTCCCAACACTGTTTAATGAAAAGGGATTTTAAGCTCACAACCTAATATGCTTACATAAAAAAGGTATAGATTAAATTGAAATAGCATCAAATTGTGGTTATACCCTGGAGCGGCTATTGTAGTAAACATAATTTTTATGGCGTGAGGAGTGAAATGTAAACGCAGACAGATGCGCATCCTCAAATTGACTCCAGAACCATATTTTTTGGCAAAATGTGCTCCACATTAATGCTGTGGAATGCTGCTAATGCTGCTTATCTCTGACCTAAAGCTGCGTGAACCATATCTCGCTGTGACGAGCTCCTTACCTGTTGACACATTTCATTTCTGTCCGCCATTTCAACCCCAAAGAAATATTATTACAGTGCATAAAAGCGAGGGTTTATAGCTACTGCCCGCAGATTTATCTCAGTACATTTAATCACAGTGCTCTGCGGGGAATTGATGCACAAAAAAATCAACAAGGAATAAAACAAAACTCTCGATACTGGGAAAAAAGGCTCGAAGAGATTGGTGGTTTAATGCCAAGTCAGTCACAGTATCCCACCCGTGCACTGCGCTCTTTCACAATCGCTATGAAATTGCCGAGCGTAATGAAAAGATGGCTTCAAGTGAGCCATCTGCAACCCTCCTGCACATATGCTCAGTCTGAAAGGAGCAGAAACCCCATGAGGTTCAGGCGGCCTTCCAGGTTGAGTCTGCAATCCTCCCAGTCAAAGACGTTAACGTTTGAGAGAGCGCATCGTTTCCAAAGGCACCTTCAAGGCCCACAGAGGCAGGTCCTCGGGTTTTAATTGTAACTGCTCCTCCTCTGAAACAACGGGACGCAGAGCTTTTAAACACATGACCCGTGCACGACTCTTCTCTGCTCGGCTGCATCGTCAGTGAATGTTCCCCTTCCTGTATTTTCCTTTTCTCCTAACTGACTCCTCTGTTTTCTTTTCCCCTGCTTTCTTCCCATGTTAAAGATGACGAACCAGTTGGACAGATGTAAGTACCTGAATATTGGTTCGCTTAGAGCTGCAGTTCGTACGCCTGTCCTGGAAACAATCATCTCAAATGCAGTTACCTTAAGGTCACTAAATCATAACTGCTTCTTTTCAAGGAAAACAAATTCAACAAACAACCACAAGGACAAAAACATTCGCCAGAGGAATACGAAATAAGCAATTCACTCAGGTAAGACGGGACAGGGCTAAATATAGAGCTCACCGTGCGGATTATCCGTAGTCACACCTTCTCTTGATTTTTCTCTCTCCACAGATGAGATGACTGAACTGAATTTTACGATTACATAACCGTGTCAGGGGTGGATGCAGGACTGGGCAGTATGGGGGCAACAACAGAAAAAAAAGAGCACATCTTGTCTCATTTTATGAGAAACTATCAGCATAACACTGGCAACAAAAAGAACATAATGGCTGTCTTAAGCATGCCTTATTCAGTCGTACGTGGAGATTCCAGGATGAAGAATATCCACTAAATCCACCCTCAAAGGTGTAAACATTTTTAATGTACTGTTGGTGTCTCCTTTATTGATTTCATCATATCCTCAAACGAGGCGATCCCTTTTGTATTACATATCATGTACAATGCATGCAAGATAATTACGCAATAGGATACTCAGAATAGACACTTTCTGTTGTTATCCCTCGTGTGGCTTTTTTTGCATCTAAAAATGCCCTACGTTTTTTTTATGGAGTCATCCTTAGTTAGTTTCATTCTTGAAGATTTGTACAGCATATCATGGTCATTTAACTATGGTTGATTTTGTGACAAGAAGTCCACTTTTAACAGAACCTAAGTGTGAAGCAAGGGCTTCGTTATCTGGCAGTATTTAAATCTGAGAGTGACTACATAAAAATGACTACTGTGTGTTTAACTATCTAAGGAAAAAAAGTATTTGTGTATTATTTTTATTTCTTTCGAAAGTAACATAGGAGTCTTGTATCTGTTGAAGTATGAGTGTACAAATGATAGGAAATATGTAAGAAAAAAACAATATTTTTTTTATATTCCCCAATTTCATTTGTTGATTTTTGATTTTCTAATCTCTCTGTTTAAATGGATAGCATGGCTATAATCCTATGCAATATGTATTCTTAAATAGATATATGGAGAACAGTTTGTTTTAATGAGTGAAGCTTTAATAATGTGGGATCACTTGGAAAATGGCATAGCAAATATCACTGCTGTAGCTGCATGACTCCCGTTTCAATACAAACATGTCCCTGTGTGCTGCGGTGGAAATGGACCTGCGTTAGGATGGGAGCAGAGGGACCAGAGTATATAGCCACGATCAAAGGTTGGAGTGAGACCGATATTTTTTCTTTTGTGAATAAAAACTTTGAAAACAAATTGCATTTCTTAAACTCCTTTATCCGACCGCAGAACAATTACAGACAACAGCGCAGCATTTCACAGAACACGCGGCGCAAACAAGAAACACTCTTCCAGCGCTGCCAGGCACTGCCCACGAGAAATATATAAGTGAAAAAAAAAAAATACAATAAATAAAGCTTGGCAACTGACTTGGCTTCGCTGCCTTCAGCTGTTGTTGAAGATTTCTCACTCCTCCAGCAGTTTCCTCAGCTCTGCCTCCACCTTCTCCACAAAGGCAGGGAAGCTGGGATCCAGCAGGCAGATGCGCAGAATGAGCTCCAACTCACCTTGAGTCGAATAACTATGGCGGTATGCTTCTGGCAGCATCAAAACAGTCTCTCCTAACAAATGCTGTGAAAAGAAGGTGGATATAAGCCCGAGTGACCCTCTACTGCTGCAGGAGTACATCGCACTCCGCATTGAAAAACAACACTGTTTATTTTGTTATGATGACTGATACCTGGGTTAGCTGCTTGATGGACACTTTTCCTTGTACAACTTGGGGATCAGCTCTCACTTCCTGTTTTTTCTCCGTCTGCAGAGCAGTTAGAAAAGGAAAAAAAGAAAGAGTGGGGAAATAAACAGCACAACGGGGTGACGCAGCCAATCAATGGCGTCATCATTACTAATTAAACGGTAACCACCCATCAAAGTCCCTTCATCCTCCTCACTGTGAATCCCTTCAGTGTGCATGTTGTTTGTCTCTCCCAAAAGGTCACACAGTCAAACCCTCTTTCAGCACTTCAGGTCAAACGCAGTCATGTTGCATATCCCTTTACGAGTACTGTATTTAGCATAAATAGATGCTATAGATGCAAGAGCTTTTTATACATAAAAAATAGTGTCACCGTGAATCTCTCAATTTATGATGCAGCTATGCAGTTTTTCTGGAATATTCTTTCATATATTGTGGTTGAACATATTTAATCCACTCCAGTCCTGCTACTGGAGTTTCTAGTCATACAGGCTGCAAACAGCACCATCTAGTGAAAACATTGAAGCCACGAAAGCCAAACAAAGACTTGTTACAATACTGGTAATGAATCAGTTGTAAGCAATAATTTTAAATGAACGTCACGTACTCGATGCATTTTTTTGTGCAAGTTTTTGGCAATTTCCATACATCACAGTTTATTTTTCCTAAAAAACAATCAGTGGGCTCTGATTAGTACGCGATGTTTGCTGTTGTTATTGTGCTATTATTTTTTTATTGACTAAACTGCAAATTGGCCAACCTGTGTCGGTGGTGCAGACACATCAGCGGGGGATTGATTTGAAGCCTGCTGAGCGCCGTCCTGACTGACAGTTGTGTACTCCCTCAGTTTTTCCACAGCAGACAAGCACTCTTGGAGAGCCTCTGCCCTGCTGCTTCCATCAAACTGCATCCTCACCGTGCGTCCCACTCCCTGCGGGAAACCGCACACACATTTAGTCTCTTTAAATGGCCACTTCTGTCAATTAAACCAGTCTGATTGTTTGGAAATCTTATCCTCGTTAAATAGAATAACTCTTTGATTTGATTATGCTCAATGTTTTGAGTTCCACTATCAGCAACGTGCAAACAAGGGTGTTAATAAAGTTAGTTTTAATCCAGCAGTTGTGATGTATTTGGACAAAGTACTCACCTTCACAGTAAAACGAAATATCAGGTTGTCATGTTTCTGGTGCACTTTGAGAACATCGGCCTCACAGTGCAAAGGTATGGTGTCCTGGGAAAAAGAACAAAACAGTAATGTCAGCAGCAAAAACACAAAGCTATTACAATTAAACCCATACCCATACATATGAAAATAAATAAATAAATATACAGTATATAGCTTAAAAATTATTGCAATTTATCAAACTTGAGGAACAATTACCTCCAAATGTCTGCAGGGGTCTCTGTTTACTCAGTTACCTCAGCAATAAAGCTTCTGACAAGCTTTGCTATGATTAAACGCCAGGAATGTAACATTTAAATCAGGCTAGTTTATTAAAAGTGCTTTAGATTCACAACTATTTTTTGATTTTGAAAGCAGGGAATTCCCAGAACAGGATCTCCACCTTACTGCAGATGCATCACCTGCACGAATTCACTAACAAGAGGTGTTTTCAGTTAATCTACAGCTAAGATGTTGATCTACAGACATTTTTAGGTTGTACGTTTGACAGATTTCATTCAACTCAACAAATGTGCTGTTTGTAACATAAGAGATCAAAAAAGTGCCCTGAAAATAAAAGAATGCCTTCCTATACTGGAGACCCACTAAATATTTGAGAAAGTGGTCACCGATGGCAATCAATCAAGGATAAAACATTACTATATAATTATTCTATGCATGATATTTGCCTTTTCCACTCCTCTTTCTGCCTGTCCCCTCTGCTCTCTCTCTCTCCTTCTCCCACTCCTTCACACGGCCATCAGCAGACAGTCTCCCATGAGCTTGGTCCTGCTCAAGAATTCTTCCTGTTAATGAGTTTTTCTTTGCCACTATGGGTTTCTTTATACTTCCTAAAGACAATCTTGACTGTAAGAGATGCTATATTCATATATAAATAAATATAACAAATTATGTTTAATGACCATTATTTCAAAGAACCTCCTGAATAAGAGCTTGATTGCCTTTCCACGGCACATAGTGTTTTATTCCGAAGCAAATGTAAAACTTTCCTTCAGAAAATCCTGGACCCTTCAGGCCTCTGCTCTCAACATCCACTGCAGCAGTCTTTAATGGAGCAGCCTGTCATCCTGTGTGAATGCTCGCTGCGGTCTGACCCGAATACCTGTCTAGCTCGGCACGCTGCTGCAGTAACAAAGCCATGTCACCTTTTACACTGACACACTGAGTAGACCCTAAAATTTGATGCAGCGTTTAATGCAAGGAGTTGAGGTTTTGTTCTGCCTTCGCTGTTCAATCGAGGCTTCTGCGCTGCTGAGGTCCAATAGACAAGAGCACCAGCCTGAAAAGTGGTCTTTGCCTACAGTTGACTAGAATAAGTACTTTGCAACTCATGACCTACTTTTAGAAATTAAGACTTTTCTCTCTGCTATGCCAAGATTAGGAACTGACAGATGAAAAGTAAAACACGTCAAATTCATCTTACCCTACTCATTAAAATCAATCAATCAATCAATAAATAAATCAAAGAATTTAAATGTATGGGCAACACATCAAGTCAAAGCTATACCCAATAATTTCTAATGAATTATTTACCAATGGTATTCTCAACATTATTTAACATTAACCCAAAAGGTTCATTAAAAGGACAAATACATTTACTGAAACACATTAAACTTTCCTGCATGATTCAATCCTTACATTTTCCGCTAATCCATGCAAATGTAGGGCCGTCTAAGCATTAATTGAAATATTTGCAGCTATGTAGTGCAAATGTCAGAAGCCAAACTGGTAAATTATCTGTATAGAATCAGAAGACGGCAATTCTGAAATATGCTAATCTGGATAAGAAAAACTTTAACCTTTTTTGGTATTTTGAATACAGTTTAATGCAAACAAGTGCATCTATCTCTCTACAACAGGTTCTTCCTAATGATCTGGTGGAACCATTGGAACCAAAGGCCGGGGCAGAAAATGGAAGATGGGCTGAAACACTATTAATCATCAATTGATTACACAGGAAACACCTGAAATTTCAGCTCATAGAGACCATCTGTGAGGCCATCATGGTGATGAGACCATGATTATGATGATAATAACTGAAAAAAGCTGCCAAAAAAGATACACTTAGTTATAACAACAACAATAATAATAATAATAATAATAATAATCAGAAGAAAATAAGCAAAACTTAGTTTCCTTACCAAGCATTCCTTTCCTTGTAATACCAACAAATATCCAGCTCCAACGATAGTGATAACAAACTCCTGCTTTTTGTCATGTTTCTCATAAACCTGTTAAGGAAGGAGAGTACTAACCAGATGGATTTACAGTGTCAGTCATCAATTGACCATTGTTTTAACATTATTTTACACCAAAACCACACTCCACACATTTTTACGAGCATCACTTAAGGACATGTTTGATTCTCTTTTTGTGAATTTCATTTGAATGTTTGCATTGACATTTTGGTGACTCGCCACCAGTACTTACACTAATATTAACAACTTTGTCCTAGTCTGCAATGTTTAAATATATAGCGTGGAGTTAATTCATGGGAATTTATTATAAATCGAATTTTGAGCCACAATAGCTCAGTAGCTACATGCAGCTAATAAATGATGATCAAAACGACGACAGGTGCTAGCATGCAAAAAGAGCTAACGCAAATTAGCATAATCTATATTTACCTTCCAGGGCGTTGATCCTTTCATGTCCGCGTCTGGAATTAGTCGGCCATAACGTTTGAGCCTCCAAGTATGTTTGGTGGTCATTTCTTGTTATTTTAAAGCGTTTCTTTAAAACTGCAGATTAAGTTAACTATAGGAGTGAGACACCGAGTTGTATTTGTGTCGGTCCAGCGTTTCCTCTGATTATCTGTACAGTAATACAACAGCATATTCTGCTGTAAAATTCAAATAAAATGGCTATTTCACTTGTAAGATTCAGAAAAAGTGAAGTTATTTCTGTGTCATCACTGACAACTTTTATTTATCAGGTATTTGGTAGCATTAAAATTTAATTGTATTCGGATAATTTTAGTATCATTCATAGAATATTGTTCTAAAAATATTGCTATTTAAAGTAAAGACAGTATGTGCTTTTATTCACATTCCAAATATATTTTAACACTTAGTATTTATAATATTCTCTGTATGTGGCTCATGTTTATTTTAAATTACGAATTCACATGAACAGACACTGAAATTGCAAGGTCACGTGATGTTGTTTATTAGGATATTTGTACCAGTTTTCATTTTTATTTTACTTCCTCCTATTCATCAGAAAGGTTTTTCTTTTATTTTTTATTCAAACATGTGTGCTCATCTTCAATATGTAGCTGTATCTTTGATGTGTAACTGTATGTGGGGAAAAAAAACTGTGCAAAATGCACAATTACATTTATATACAACTGAAAGGAGAGATCTGAAGGCTAAATTGGTTACTGGACAAAGAGAAGACTGACAACTTCCAGTGTACTCAATATGCTACATTTGAAAGACAAGCTTAAGGCTTTCGGGGGAAGATGACTAGTTCTGAAAGGACAAGGGTAATGGACTGGTTTGAGTGGGACAGCACGATATAGAGAAAATGGTATTTCGAATGGTCAGTAGAAGGCCTGTTCTAATCAAAATGTACGTTTACAGTTTATATAGTCCGACACTATGGAAATGGAAAAAGAAAAACAATAATTTTGCAAATGAACGATCTGTTCATTTGTTTGTTTTTCTTTTTGTTGTGTAAAGTAAGAGAATGAAATCCTAGTAACTTCTGTTCCACAGTTGTGCTCCATAGACGACAGGTAACAGTCTACGGATCAGTAACTCCTAACATTGTTCACTTACAATCAATATTAGGAGAATGTGGCCATTTCAAATAGAATGACACACACACACGATTGTTTTGCGGAACTGTGAATAATAAACAGCTAAATCAGAGCGTAAACATGTGTTGACGACTGAGAGCTGCTCCGCTTCGATCTGCGTGCGCAAATTACGCAGTGGTTCCAATCGATAATGGAGGTGACTTCAGCAGGTTTCTTGGCTTTTTTTTTTCTCCCAGGGGAAAAAAAACTGCTTGGAAGCTAACAGTGGTTTTCCCATCGTTTACCTGCAGCCTCAACTCAAGAAAACCGGGGAGCGTTTTAAGAATGGGGAGAGCATTTCCCTTTAAACAAGGTGGGCTGAGCTTATTTGCAGTTCTCGCTCCTATGGCAACCCAATAGCTCATCATCATGAATATTCAGAATTTGCCAAAACGCACCGTGACTGTGGTTCACTGATGCCAGCGGTGCCTGGAACGCTCCACTGTTTTTTTTTTTGTTTGTTTGTTTGTTTGTTTGTTTGTTTGTTTGGGTTTTTTTTTTTTTTTTTTTGCGTTTTCAGCTGGCAGCCGGCAAAGCATCCCTTTTAAAAGCGCATCCCTCGTCGTTCGCGACCTTTCCCTCTTCCCTGTATAACGGTTCGTCGGCACGTCTCTCACATGTCACGCTAAGGTGACTTTCAGGCAGTTTGTTTTTTTCCTCCCACTTTTGCGCACAATGACGGAACGGCACAAAGACGAGCGCCGGGAACGCGGTGGCCATGCGGGCTGTCCGGACTGTGCGTGAGGACACATGCGAACTGTCAGGTAGTCCGCTCGCATCTGTCTGAGGAGAGCCACGGCGGTCCGTGTCATGTGCAGCAGGCTTTCAGAGATTCAGATTAGCTCCAGACTGATTGCACTCACAGGCAGATAGGGAGCGCGGGGCTGGTGGTGGCAGCCGTGACAATTCAGCTTCACAATTTCATGTGTTGAATTTACTTCACCGTGTCTCAATGTCATAATGGACAGGCTGCACTCGTCCATGCGTAAAAGGCTCTACAGTTTGCCACAGCACATCGGGCATAAAGCATCCATCATGAGCGAAGGAGAAGACGCAGACAAGGACACCAGGAGGAAGAGTATCAGGATGAAGCCTCTGCCGTCGCCGTCTCCGACCTCTGCCGGGAGCTGCAAAGGCATTGGGGAGACCAAAAGTGGGGAGTCTGGGATCATGGAGACGGATATTGGCAGACCGATGAAGAACAGTTCGAACGGGGATTGTCGGAGATTTCGAGGCAGCCTCTCGTCCATCACGAGTCGGCATGTGCACGACTCGGACTCGGCGGAGGAGAGGCGTCTCATCACCGAGGGGGACGTCACCCCGAGCGAGGAGAGTCCCCCGGGTGCCATCGGCGACGGGCCGCCGGAGCAAGGCGCGCAAGGGGCCAGCGGTGGCGGCAGCAGCCAGAAAGAATCCCCGGACCAGCAGCCGGGCTTTGTAAAGTTGGATGGCATTGATCAAATTCTCCCGGACGACGAGAGATTATATCAGGCTGGCTTCATGCACAGACAGTTTGGGGCGATGCTGCAACCTGGGGTCAACAAGTTCTCCCTGAGGATGTTTGGCAGCGAGAAGGCGGTCGAGCGGGAGCAAGAACGGGTTAAATCGGCGGGGTTTTGGATAATTCACCCGTACAGTGATTTCAGGTAAATGCAGACACCTCACACCACATGCGTTCCGATCAACAAAAGGGCCCGTGGAAAGCGTCACGTTAACGTCACAGGCCGGATGTTTTCATCTATTAGCACTTTGGTCACGTATTTATTCTTTCCCCTGAATGAAATGGCTTGAAACCAAAAACTTTCATTGTAATAAACCCTTTTCTGCTTGACAAACCGTCATTCACAGATAAATTAGTTAGTTAAAAGCTTTCACAATATATGCTGTGTTTTGTCATGAACTACCATTGTAAATAGGCCGCTTTTCCAAATTTGTTATTCCACTAAATGTCTTTTTTTGCATGAATATGCAGCAGAAACCTTGCCATGCTTTCTTTCAGAAAGCATCTGTAATGGAGATGATTTCTCAGCCATTTAGATGAGTGATCTAGCACTAATATACACTCACACAAAATATCTTGTGGCATAAATAATTGTTGACACAGATTTAAAGCTCAAGTGCTCCCTGTAAACAGCTGCTGTCTGACCTGTGCTTTTAATAGTGTTGCCAGGCCTTCTGCCTAACTTTGCATGTAACGCCGAATACACAAACTGAGCATCAGCTATGGTTCACGTTCCTCTCTTAGTTTATGTCCTTGATATTGGCCATATTCCTGTGAATCACCCAAATGGATGCTTCCCTCTCACATAAACAAGATTTGATTTACCAGCCTCATCCTTTATTTTCTAGGCAAAATCAGAGGCTTTTTCCACATATCATTTTAATTAAATTAAACCGATCAATGTATGCAAATGGCGTCACGCACACAACAAACGTCAGAGATGCTAGAGAGATAACCAAACAGGAACAGCGTGGCTAAATGTAATGTAAATAATGTGGAGCTGCATCTATTTTTTGTTGCTTTGCACTACGAAAGAAACTATTGAACGAGTTCGCAACACAAACATTTATTAGCGACTAACGACAAATGGGTGTTTCCATTTATTTTTTCTACTCCCACCAGCTGGTTCTGTTTCCTTTGACCCCCTTCCCTCTTCTCTCTTACTCATTGGTGTTAAATGCGTCTGCAAAGGAGATTTGAGGCCCAGAACCTTCTTTCTGGTGCTGAAAGATCATGAAGTTAGCACCAGCCATCAGTTCTAAAGGGTCTTTGAGCACCCGAGGTGCACGCGACCCACATAAATAGACCATCAAAACATCACTGCAAGTAGATGAGGAAATGAGGTTAGTTATACGTGTTCGGGGTCTGAGGAGGGACACTGTAAATTACCATAATTAAACATTTGGCTTTTCCGAGAGCAGTTTGCTTGTGGTTCAATCACTCATTGCTGTGATTACATAATCACTCAACGTTGCAATTAAAATTACAGATGCGGCGCTCAGTCAGGAGGGCAAAACATAAGGCTGCGCTCTGTAGTTTGAAGGATAAACCAGGACATCGTGTTTAGTTTGTAAAATGATTTCAGAAGACCATCTCCGTGACAGATTTCAGAATTCAGAAATAGGGAACAAACGAAATCTTTGATACAAATGGGCGGAGAAGTAGTACAGATCAGGCACGGGACAAGGTGTGTGTAATTGAAGCCCTCAGAGAGTTGAGCGCGACCTCTTATTGGGCCACGAAGAAGAGGAGGATTCTCTGACGAGATCTTCCCTTCCCATGTCGGCATCAAAGCTTCGGCGCCATAAGCTCAAATTAGAGTGTCACAGGAAATCACATAGTCATCACAGCGCTGGAATTCAGTGAAATCTCCCCTTGTCAAGTATTGTATAATGCTCAGAAGCAAGGGAGGAGCAATATCTTGCAAGGGAAAAAGACGGATTATAAATGGCATCATAATCCAATCTGCAGCCTGGTTTCCAGATCCAAAGCCGAACAGTCTTCTTTGATTCCGAGCAAGCGGCTCTATCCATGAGCAGATGTGGTCAGTTAACCGGGGAGTGAAATCTACAAACACCCCCAATCCCTCCCCATCCCTCCTCCAACTTTTAAAATAGGATGGTGATTATTGCTGTCCGTGACCACAAAATATCTGCAGGCCTTTGGGACGGGATAGTTGAAGAATATAATTGATGCCCACGTTCCTGCCCCCCCCCCCGTCAAATAGCTGCTTTGCTAGCTTGCTTTGCACAGGCACTCAGTCCTGAAAATGTGACATTTCACGATTCAAAGCTGACACGTTTTATGCCGCGCCGAGACCCAACCGTGTCGCTTTTATCTGGACCCGCAAATGTTGCTTTATGCTCCCAATGGTGAAGAAGATGGGAAATATCTAAGTGCACATTTAGACGATGGGCAACGTTGCCTTTGTGCGTATTCTAGCATTGTGCATTGCAGCATTGTGGAGAGTTCTAGCAAAGCGACACGCAGCAATATTAAAATGTAGCCCTCTGATCATCAAGTGCCTTTTAATTATCTTGTGATTCAGAGCCCAGGGGACACATCTGTTGGAAAGACTTCCACATTTCCCTGGAGAAATAGAAAAAGGAAATTTCACACATTAAAACTTTGTAGGGATGGGTCTATTAATCTCTCCATTCTCCTTCAGAATTGTGTTGGCATCACTATCAGGGAGGGGGGCTCGGCTGTCCAGTAGGTTCTGTCAATCAGTCAAATCCCTTTGCAGCGCAGAGGTGAATCCTTCTATTCTCTCTGCAAAGTGTCCTTTTTTTTCCCCTCCAAGAGCCCTTTATTCCTCCTGCACAGCCTGTTCTTTTTTTTCCCCCCTCGCAAGTCACTTATGAAGACGGTGGCAAAAATAAACCCTCGAAAAGACAGCTTACAATTTTGACTTTATTTTTTTTGTTGCTGGAAACCCATGAAAGAAAATTAGAACATCTGTAGTTTCAAGTTAGACAATGGTTTTTGACTAAAAGAAACATGTTACAAGGTTTCAGCCGGTAAAGTCAGCTAGTTTTGGAATTGATTGCACGTCCTTCGTTCCTGTTTCATTTCATTTTTAACATCGGTATTTGCTCATATGCAGCATCCATTGTTTTAGTCAGGTAAATTATAGTTGATTTGGGAACAGCACTGACTTTTTGAGATGTTTGAGCCCTGCGGGGGTGTTTGGCTCTGTGTCACTGGATCTGTTGAAAAATCAGATGAAGTATCACACACGTCTGCGATGAGGGCGACTGGTCCTTTTTTGCAGGAGTAAGTGAGGATGAGAGATTAAAGGTCAAGGCGAGGCACTGACGGAATAAGTCTAAACGGAAGGGTTTTCTTTTTTTTTTTTTTTTTTTACAATATTTTATTGTCATAAATCTCAAAAATGTCAAAACCGTTTTTTTTTTTTAGAGCTAGTAAATAAAAGATTACAATAAGGCCATTTTGTTATACTGTCCCTCTTGTCTTATTGTTTCAAAGTGTCAATCTGCATGAGAAAAAAAAAGGTCTTTTGACACTAAATAGGATAAATGACACTCAGTTGCTATCGGCCTGTATTAAATAATTCCTCCCTTAATTTAGCGAGGGTAAAAGATGGGGATTACAGATGGTTTTGGCCAGGCCTGGAAGTGAGGTAATCAAAATAGACTGCTGCACTCATCCACGAATATTAGGGGCCAAGAGATTATTACAGCACAATTTATTTAATGGAGGATGCTCGGGGAGGATGTGCGTGGCTGGTGGGTGGAGGGTTGACTGTCATCGTCGCGGGATGATTGAACGTTGCCATATGACCTCGCCGGACACACTTACGTGGGAGTGTGAAGCAGGTGCACGTGGTACACGTGAGCCCAATTGTAAAACAGTGGGTTTTTTGGAAGCATGGACAGTACACCCAAGAGTGTAACCCGTGGCGATGCAGTGGTCAGCGTGACATGAGATCATATCGATTGGACATTATATACATTTCAGAAATGGGAAATGCCTGTCAGGAGTGTTGTTGTTGTTGTTGTTGATGATGAATTTTAGTCACCTGACAAAAGTAATGCTCCCCCTCCGGCTCTGCCGTCACCTGCGCTGCATCATCAGTCTGTAATCTCTGCGGATGGTCGCACGGCACCAGTCAAGTGAGAACTATCTCCCATTTTCTCTCTGTCCTTCAACACAGTCGCGTGTCACATTTATTTGTTTCCCCAGGACGGACGCTGTTGTCCCAGACCTGCGTCATTTTAATAGACCTCAGAATACAGCAGGGTTGATGGAGAGATATCTATTTAATCTGTAAATTATGAGGTGTGTGTGTGTGTGTGTGTGTGTGTGTGTGTGGGTGTGTGGAGGGGGGCTGCTGAACATATATACGTGTTAAAGGGGGTTTATGGGGGGGTTATGTGTGGTGGGTGGGCATGAGGGATGGGGGGGTGGGTGTTGGATAGAAATCTTAATTTTATAGTTTTAGCTTTAATTCCACCCTAATATTTTGTCATGTGATCACTGCTGGTCCACAACAATCAACATCAACTCAGGTTATGGAGAGGTGATATTCCTAAGTGAGCATTCCTCACTTCCTAACCGCGGGTTAGCATTAACCTGCGCCTAATTGATAACCCGACTGAAAAGTATATATGTGTTTTTTTTTTTAACTGCAGTGTGATGAGTGAATAATTTAATGTGCAGCAAGGAAAAAAAAATAGACTGAACACAAGAAATCATTTGGCTGGCGATAAACAAGCAAGCACGTCATGGTTGATTTAATGGGAATTTTCAACATGATATGAATGAATAATTAAGATTGTAAAATTAACTCCTGTTTTCAATCAACTTTCTGTGATGTCTGTCAGTCAGTGTCCACGCATGCTGGTCGCGTACTCGGGGCCGAGGTTTTCCTCCCTCAGTTTTGTCTTGCCTCATTAGATGGCAGATGGAGCGCTTAAGTCGTTTAAACAACCCGCGTTGAAAGGCGTGCCGCCACATCGCTGTTTTGACCTGGGAAAAATGTAATTTTGACATCCCAAAGTTCTGTGCTTGTGCGCCTCCTGGAGGTCAGGACACATCCTTGTATTAATTGGACAGTTTGTCCTTTAGCTGACCTTAAAAAAAAAAAAAAAACATTTTAAATGATGTCTCAATCAGAATTTGTTTAATACAGCAACCAAATATCCGACCTCTCAAGGCTGTTCATTCCTCTGTCCCCATGTTCTGCTGTGTCTAGTACAGGTTGACCTTTCCAGCCCCAGCGCGCGTCCCAGGTGGATTCTTACACCTCCTGTCTCACTGAAATTGGATTGCTCTTTTTTTTTTTTTTTTTTCCATCGGCCTAGATAAAATCACCAAGATGTCAAACTGGCGCTGATATGCTGCTGCATGATGTGAGAAACACCAGATTAAATAACACTTTTAAAGTAATAAACAGGACTAGCTATCACAATGAATGTCAATTCCATAAAATGTACAGTCAGTCAGTGAAATGTGGCTAAATGTGTGGAATTTTCACTTTCAGGGGACTTGGCTAACAACGGCGGAGATGGAAAATGTCATATGCCCAGCATCATTCAGATTTTAATTAAACAACATTAATATTGCACAGACTTAAAATATGAAGAGAAGTCATCGCATGATATTTTGCAAAACTTGAAAGATCTTTACATATTTATCAAAGCTAACATTTCAGGTGTGGAAATTTGTTTTCTATGGGTTTTCTATGTTTCCTTTTCCCTGAATGATCCCTGCAGCTCCTCTGCCACTCAAGGAGGTGGCCTGAGGTTCATAACGCAGAGTGGGTCACTCCTGCAATTACAACTATTACTACAATTAATCCTAATGTCATTGATAATATGTAGTTATTTTTTTAAGTTAACCACATGTTATTTGTCCTTAATGGGGCCACCGGGCACTGGGGTTTACGGTGCATGAAAGCTCCAGACGGTGGGGTTTCCACTCAGAGGACCAAAGATAAGTGCGCTGAATAAGGAACTCTGTGTGTGGCTGGCGTGATTCACAGGACATACTCGCCTGGATCAATGTGTTTGGCCTGGCCCTGCTACATGCTGCATGTCTAGAAGACTCAGACAAACGGCTGGATTATGAGACGCAGAATGGCGGGAGACTGTTCCCGCTTCTCTGCTCTCAAAAGGGTGGTGCTGCCGGAGGGGTTCTCCTGATTTATTTTTTTTACCATCGCCATAGCATGTTCTGTTCGAGGCCCACATTCATGTTGTCATACAGGCCGCAGAACCTAGTGTGCATTGTTTTGATGTCGGACCATACTTAGTGTGTGCAATCAAGAAATAACATTACAAACGAACAAGCATGATCCACTGTGGCCCGTTTGGTTAAACAGTCAAGTCACTTTTTTTTTCTTTTTTTTCTTCTTCAATTATGCGAAAGGGAAAACAATCTGATAAACTGCATTTCTTCTCTGATTTGAATTTAATTCATGCCCTGGGTGTCAGTGAATTTTTTTCGATTTATTTACTCATTTAATTCTGCATTTATTTCACCTGACTGTGTTGTATTTGTTGTAAATAATAGATGGTGCTGATTGTCTTTGCAGTCCATACATGTTAATACCAGCGATGATATATTTTTTCCCACTCTGTCCCCTTGTCTTTTCTTTTTTTGCCCTTTGACCTTGGATGGGTTTGTTCAGAAAGCGAGAAAGACTTTTATGGTGGATGCTCCATCTGCTGATTGCAGCACCTGAAGTGGTAAAGATAATGGCTGATGCAGCCCAGAGCAAGGGCAGGAGGTGATGACGTTGTGTGCCACCAGCATCTGGTGTTATGGTCAGTAGAGAGAGTAAGACCGCTGCATCTCTCTTTCTCTCTCTCTCTCTCTCTCTCTCTCTCTCTCTCTCTCTCTCTCTCTCTCTCTCCTTCTGTCTTTGCCTCTCTGTCCTGTCTGACGGAGCAGCGTTCAGCTGAGAAACGCTGGACTGTGTTTGTTCCACCACACTCTGCCACTGGCTGACAGGAGACCCTTCTGACACGACCCCAAGGACCTTGCAGGAGATAACAAGGCATCATGATAAAACACAGATGCAATTAGTGGCAGGACGACAGTCCGCAACGCTGTAGTACAGATCTTGGCATAGGTTGCAGGATAAGTGAATGTTGATGGCGCTGGCTGTGGAGATCTCTGTCCTCTCCATGTCGACTCAGCTGCCCAGCCTATTGTCTTTCCATCATTTTCCCGCTGGGGACGTATTTATTTGCTGACAGCAGCCTGCTTCTACATGTACATGTACATGTTGCTCTGAGCAGATTGGTAGCAGGTAGCGCTGGCACGGGAGGCTCGACACGGCTGTTGTGACAAAGGCGGGAAAAGCGTGCGGCTGCTAGTGATAGAATGGTGACAGCATCAGGACTGAAATTTTTAATTAAAAAAAAAAGGCTTTGGAGCTTCATTTTCAATTGGTTTCTTTTATTAGGTCTGGACAGTTTGGCTTCAGATGAGTTCAACCAGAGCCCTTAAGCGTGCACTTCTGAGATATCCAGACTGGACTTACTTAAACAAGGAGGTCTGGGACACAATCCTAATCATTTTTAGAATGGCACAGCAGAGATTTTCATCTCTCATTGGCCGAATTCTTTTTAGACAAATCAGAGATCACCATGATTACAGGAATGCATCACTTTTTATGTTATTATCTGACATATGGAGAGGACATTAAAAAAAAAAAAACTCAATATCTGTCCGCTTTCATTTAATTCCAAAGCCTCCGCTGCATTATATTATGAACGAGACAATGCAACTAATATTAAATGACCCAAGATTTTCTTAGACAGGATATGATGAGAAATTACTGACTGATTAATGATTTTTGATATATGGCCAGTAAAAATGAGCTTTTATCCCTTTATTGGCTGCATTGATCTTATGGAGTCAGACCTGTATGTGTTAGTGGCCCATCAGCTGATGGGGACAGCGCTTTAAAGGTAAACAAAAAAAGGTAATGATATCCTACCATAGTTATACTTCTAATCTTATTTATGGATCTCTTTTAGCACTGTTCAGTGAGGTTAGTTGTTGTTTTTTTTGTCTACTCCACCCTAGGTCTTTCGCAAATCCCCCTGTTTCCCTGTAGCCTGAGGTTGTGGAGATTTGCCTCTCCCTCTGATAAAATCTTCTTAGCCCAGGTTTGATAAAACAGCATATCTCGCCTAAATATAGCCGCCTTCAACTGCACAGCCCCAGTGTCAGTGTTGTGCTTGCAGTGTGCCTGCTGGCTGCGCTCGGTAAAGACAGCAACATCATGACAGTTCATCGGAGCGAGTGACAACAAAAATAGGATTAGCCCTTTTAACCTGATTTTTTTTAAACCCTCCATCAGACACTCTTTTGTTTTGAAATCACTGGAGTGCACTACTATTGCATATCAGTCCGTTCTCGTGTTGGGCTTAGGGGTAGAGGAAGCAGGGTCCTGTCATTGTGCTCTGTGTGCTTGCACTTTTGTCGGTTCATCCATTTTTTTCTTGAATAAATCATTGACGATTTGTTGTGATTTATTCACTTCTGATCATAATTTTCCAGCGAGAAATGTCTATTTAGCATAAATCATCCAAAAAATTATTTTACCCTTCCTTGTTATAGTTTTCTGTTCATTTAAAAATGTCCAGATTGAGGTAATTGAACGAAATAAATGAATAATATATTATTCTATTACAAGGATTCACAAGAAATAAGATGTGAATATTAGGGCAACATACAAAACAAACATATAACAACATTTACCATTCATTAGTCCAACTCATACCCGCAGGATGCCTAGACTCGTCACCCTTGAACTGCAGAGTGGAAACACCGACTGTTCTCCTGCTGTTCCCATTCAGTCAGAATAAAGGGGCCAGTATAAAATGTTCTGTGTCACTTGTACCTGACATGACAGGTGATCTGTTCTCATGCTAGGGCATCACTCTCCCAGCATGGAGGCAAGCAGACATATCTGCAAGAGCGATGGAACCACAGGCACGCCTGCTGCACACATGCACTCCAGCACCAACGGAGGCTCAGAAAACACAAGAATGGCCCCCGTTGGTGCTGGAGTGCATGTGCCACACACATGTGGCTCTTCAACTGGAAGTAGAACAACAGGAGTGTTGGTGCTGGAGTGCATGTGGGTAGCACAGGCACTCCAGCACCAACGGGGTCTATTCTTTTGTTTTCTGAGCCTCCCTAGTTTTTATACCTGGTAACCTAAATGTCAGCCCATCTTGGGCCTTTATGGTGGCTCACGCAGTCCTTTTCAGGTAGCCCGGCAGGCAGGGTGAGGAGAATGAAAGAAGCTTATCATGTCGTCTGAAACACTCTGAGTGTGAGGACATGTTCCTCCTCTCTGTCCTCCCACTGGAGAACAGAATGGGCTGTGGATTTGTCAGTCTACAGGCAGGAAAATGTCATGGCCTTCTTCATCAGAACTTTGTACAGGACCAGAACAGATTGGGTGCTATTTATTGTACAGATTCTTTGTTCAGTGTTGCCTGTTTCTGTGTTCTTTTTTATTGAATAGGTGGACTCTTGTTAAGATGCTGCCTAGTTGGCCTCTCAACTGAGATTTTAATTCCTTCCTTGTCTTGCAGTGTGAGCTACATGTCTGTGCAGATGAAGCCATAATGCCATAATTTAGTTACTAACTATTTTATACAAGTACATTTTAGAACTTACATTTAAATATAACATTCATTGACTATAAAAATGACTTACGTTTGAAATAATTGAAACTCATTTGTGCATTACTTTGGTCAAACAGGTTAAACTGTGGGCTTGTTTGCCGCATACAAATGTTTGATTGATTTCTACTTGCAAAACTCACAGATCGGCTTTAAAAAGACTGTATGATAGTATTTTTGAAAATTATGCAGAGCGTGAGTTGTTATTTTAAGAAATTCCTTGGCTCTGTGTGATAAGACACATTTTGGTTTATTGGTTAGATTAAGACTTCACTGGTGAGGAGGGAAACCAACCCAGGTATTTCCCAATACATCCCCTACATTCAGATCATACATTCACAGAGCCTCTATAGGAAAAAAAAAATATCCCCTTTCCTGTTTTATGATGAAAGTAAGGTTATGAAGAGATACTTTACAGTGAGATTTAATAGATAAAAAAAAGAGAAAGAAATCTCTATTTATAGAACAATGTTCTCCTATGTCAGCGTACCCGTGCATAATAAAACATAGTAAATGGATCCCTGCTATGTTTAGGTCACCATTAGGAGGCAGCCACAAGAGTGAAGAGTAAAAAGAGAAACACGCATGCACGCGCGCACCTACCTGCACATAAATGCATGTATCGCAAAGAGATCCTTATCCAGGCCATGAAAAACTCAATTTTTTTCACTAAGATATTGATTAACAGGGAAAATAGTGAGCATAATTAAACATACACTATAT
The DNA here is from genome assembly GCA_016586285.1 of Arothron firmamentum. Lineage (NCBI taxonomy): Eukaryota > Metazoa > Chordata > Actinopteri > Tetraodontiformes > Tetraodontidae > Arothron > Arothron firmamentum. Next base: position 24,606 of record BJFM01000583.1, on the reverse strand, counting down.
TAGTGAATTATATATTGCATATTATTCATATCAAGATGCATTTTCACAATGAGTGAACAGCAGCTGCCCTTAATCTCATCAATCCCCACTCGCAGTATGACAAACGAGGCTTATTCAAACAGGTGGCGGCAGCGGCTCTGCTCCGACAGCGTGACATTCAGGGGTCTTAAACAGCATTCTGTCTGTCTGTGTGTCTAGGATAATGTCGTGGACCCTTTGGCACTACTTTATTCTTCATGTCACTTTGTTATACTTCTTTAAATTGCTCTGCATGCTTGTGGGCGGTTTCTGGCCAATTACATACAGAAATAATGATCTTCCATCGGCCTCTGCTTCATGTACACACGTGTTCGTAGGCCATACCATACATTTTAAGCCATGTATAGAGCATATTGGCCCTGTTTGTTGAATACTACCATGGAATAAATAGAAGGAAAGTTTCACATAATTGTCAGTTAATCTAAACTACAGTCACTAGATGCAAACTGGTACGCATCAGAATAAAGCTGAAGAGATGCAAATTTTAAAAAAAAAGTGTACTGACTGGCCCATGGGTAAATGGTGCCTGACAAGGTACTTACTTTTTCTCCAATAGCAGTGGAGAGACATAATGGTGATTACATTCAGGCTAATAATGGTGCTAACTCTAATTATGTGTGTATCGCTTTGTGCTTGACTCCTCACATGTCTGTACTTGTCTGTATTTAACCAACCAGCCCTGTTTCCTTGCTTCCCCTTTGTTGATATCTCACTAACATCCTTTTAAAAGGGATGTGTGCTTTGAACGAGCTCTCAGGCCATCAAGCGTTGGAAACATTGAGTGAGATTGCGAGACGAAGAGCAAACACTGCGGTGTTTGCATTTCTGCTGTTTTCCTTTGTCCTCGTGGGCTTAACATGAGCAAACACGACGGAAGCAATGTCTGTCTAAACATAACTCCACTTGACAACAAGTTGGAAGAGTAGATTTTCCTTTACTTTGAAGAATTCCAATTACTGTCACTGTTTCGTCTGCGTGTTTGCGCCCGTGTGTGCAGCGTCCATGAAACGGGGGACGTGCTGCATTGACGTGTGCATGTGTAAATGGGCAGTGCTCTTGTTAGCTGTATTCTAAGCATGGACTGTATGTTCAGCAGTAAGCGCTTCTGTTCACAGATTATTTGACCTCTAAATGCAGCCATCTCAGATAAAATACGACATCAGTGATGTCCTTTGTTATGCCTCCAGTCCCATAATGCCTCTTCGGATCGTTGCGTTCACACAGAAAAAAAAATTAAATAAAAAATAAAGCTTTGAAGTCTTATCTGTGGCTGAGGTACACCTGTTACAGGAAAATGTTCCATTTATGACTGTGTGGGACATCAGTGATTGCAGCTGTATCAATCTAGAGAACAAGGTAAAAAAGAAAAATGACTAGTACTTCATCACAAAGCCATCCATCCATAAAATTTAAAAGCAGAACTCAAAGGGGAAAAAAAGAAAAAGAAAAACGACATCCAGGACAAATTCTTTGATGAAAGACCTGGAATCATCTTACGTCACAGGTTATCGTGTTCCTGTGATCTTCACTCACCTGTTTTCTTAGCATTGCTTTAAAATTAGATTTTTGCTTTTATGAAATTAGTGCACATCAGCTGATCTTTGTTTGTGGCTAGTGTTGATGGCTACACCATTAAAGCGTACTGTAATAGTGCACGATGCAGGTAGACTTGACAGGAACAATCAATGAAGTATCATTATTCTGAAAGCAACAAAGCCAGTCTGGATGCCCTTACAAAGTCAGCAGTACAATTTATATCCAAAGTTACCATCTTACAAGACACATGACATCACCATACCAATTGTAATTAATGATTCACCCCTGCTGACCTTAAAGCTCTAATACACTCTAATTTATATTCTTTCTCTCTATATATATATATGTGTGTGTGTGTGTGTGTGTGTGTGTGTGTGTGTGTGTGTGTGTGTGTATTTATTTATGTATAAAGACACAAACGACCAGTCAACCATCAATTCATAAGCATGTTTATTTTGTGTTCCAGAAGCTAAGAATTTTTTTTGCTAATACAAAGAAAGCCGTCTTGAAATTTTATATAAAGCTCCTGAATTGTAAAAAAATATATATATTTATTGTGATCAATTATACAAAATAATCTGCTGTGGCATGATTTAATGAACTGTCTTCATCTTTCTCCATTTGGCTATTCCTCCAGGTTTTACTGGGATTTGACCATGCTGCTGCTGATGGTGGGCAACCTCATCATTATACCTGTGGGCATCACGTTCTTCAAGGATGAGCACACGCCCCCCTGGATCGTGTTCAATGTGGTCTCGGACACTTTCTTCCTCATGGACCTTGTCCTCAACTTCAGGACAGGCATCGTCAAGGAGGACAACACGGAGATCATCCTCGATCCGCAACAGATCAAGATCAAGTACTTGCGGAGTTGGTTCGTGGTGGACTTCATCTCTTCTATCCCCGTGGACTACATCTTCCTCATTGTGGAGACGCGCATCGACTCAGACTTCTATAAAACGGCGCGCGCCTTGCGGATTGTCCGGTTTACAAAGATTCTCAGCTTGCTGCGACTGCTGCGACTCTCGAGGCTCATTCGCTACATCCACCAGTGGGAAGAGGTATGAAAGAGTTAATGAGCGTGTACGGTTGCACTCAATGCTGTTTTTCTTTGAAATATTACGTGAACACAGAACTTTAATTGACAGTTTCAATCATTTAAGGTAGTCCTGCACAATTATTTCCACCAATTATAATCCAAATGTGTCCCCATGCTGAGGCGCTGCTACACCTATGGTTGCAGAACACTTCCCCTTTCCCCTCGGAGATGGCTGCTGCTTCTGATTACACCCAGCCATGAAAGCAGTGAAGAGGCTCTTTTGCTGTACCCAAGTCACCAATAAGTTGATGTATGCTGGGATGCTGATTAGCATTTTCCCTCTGTGAGCCCATCCAGCTAGCAGTGGGACTGCAAACGCCAGAGGCACCGCTGTTGCGTGAGCGTGATTATAATTACAGCGGTAATTATAGAAGTTTCCTCTGCTGTCACATGATTGGCATTGCTAGTCTCTGAGGTAAAAGGTGCAAAGTGAAGAATTAGCACGCCAGCATGGAGTCAGTAAATTCTTCACTGTGATATGGCCAGTCAGGCCTGGAGGGTAACACGAGAGATGACTGGAAGATAAACGCAGCTTATCTGAAGCACTGTAGTTTATAGCGCAGAGACCCATATCAGCACGAAAGCCGAGTTCCTTAATCGACAAAAACTCTATCGTGCCCAGTCACAGTACACGTTCTGTGCCACTGGAATAGCTTTGACTGTGCTTCACCATTCTTACTCTGAGCTTGCCCTTCCCTGAGATACAAGGGCGTTTCATGACATGATCGTACAGTGATGCATGTGTCTTAAGGTTCAGGAGTATTGCCTTTGAAAACACAACAGATCTCTTATGGCCTTTTCTTTTGACCTTAAGTCCCATTCACACGTTAACAGTAATGTATTGATATCCAATGATTAGCTAGTTTGCACACAGCACCGCTCAGACAGTCAGTGGATTTATTCACCGAAGTGTCAAACATCACAGGAACAATTGGAGAGGTTGAATAGCTAGTTGATTGCCAATCAAACAGCCGCAGACCTGCCCGCAGGCTTGAAATGTTTCCTCTCTTTCTAGTATTCTGTCGGCACTCTGAGTAGAACCGTGCAAGTGTGGTGACACTGATCGCTCAGGACCTCCGTGACGCCATTTCAAAGGAAGGAAAGGTTCAAATGGAAGGAGAGCCTGTACCATTACAGCAGTGGGGATTGTGAAAAGGCAAATTATGTGTGCCTCCTAGGCGCACAGGTTACTATCCTAGCAGCCCAGACACAAAAAGGGGAATACGTGCCCCCCCATAGGGTGTACATGACCGTCCCATACATCGAAACGTGCGTCCCAATGAGGTGGTCGTGTGTATAAAGTTCCAAGGGCCTTGGACAAACGTTTCCCAAAAAATCCCAGAACCCCCCCCCCAAAAGGGTGTTTTTAAAAAAAAAATATATATTTATATATATAATTATTCGTCGCAAAGTTTGATGCGTATCTCCTCCTACACCGTTTGTCGCACTAACATGAGCCATACATCAAAACGTGCAGAAAATTCAGACTAATTCAAAAGGAATGGTGTGCTATGACTTTTTTCTTTTTAAAAGGGATTAAGGTTTCTGAAATAACCACAAACACACACTGACAGCTGCTGCATGACGTCACTGGATTCTGTGTGTGTGGGTGGGGATGGAGGGGCTGCTGTTAATATATGTGTGTTGATAGGGGTTATGTATCGTGCTTTTAACTCGCTGTTTCTCCTTCGTTGATGAATTCAATGTTATGAAATTTCACACACATATATTTTAAAGTCTTCCAGTTCTAACAAGTTTGCATTAGTTCTGCAAAGTGGCCCAAATTTGCGTTTGAAAAGGGGTGGGTTCTGTCATTTTTAACAGCAGTTTCTGGGTCATACACATGAGGTGACTGGTGGGTGAGCATGAGGGATGATGGCAGGGACAGGCCAGAGTGGAAGCAAACAGTCACAATCTCTGTGGAAGTGTCTCGTAAAAGCATTGGAGGTTAGCATAATGCCAGAGAAGATGGACTGTGCCCCCTTTACTTTTAACCTCGTCCTCTTTGACGATGAGATCAAAATCCTTTGATCCTAACCCCCTAACCCTAATCCTATCCCTAACGCCATCCTAACCCTACCCCCTACCATTACCTCTAAACCCTAAGCCTAACCCTAGCCCAACCCATAACCCTAATCCTAACCCTATCCTAACCCTAACCCAAACCCTAACCCTACCCCTAGCCCAACCCACAATCCTAACCCCTTAACCCTTAACCCTAATGGTCTAACTCAACCCCTATCCCCTAAACCTACCATAGCCCAACCCTAACCCTCCACCTACCCATAACCCTAACTGCTGTACCCTAGCCCTAACCCTAACACCTAAACCTCACCCTGCCCTAACATACCCTAACTGAAGCCCTAACCCTAGCCCTAACCCTAACCTAACTGAAGCCCTAACCCTAGCCTAACCCTACTCTAAATCTAAATCCTACTCCACCCCCAAGCCTACCCCTAACCATAACCCTACTCCCTCCCGCTAACACGTAACCCTAACCCACTACACCTAAACCTAACCCTCTACCCATAACCCTAACCTCTAATCCTAAACTAACCCTAACCCTAAACTAACCCTAACCCTAAGCTCTAACCATACATTAACCCTAACCTACTCTCTCCCCCTAACCCCTAACCTTGACCCTAACCTCCTAACCATAACCCGAACCCCTAACCCTAATCACTAACCCTAAACTAATCCTAACCCTACCCTCACCCTAACCTAACATAACCTCTAACCTAACCCTAAACCTATAGCATTGGAGGTTAGCATAATAGCCGAGAAGATGGACTGTCCCCCCTTATCTTTCATCATCTTCTTCAACAAAGAGATTGACGATGAGATCGAAATCCTTTCACCCCGTAATCCCCTAACCCTAACTGCCTAACCCTAACCCCATAACCCTTCGCCCTAACCCCTAACCCGAAGCCCTAACCCTAACCCTACCCTAATGCTAACCCAACCCTAACCTTAACCCTAACCTTAACCCCTAACCCTACTCCCTCCCCCTAACTCCCTAAATATAACCCTAACCCTATAGCATTGGAAGTTAGCATAACATCAGAGAAGATGGACTGTGCCCCCTTTTCTTTCAACCTCATCGTCTTCAATGACGAGATCGTAATCCTTTGATCCTAACCCCCAACTCCTAACCCCTAACCCTAACCCTAACTGTAAGCCTACCCTAACGCTAATCTGACCCTAACTCCTCATTTCCACGGGAAGCGTTGTGTCTCCGTCCGTCCTGATTAGATTTCATTCAAGGCAATGCGTCAGTTTCCACTGGCTGCGGCACGGTTTGCAGCAGGATGGAGGGCTCCCGTTGTCGTCCCGAAAAATATGCATTGCTTCTACCATCTATGGATTGAGCATGTGCAACAATCTAGCACAAGGCATCGCGTGTGGCACAGGAAGTCGGGTGCGAAGAAAAAATAAAACATATGGGAATTTGTCAAAATAAAAGTTTAAATAATAAGCCGAAACCTAACCCCTTAACCCTAACCTCATCCTAACCCTGAACCTAACGTAACCTCTAACCCTATCCTAACCCTAACCCTAAATCCCAATCCTATCCTAACCCAAACCCTAACCCTAACCGTAATCTCTAACCCTACCCTAACCCCTAACTGTAGCCCTAACCTTAGCCCCTAATCCTAACCCCCTAACCCTATCCTATCCTTACCCCTAACCCGAAAACAGTAACCCTAAGCCTAACCCCCCTAATCCTAAATCTAACCCCTAACCCTAACCCAAACCTACCCTAACCCTAACACTAACCCCTAACCTTAACCCTAACCTTTAGCCCTAACCCTAACCCCCTAACACTAACCATCAACCTTAACCCTGCCATTAACCCCTAACCCTAAATCTAATCCTAACCCTAATTGAATACTAACCCTGACCCTAACCCTAGTCCCATATTACAGTATATGCACCTTGGAAAATCTGTTCAAACGGAATAAACCTTCTTTTCAACTCGTTGTTTCTCCTTCATCAATTAATGTGATGTGAAATTTCACACACATACATTTTAAAGTGTTCCCGTTCTACCGAGCCCGCCCACAATAATATTGGTCATTCTTAAGTGGTCCAAATTTGCTTTTGAAAAAGGGTCAGACACAAGTCTGATCAGCTCATGAGCTGACAGGTGCTGTGTGACAACACTCATTTCTAACACTGTGTGTGTGTGTGTGTGTGTGTGTGTGTGTGTGTGTGTGTGTGTGTGTGTGTGTGTGTGTGTGTGTGGAGGGGGGCTGATGAACATATATATGTGTTAAAGGGGGTTTATGGGGGGCTATGTGCGGTGGGTGGACATGAGGGATGTTGGCAGGGACGGGAAGAGCAGGAGGTACACAGTAACAATTATTTTGAATTCATTTCAGCTTTCATATTGGTAGGAGTGATGTGGCGCTTGCACAGAAGTGAACAAAACAAACATGTTTTCTTTACAAAAACAAAATTCTTTTTAAAAAGTCATTCGGTTGTTTTCACACATTTTAACCACACATCAATTATTATATTGCTGTAGCCCAGGTTTTACTTCACCTTCTGAAGCAGCAACAGCTCATTTGGCTCACTCACAGAGTGTGTGTGTGTGTGTTGTTGATGAATGCCCAGCTAGGCAGATAAAGTGAAAGGCCAGCTTCGCTCCTGCACCAGAATACTCCAAATGCAACTTTACATAAATGTCATCCGTCAATGTTGAATAACTTGTTGCCGGGGTCTTATCTCCCGACTGACTTTCGTACCTTTGGTATCAACACCTGCAGTTCAGACGTGTCTTTTGATTTTTTTTGCTCAGCTTTTTCTTTTTCATGAGGGTTTTGGAGGATGAGTCCAGTGTTGTGACTTGACTCGTGGCAGCATTACCCTCGTTATAGCCAATCCATGTCATGCACTATTATAGTATAACACAATGATTTAATGGCTAAACTTTGT
>BJFM01000583.1:0-10017 GCA_016586285.1 Arothron firmamentum | reverse complement strand
CCCCCCCCCCCCCCAAAAAAAAAAAATGAAAAAAAGTGATTTAAAGTTTAAAAAACAAGAGATGATGATACAAGACAGAGAAATTATCAACAACTTATGTAAGTACAACAGAAAATATCTATGTATAAAAAAGAAATAACCCAGGATGCTTGTTTCTTTCTGTGTGTCTGACCAGATCATTGAAGTTTTTCCTGCTTCCTTTGCCTCCATCCTTTTCAGATCTTCCACATGACCTATGACCTAGCCAGCGCCATGGTGCGGATAGTCAACCTGATCGGCATGATGCTGCTGCTGTGTCACTGGGACGGCTGCCTGCAGTTCCTCGTGCCCATGCTGCAGGACTTCCCTGCCGACTGCTGGGTGTCCAAAAATAAGATGGTGGTAAGTGCCTCTCCTGGGCGTATTCCTCCTGCCTGTTTGAATCACATTATGTCCTGTCATATCTTATCCATCAGCGCCAGTAATTACTGGTCTCAAACCCTTTTGCGTCATGGGAAAGAATGCCTCGCATCTCAAATCAAATAAATCTATCTGATACATTTAGCCACATTTATTCAATTTGCTGATTGTTTTTATTTATTTGGAGCTTAGAGCATCTCCCTGGAGGCTGTGTGGGCGAATATTGATTTTCTCAGTAGGATGGGTAGCCCTCCAGACAATATTGGTCCAATATTGACTGTTTCCAGTGAGCACTCATGCCGCGCTGTAATTTTGCTGTATTGTCGAGGCAATCGCTGGAGGAGGAGCCGTTTAAAGCCCGGCTCACTTTCAAATTCTCTTTCATCCCCTTATGTAAGACAGCTGTTGGATTGTGTCACACCTGATGTGTGAATCACCCACAGCTCATGTTAGTAACATGTAAAAGAATGTGGTTCCAAAGCAAGCAGACATGACAGCGTGTCGTAAGACGGCGGCCTCAGCAGAGACGGATTCTGACACTGGTGATGCTGCGCTCTCCAGCGAAGCAGACCGATGAATCCACACGTGTTTAACCCTTCAGGAACACAGCTGGGGGAGCTACTGATGATGGATGATCAATGTGCATGACAATTTAGGTCAAAGAGTAAGATGTGAGCTTGTGTGTGGTCTGCTATTCATTTCCGTGATAAACACGACAAAAACCTGGCTTCAGTGGGTTTTCTGGCTACATTTTGCACCTACTTGGGTGACAATTTGTCAGTATTTGGCTGCTAAATGTTAAATTATGATTTTATAATTATTTTATTTCATGATTCGTGAACAGAGGTGTATACTGTAGATATACAGTTACCCTTCCCCAATAGACTTAAGAAACACACTAAACCATGTAATGTGCATGTTGCAAAAGAAAAAAAAAAAAAAGAGGGAGCCATTGGGAGACTTGTAATTGTTTAAACTGCAGCGAAACCAAACAGCAACTGTAAGGAACTTTTCAATTTCGCCTAAACCAGATTGTAATCAGCTGCGCGCTCGTCTCTCCGTGCCAGAGCAGATGTCACATGAGTAGTTCTATCGCTCAATGTATGATGCATTCGGTTCATCATGCCTCACTGCCTCCCTGACATGCTCACTTGTTATATTTAATCACAAGAAATGACAGATGTTGAAAACCCCTGTCCCCTGAGATGTTTGGCGTGTTATCTAATTTCTGTGTGTTTCTCATACCTGTTTGTGCAGAGGTGCACACAGTCAGGTGCGACCGTTTGACTGTCGAAAATCATTTGGAGGTAAATTGTAGTAACCATGTTTCTTATTAAAAAAAAAAAAAAAAAATCTCCACTACAATTTGCAGTTTTAACACTAGTTTAAAGGGGAAGTTGCAAGGGGATTAGATTTAGTTACGTAAGACTGAGCTGTCAGGAAATATAATGTAAACTGTGGCTCCTGATTAAGGTGGAGGACAGTATGCGCGGATTAAGATTTAACGTGATATGTCTGTTGTTTCAGTCACAGCGAAATTAAGGGCTAATCTTTTTTGTTTCACTCAGTCCAGCACGCTAATTCTGTTACCTCCACTTCCTGACCGGAAAAGCAAACAAAACGCACGTCTCAGTATCTTAAATGTTTCAGTGCCTCCACCTCTGCAGCTCTGGAATAAGTGCTCGCGTGCCAAATTGCCTTGTCGCGACCCGGAATCCACACACTTGTAACTGGATTATATTTGGGAATTTTCTCTTCCCCCTCCGTCTCAGCTGCGTTTCCAATATTTCCACTCAAGTGCTGCTGGCAGGCTCCGCGAATTTCTCCAGCCCAAAACAGCCCTTTGCGTTTCAGAATGCAGAGGCCCTGAGACATGAGCAGCAGCACTCAACGTACTCACTCTGAAATCCCGTGTGATGGATGTATCCTCTCATTAACATCAAAATGGAGTTTGTTGTGTTTTATAGCGTAGGCGCTGTCTAATTAACTGCATTACGTATAAGAATCTTTGTGACAGTGGAGGAACTCTATCTTTCTGAATGTATTCAGAGCCCGTCAGCGGGCTCCTCCCTGACGGAGAGCGCCTCACGTTTGTTTGACATTAAATGGCAAAGATAGCACCGGCGCTTTTTGTGCGGTGGCGGCTGATCTGGTCCTGATTAGAATCATTAAGAGTCTTCTTTTACAGTAGCTGTCCTATTATCTTGCCGGGTCATCGCTCCTTACCTTTTGAGGAGGGCACTAATAAAATTGCTATCTCTCTCAACTGTGGAAATGAGTTTGAAAGCAATTTGGACATGTCACCCCCAGGAGAGAGTTGATATTGATTTGCCACAAACTACCACCGGGATCTAAAGGAAAAGGGCCAATTTATCTACAAATGAGAAAACTCACAGAGAAATCACTTTTTTTTCTCTCTCCCAAACAGCTGACCTACTTACTGTCATGCAACCCTCCACTCGCGCTCCATTCTCAGGGCTCTGTTTTAGGCTCTTGCCCAAATGTCTGCTTGCTCCGACTGTTTGCATACTGAAAAGTGTGTTTCACTCTGCCAGCTGCTCCTTTTTGGCCCAAAACAGTTTGAAGTGGACATCTGCCATTAATTTTGGCTTAAGTAATAGGATGTGTGTCTGTGTGTGTGTGTGTGTGTCTATATCCGTGTGAGCCGTTGGGGTGCTGATTGACCTTTAACATGCCATCACCACACATACGAGGGAGAGAGATAGATGATGCGTTCACCCTAACTCACCTCGTCTCCTCTGTTTCATCCAGAATGACACATGGGGACAGCAGTACTCCTACGCACTCTTCAAAGCTATGAGCCACATGCTGTGCATCGGGTATGGCATGTACCCACCGGTGGGCATGACAGATGTGTGGCTGACCATCCTCAGCATGATCGTGGGTGCTACCTGCTACGCCATGTTTGTGGGCCACGCCACAGCGCTGATTCAGTCTCTGGACTCGTCTCGACGGCAGTACCAGGAGAAGGTGAGTCACGACGTCGCATTACTATTCCACTGTACTGAAATGAAGTCATTTAATAACGTTTACTGTGGGGCTGCAATCGTCATGAAACTTTGAGAGCTGCCTGCAAGCTAACTAATTGGCGTGTCAGATGTTGTTTTTGGTTTCCCGCGTCCACACGTTAAACACCATCCACATCAAAGACTATTTGTTCCTCTGAAAATGAGTCCGATTTTTCACTTCTGTGTGTCCATTTTCTGGCTCTTTAGAGTAAAATGCACGCTGAATTATCCGTGACTGGTTATGCAGTCAGTCATTAACATGCAACAAAATATTCTGGGTTATCATAAGACAGAGGAAGATGCAGGTACACAAAGTTGAGCAGAGATAGGGTGAGTAAAGTTGCACATTGATTTTTTCTAATCAATAAATGTAACTGGGCTGAATTAGATTAACAGAAAAATATATTTGCTCAGTTTTTAGAGGTCCCCTATTTTGCTCTAATATGACATGAGCTAGAACACCCAGCGTGTCTGTTATTTCAATATTTAATGAAGTTAAATTTCATATTTTCATCAGTCAAATTCTTCATTTCAGTGATAATGATAATAAAAGACAACACACTGCAATTGACAGCTTCCTCTTGCTTCCACAAACCAGCATTTCATCATTGGCTGGTAGAGTTTAGTCACTGAAAGGAGTTCCTGACAGCTGGCTGTGAAGATGGAGTCACGTTCCATCGTCTGTAGTGAGAGAGTGATGGGAGGGGATGATCTACAGAGACAAAGGCTCTGGAGACCCCAAACAAGAGAAGGAAACAGAGTTGGAATGAAAAGCAGAATGAAGTGGCCAAACATCCAGGAGGAATGCAGTGCTGTTTTCCCACCAGCTTCTCACCCACCTTGGGTCACAATTACCACGACTAATCTGACTGGCTGTTAAATGGAGGGCGTCAGACACTCTTCCATTGCAGGAGCCCCACTCATTTACTGGTCAGATTGGTGATGGTTTAGTGTTAGCCGAGTAAACAGCCGGCTTTTCTGGACACTAGTCAGCACTTGCTGCCATTTGTGGGGTCACCCCTGAAAGTGTGTTAAGAGCCCTGCAGTTTGTTGAAAGGGCTTCCCTGTCCTCCAACCGCACCTGCCAGCACAAAGGTTATTATTGCCGACTGGAATGAATTTTTAAGAGGTGGATTCTCTAATTTATCTTTCTGCGGGCCTCGGCGATAAGACTCTCTCGAGGTGCTCACCACTATAAATGCTTTTCTGGCTCCAAGAGCCACGTGGTGGTAATTCCTGCTGTGTTGGGTCCAGCAGTGCTTTCATCTCATCAAAGTTAGCTCTTTCAAAGACATAACCTTCTCAATCACTGGCCCTCATGCCATTTGCGTGACAACCGGATCAGCTTCCCCTGAGATTTTCCATGTTAGACTAAAGCCATAATCCAACCACTCAAGACGTGGACAGTCTATTGGTCACTCCCAAGAGTTTTCAAAGGCCATCTGCAATGAACAATGGTTCATTGCAGATGGCCATTAGGTTTCAATGACATGGACAGTTGTTCCTGTCTGCTGGGAACTAGACTGAAAAAAAAATCTATTGACTAAGACAACCTGGAGGTTCAATATAGTTCAGTGCAGATCTACAACCTTGATAAAGACATCTACTTATATTGTCTCTCTTGTCCTGAGTCAGTAGTCAGCTTACAAAACTAAGGTTGCTAGGGGAAATTTAAAAATACCTACCTTGTTGCTTTAAGGCCCATCATTTGAAGGGTTGGAAGCAGTATTCGTTTAGTCAACATGAGTGCAGCCTTAGGGTGCAGCGGTTAAGGGGGTTGTGTCTCATCTCTCATATCAGCATTCTTTACACATAAAAACTCTAGCCCAACTGACGCACATTTGATGTTATGGTCTTTCCTTTACTTGTAAATGAAGTCAGGTTACAACACCACAGCATTCAGAGAGAGCATCTTACTTAATACATCAAAAAAAACCCAACATTTTTTTTGTCTAATTGGTAAATATTGGAAATACCAATTGCATGAAAGAATCATGTGCTATATGAAATGACATGAAACACTTTTATCTGTGGCTGCACGGGCAAAGATGAAATGCCATCTGTTGAGGTGACGCCGAGTTAACAGTAAATGTAGTTAGGAAGCTAATCAGCGAATACCAACTGCCACAAACCCCTGGAAGAGTGTAATGAGGAAAGTCTTCGAAGTATACCAATGAGAAGAAGAAAGGAGGGGAGATTTGCCATCAAAGATGTTGGAAATTATCATCAGAAAGCCTCGGTTTAATCTTTTCTGAATAGATTCCTTTTACAATGTGGCACCATGTGATAAATGCCTGGGCTGTCAGAAGCTTGCAAGCAGATTCAAATAAGCTCTTGAAAGGAATCTGTCCCCGTGTTAACTATTACACAAAGCAGAGAGCGCAACAATCACACTAAATACCAGGAGTTGAAGTATGGCTCCCGCTGAGATGAAAAATATCTTTATTAGTCTCATTTTCAGTCTGCTAAAAATATATTTCCTGATAGCCGGCTTTTGCTGTGTGTAAACACAGCCTCTGGGAACCGAATAATGAAATGTCTTCATATTCTACCTCTTTGCAATGCAATCTAGAGCAGATGTATCTGACTGCACGAGTTAGATTGGCCTTATATCAGATAGGAATTGAAAAGAGACCATTTGAAAGTGGACATGATGTAGCAGCTGGTCCTAGCAGTCATATTTACAGGTTAAAGCAGACACACAGCATTTGTATCCTGTTATTATTTTGTTTACAACAGCATCGTTGCCTGCAAAATGGATATATAGACAGACGTATGTATCACATCCTGGTCTCTGTAATATTATATGAGTAATAGGCCTGGTATTACAACTGTATTGCAGTTTTTTAGCAAGTCCACATGCGATCAAAAAGTATGTTTCTGTCGAATTGCGTGCTTCAATATTCCGTTAACGTTAAGGCACGTTATTATAAGGAAAATATTTTAAAAAATTGAAGCCATTTCCAAATCAGCCAAACAACACAACAGTTTTCCTGTAATGAAGTCAGGGAACAGCATAAATGGGAAAACAAATCCATAAAAGAACATATTAATGACCTTTAGATGGTTAATATTGAGACACTATCACATCACAATTCCCATCAGCAGCAGCAGCAGCAGCAGCAGCAAAAACATTGCATCATCATTTCACATCAAAACTAGTGATTTACATCATTTGCATAGCACTTGTTTAAAATCTGGGGGGATTTGTTCAGGTTTTCTGTCAGCAGCTGGTAACAGAGCAGAATTGATGGGGCTCATGCCGTGCGTGCCATGCGCATCATGCCTCTCTTCCTTCTGGAACACTGCGGGCTATCTGAGATCACTCCCTGCGGTGGCATTAGGCCAGGGACTGGTTCAGCGCTGTGGATGCAAACAGAGTGCAATTACTCACACGATTGTAATGTTGTGGTCGCACCGATTCATGTGTAAGACAGAGAGCGAGCTCTCGCTTCTCACGCCAACCATTCCACCCCCAGCGAGCAGTTCTGCCACAGTGCAGTCTGAAAATGGCGTGAGCAGGAAGGAGTTAAGAATCTGACAAAGTCCCAGGTTTGCTTCCTCTTGTCTCGAGCATGATGAGCCCCCATTAGCACACAAAGAGAATTCCATCTCTGGATTGGGGGCACAAGATGGCTGCACATGTGACCGTGCATGCAGGGAAGCCTCCACTCCAGCTCGCTGTAAGCCGGCGATTATCTGTCGCGATGGTCCTTGACAGTGGAAACGCATACAGTCCACAGAGAAGAGAACGGGGATGCCAAACAAAAGGCGGAATCTCAATTACGTGTAGGTGACTTGTGATTCGCGTCGTCTCATTTTAGACAAGCTCTCTCATCCTTTTCAATCACGATTAATGCACGTAATTAATAACTTGTGGTGACTGAGGAAAGTCCTCTTTGTTGTCAAGGAAATCAGGGGTGCCTCTTAGGACTTGTTCGTGTCTGGCATGTTGTGGCAAGCCAGCCCCAAATGGATTTGTAAAGAAACAGAGCTGAGCTGTTGCAGCCCCTCCCCTTTAAAAATGCCAATTAACACTTGACAATTAAACAATTCTCACTAGGGGATAGCTCATAAGACCCGTACAGATAAATATTCAAAGTGAAAAGGCCCCAGAGATCTTTTGTCCACTCACTCTAAGACTTTTTGCAAATACATTTGAACTAATTTGCACCTAAATAAAGGGGGAAAGTGGCAGCAATTAAGACAAAAACACATGTTTAATTTTACTGCTTACAATTACTACTGTACAATGACAAAAACAGAGGTTTTATCAGACTTAGCGCTGAGTTGCTAAAGCTTTTCAGGAGCCATTTTTCAAATAAAATCAACACACGCACAGCTGCCAACACGAGGTCAAACTCTTAAAGTGTGCAGCTGTACTCTTCACCAAACAACATTCAGGTGTTGGTCCAGCCGATGGTTGTGTTCATGTGTGTAGGCATTTAACATACGCAGCCCTACATGTGTGGTTGTAGTGATCAATGTTTTATAACAATGTTCCCCTCAGGCTGTGTGCTTAAGTGATGTAATGCTAGCAAGTTAGAATTCCAAGCAGAGCATGGTTGCATTAAATTAGTTCTCCTGCACTAAGGTCAATTAAAGTAATTCTACAACAGGCATCAAAAGCAGTCAATTAACTTTGGCAGCCTACGGCAAAAACGTGAATTGAGGCCCTGTAACTCCAGCATATTACTGAACACATGAACATCTGGTACTAAATTTTAGTCACCATATTTTCATACTTTTATACTCTATGCCAGAATGCAAGGTTGCAGACAGTGAAGCAGAGAGCATTGTAGGAAAAAGAAATGTTTAGAAAGTATAATTAAGTGGCTGACATTTCTTATGGGACATGAATTATTCATGTTTTATATGGTAAAGGTATTTGCATAGAGCAGCATGAGAGTAAAGGGAATTGGACACAAACGAAAAGCCTCATACAAGATTGGAACGATGGAAAAATAGGAGACGATCGTAGACGATAATAAAAGGGGGAAAGCAGGCTAAGAAGCGGTACAATAAAGATCTACGGGCACAGTGCAGGATGAGAGGAACTGGAGACACGCTACACGCCGGTCTGGATGTCAATGGAAAATCAGCGAGAATCAATCCGGTCTGCTCACCTACGCAACGTTTGAGCAGCCACCCTGCAGTCTGCACTCACAGCAGGATAATTACCTTTTTAAAGCTCACCATGATTAGATTTAGCAAAGTAGTGCTGCAGAGGCGCAGGGGCGCTCCTGGCAGTAGTCAGGTGGCGGCTGAGCAGCAACGAGTTAATTTCTTGTCACAGGGGGTGCTATCAGAACATCACAACACCAGGAGGATGCCGACTCCCCCGCCATCCTCGTCTTTACCGTCCTGTCAGCTCCTCTTCAGAAGGTCGGCCTGAGCAGCCAATAGGAAACACCGAGCGACTCCGTTTAAACACTCATCATAGCACAAATGAAACTTGTCTTGCTTTCCTTTTTATCTTGGCTAAAGTCCTTTCATGCTGCCCCGTGATGCAAACCCAAGAAGAAGAAGCCATTGTGGTAAATAATGAGTTTTTATGAACATTAAGTCAGTGTTTGGGAGACATTCTGAGAGCGATGATAATCCTTTGAAACAAAGTGCCACGCTTTGGCGTGTCTAATGCGAGAGACATGAAGAGATTAGACAAGATGCAGAATGTGGGTTACACCTGTCATCTTTACCCCGCCGTCGCAGACAGACGCGCCATCTTTGATGCAACACTCGCCGGCCAATGAAACTGCAGCAGGAGTCGACAGTTGCTCCGTCTGCCTGCTGGAGAACAGAAGTAGACCGGTGCCTTTTGTGCGTACTTAGATGAGTCAATGCCCAATTTTATGCCAAAGGGACTGCGAGGAAGTAAAAACTACAAGTCTGACCCTATGACAGAGCTCATCCATCTCCCCACACGTTCACAAACAATCAATCCCTGAAAGCAGCTTCCCGCTTCTAATCTTCCACATCCATATTACTTCTTTACTGTGTTACATTTCTAATAGATCCTCCTCTTGTGATCTCCCTCCAAGACTAGCGGCAACAAGGGTATTCACAACAAGGGAGACATCTGAGGTCAGCCCTGTCATTGAGCGGCAGAACTGCTGGCAGCCTGGAAATGCTGATCAAAGAGCACCTCCAGTTGCAGTGTTAATGGTTAATTTTCATTTTCTTTATGTTTTCCCTCACCGTGGGACAAGGATACTGCTGTTATTATTCCCAAGGTGCTCCTGCTCGGCTTTGATGTGTAACCTTTCTCTACGAGGTCCAGAATCAGTGCACATTTTATTATTTTTATTGAGTTTTGCCATTCAACAAAATACATATTATGACTTTATAGCTTTGATATCATTTTACTCACTTGTTTGTATTTTGAATATTTTTTCTAACAAATTTTAATCTAATCTGTATTTTGATCACACACACACACACACTCACAAAGCAAACATGTCAGCATCTCTGAGGTGTTCACCCATTGTCACCTTTTCTTCTTTCATCTGTTTATGTTGTTTTCATTGTTTTCCCTGTTGTAATGTAATTATGTCACTTCACTTTGAACACAAACACACACACACACACA
>BJFM01000582.1:176220-187269 GCA_016586285.1 Arothron firmamentum | reverse complement strand
CCCCCCCCCATTAAATTCTTAAGAATATAGTTTCTGAACATCCCTTGTTCAGAAACTCTCTAAGTGTTTATCTAACTTTTAAAAAATTTACTAAGTGCCATGTGTAATTAGCTGAACGGCCGAATTAACATACTGTCTGTTTTAAAGCTTATTTTATAAAAGTTGTAAATTTAGTTTAGTGATCATTCTGAGGCACAGACAACTTAATTAAAATAGCAATAATTCAAGTGTCTTTACTTTGTCATAACAACTACTGGTATTTTCTTGTGAGCCTTTATTACACAAAACACTATTGTCATTTCCTCTTTAGAAAAACCCCATCCAAAAGTACTATGAGTTAGCCAATATGTTAGAAACGTGAGTATTTCAAAGGCAGGCTATTAAGGCTTGTATTTTCTTCTATTAAAACAGCCACAGTATAGAAAAAGAAAAATGGAGGATGTGTTGCGTAGTTTTTCATTTGCAGAGATCAGAGATGGAATATATAAAAACGAATTATGCAATATCATGATGATATTTGGCTATTGAACCATAATACTAATTGGTTATTTTGTATCTGCATTGGTGGATGTAAAGTACAATGAATACATTTTTTATGATTTAGTATCCACATTACACAGGGTGCAGTGGGTCATAACGCAAAACCAATTCTTAACCATTTCTTTTAGTGTTATGCTGGAACTAGTAGTATAACTCCGGAAAAGTGTCTTCGGTCTGCTAATTCACACTTGTGTATACGTTATTTTTATATAAACACTTAAATGAACTAGATTTTATCTAATTGGATGAGAGTATCGTAATAGACTTTTACAGATGTGGAATGATTTAAATTTTGAATAAATAAATCCACTTTGTGGGGAGTAGCCTTTGCTACACCTACTAGGAGTGGGGTCTTATCAGTGGTGCACACATTTGAAATCTGCTTGTCATAGTCAAGGGTGTGTAAATGTAGTTTTTCTAGTGATGATTAACAGAGGCAGAATTGTCAAAGGCTACCATTGATAAAAACTTCAGTTGTATTTCACTGCTGACGTTATTGCTTTAGAGCTGGTTTTAAATGTGCAGCATTAGGACTGTTGTGAATCTGTATGGTATTTACTAATCTAAGGTTAGAATATTAGAGCCTGGACATAAAACACACCTATACTTGATTTCTAGATCTAATGCATAAATTCAGTCACACAAAATTAAAATTGAAGGCTTCAATGTGCCCAAACTTCCCCAAACTGTGTCATGAGGAAATGTAATTGATATTTTATTGTTAAGCTAAAGGAAGGAAACCGATGTGAACATTCTGAGGAAGATGGGTTTGGCCTATCTCCTGAACCAGCTCAATACTTCATCACAAATAAAAACGTGCTTTGTGATGTCCAGATAACTTGGCATGTTGCCATTACTTTGGCTGAAATGTGCGTCGTTCAGTCTGACTTGTAGCTTTTGTAGCCACACAACACTGGAACTTATGCTCGCAGTGTTTAATGCTTATTGAGATGATCCAAGTTAAAATTATGTCCTCATTTTCACAGACAAGGATGCAGAGTTTACAGCCTGACCCGAATGCGCAGTACAGGGGAGTGTATGAGGCTCTGAAGAGGATCATCCAGACAGAGGGGATCTTCAGGCCACTGAGAGGCCTTAATATCACCATGCTGGGGGCGGGACCTGCCCATGCCCTCTACTTTGCCTGCTATGAAAGGGTCAAATATTCATTGAGTGATATAATTCAGAATGGAGGAAACAGCCATGTTGCCAATGGTGCAGTATAAGTTTACTCAAACAGCAATTACAGTTGATGAAAATTATAGAATGAATGCATTTTATTGTTCATTTGGCATGACTTGTCTATTTATGCTAACATCTGCTAAAAACTTCTTCCTTAGTTCAAAGAGAAATAACCTAGATTACATTTGTGCAAAAAAAACAAACAATGCAGTGAATGTTTTTGAAAGGAAATGTGAGCAGATGGGTTCCCTCTCTTAATTTGTGAAGGGAAAAAAAAGAGCCTCATTTTAATAGCTGCTTCTAAAGTCTGAGATTTACCTTGTAATCCAGCAACATCTACTCCCAGTTAATCTGCAAACTCTACAGCAATTGTGTCACTATTTGATGTATCTTCTGTTTCAGGTGTTGCTGGTAGCTTGGCCACTGTTCTCCATGATGCAGTCATGAATCCAGCTGAAGGTAATACCGGAACATTAAATCTTTTTATTAATTTTTTTTTTTTTTTGTGGTTTCCTGGTTGTCAACCGTAAGTTGCTAAAACACAACAAAACAAATTCCTCTGAGGTAAAATGCATTTCTGTTTCCGAGATAAACACGCAGAATTCACATGAGTTCACACAATGATTTTTTTTTATTGTTAAGACATATTGACGAGTTGAAACTATACTAGTTATCTTACCAGTTAAATTGGCAAGAAGACTGTTTTGAAACTGACTGTTCCAAAGGTATAATAATAGTACTCTATATATTGTATTATATTGTTATAAATGAAAATAAGTGATTGATTAGAATTAATCTAGTGCTCAAAAACTTGCACATCGGGTTGATCGGAGACTCTGAATTCCCTCTTTGTGTGAGTCAATGCTGTTTGTGTCTATCCAGGGTGCATTCCTGTCATTCGCCCAGTGCCTGCTGGGACAGACTACAGCACACCCAGTGATCCCGATTAGGAATAAGCAGCAGTTAACAGAAACTGTTTGGATCCAGTAGAAGCCTGGGTCAAAACTCAGTTTTTCCCCCAAATCGATTGAGTTGATTTTTAATGCCACTGAGAGTTTATCAAGCCTTCTTGTGTTTTTTTTTTGTTTGTTTTTGTTAGTTTTTTGTACAGTACCACTGTGTTTGGACAGGGGGCGCTAGAACTCACCTGAATTTCCAACATCATGAATTGAGCAGATCAGGCTCTCATCTTTGAGTGCAGTGGTCCCTCATTTATCACGGTGGTTACGTTCTGAAAATCCCCCGCGACAAATGAAATCCGCGAAATAGAAACCTGTTTGCTATTCCTTAAATACTGTACATGTTACCGCCTCATAATCCCTCCTCGCGATCTTTATAAACGCACACAGCGCCGACGCAGCCGATAAATTGCGCACCCGGTGTAAACCCGCCTCACCCCGTAAAATACAGTACATTTTGTCATGGAGAAAATTTGCAAACGTAAATCTGGCAAGCTGTACAGAGACAAGACGCGGAGACTGTTCATGTTGGTCAGTCCCTTAGCCAATCAGGATGCAGAACACAATACACTGTTTTAAAAAAGCATTAAAAAACAGCACTAAAAAAAATCTGCGAAGCCGCGAAAAGTGAACCGCGTTATAGCGAGGGTTCACTGTACATACATACATTTTTAAGATTTTCTGTATTGAGTTTTAAAATATGCTATCTTGTTTCCTTCTTTCAGTGATAAAGCAACGGATGCAGATGTACAACTCGCCTTATCGAGGACTTTGGGACTGTATTCAAACGGTGACTCGTGCTGAGGGCGTTGGGGCGTTTTACCGCAGCTACAGCACGCAGTTGACCATGAACATCCCTTTCCAGGCTGTTCACTTCATCACCTACGAACTGATGCAGGAGCAGTTAAACCCCCACAGACATTACCATCCCGGCAGCCATATTGTTTCCGGAGCCGCGGCGGGAGCCGTTTCCGCGGCTATCACCACGCCACTTGACGTTTGTAAGACGCTGCTCAACACCCAAGAGAATGTGGCACTCACCTCCGTCAACATCAGTGGCCACTTGACAGGAATGGCTAATGCCTTCAGGACAGTGTACCGACTCGGCGGTCTGGCAGCTTTCTTTAAAGGTGTCCAGGCTCGGGTTATATACCAGATGCCCTCCACTGCCATCGCCTGGTCAGTGTACGAATTCTTCAAGTACTTTCTGACGAAGCAGCAGAACCAGGACTTGGAGGCAGGACCGGGGCAGAGGTAATGGGAGGTGTAGCAGAGTGTTGCACACCCAGCCTGAAGTTTCCACACCTTACGCCACCTGCACCCACTGTGTTTAAGGAAGTAAACCTCAGTAATCACCTCAAAGGAGCTGTTGCAGCGAAGGAGTGCCTCTGAACAACATTTGTTCGCTTGTTAAGTCTGTGGTTTCAAAGTAAAATGAAGGTGCTCAACCAGAATATGCAAGTGATGATTCATCCTCTCTTGACAGTAAAAAAAATATCCTTTCGCCTCAGCTCCACATACACAGAAATGACACTCCACTCTGCTGTCTTCATTGGACAAGCATCTAAAAGGTCTCTAATGATGTTTATCTGTGTCAGTGTTGGAACTTCTTATTTATTTTTTTTAGCTTTCCAGAGCTTCTAATATAAGGATGAGTTTGTTTTCTTTTTGTGTATTTATAAAATGAAAACTTCATTACATCGCATTCCTTAATTTCATTTCCCCTGTGAGTGGAAAAGCTGCACTTTCCAAGTGCCTAGATTGACATAAAATGCTGCTTTGTCTTTGACGCACTGGTTTAAGAATATCTACATTTCCGCCATTTGCTTTTACTGATTTTTTTAAATAGCAAAATGAATCTTAACACGGTGGTTATTTTAAAACATGCCTGATCGTAGTTCTCAAACTTGCCCTTTTTTTTAAATTCCTGTTATGTGTGTACAGATTGGCCAGTTCCAGCTGTTTTGTTTTTAGGTCTTGCTTTTCCTTCATATTAATATGGTCCAGCCATTGTTAAATTGTGCACATGATGTTTAGCTAAAAGGAAAATGGCAGCTTGTTTAAATATGTAAAGACAGTTTATACAGTGGCAGAAAAATAGTATGTGAACCTTTTGTTATGTTGTTTTTGCATTAATTTGTCAAAATGGGATGTGATCATCATCTAAGTCAAATGCTCTGACAAATATAATGTGCAAAAATATTAATACAAGTAAATGATCTTTAATGTTTTTATTGAGAACCAAAAAAAACCATCACAGTGTTGGTGGGAAAAATATGTGAACCCTTGATTTAATGACCTAACTGTAGCCATTTAAGTAAATGTTTGATGGTGTGGCCCAGAGCTACTTGGACTGATAAAACTATATTATGTATAAGATGTATAAGAATAATTAGCTTATCTTAGCCATGCTTTGCCCAAAAAACACTTATTTCTGATTTACATAACCCTGGAAAAGGTTAAAAAATAAATACAAATACAAATACTTTCACCAAATTACAGTTAGGCTACCGAAGAGTTGGCACCCAGTTAAAATGACCCCAAGAGAAAGCGTTTTTGTCAACATCCTTGACTTAAATGACGATCAGATCACATTTAATGACCAATTAATTTAAAAAAAACAGCTAAATTCCAAAGGGGTCACTTTTCCTTACCGAGGCACATTTTGAAGGTGACTCCTTTTGAGTAACCTCATGAAACAGGTCCAAAGATAGGTTCTGTCTGTTACTGGAGCTAGCCAGATCTCTGGTGGCCTTGGTTGCTGGAAGCAGTTGTTTAGCAGATGTCATTTCTTTTATTTTCGCACGTCCTGTTGTAGTTGGACGTTTCCTGTGTGCTCGCTACTCTTCCCAGATTTGTGATGATTTTCCATTCTTAAATGCATTCCTCAAGATATTGATGTAATCCAATAAGCAGCCAGATTTGTTTTTGTTTAATGAAGTTCAGCGAGTTCAGCAGATTCCACTGTTCTCACCAGCCATAAAGAAACAGAATCCTTCTGTTTCTGCTGTATGGAAATTATTCATATACCAAAGGCATTTGTTGCATTCTATGCATTATTTTAATCTTAATTTTAATTATTTGCCTTTCCTTTTGTTTTTTTGCTGCCCTCATCACTTGAATTCTTGCCATGTACAGTGGGGCTTAAGATTTATTTCCGCTGATGTTTGTTGTTTTAAGTTTAATCATCAAATTCCCAAGTGTACAATGAAGCCATAGTTTTTGATTCTTTGAATTATTACAATGCAACAACCATGACACTCCGTGAGATCTTTGATGCCATTCATGGGTCATAGTTTCTGATGTTGCAACATGTATGAAATTAATGTTTCTAATAGACAATGTCAGGTGATCTGCAGTAAAGCTTTGTTTGCAGAAATTATTAAAATAGGTGTGGTGCTTTTCACCTTGACCATGCAAATATGAAATATGCTGCTACAGTTTATAACACTGGAGCTGAAATAAACATACAAATGAAGAAATCTGTTTTTGCACTCTTATTTTTGTAGAAAGTAGCTTAGATGTTAATTAGCAACTGAGGAAGAAAAATTCAAAAAATATGTCAAGGAAATATGGAAATATGAAACTTTGAGCAGCCCTTACTTCACGTGTCCTGCAATAGTTTGGTCCCTCCAGTAGAGGGCAGTGTAGGTTTATAGATCATACCAACTAGCTGGTACCGTGATCCGTGCTATATCATTACATGATTTCAGCTGTGATCAGCATGGTGGTTCAGTGGTTAGCACTGTCTTCTTCCCACAGTCCATACACAAACATTTGTGGGGGTAGGTGAATTGGCTATTTTTATTATATTTTTTTTTTATTGCCTTTAGGTTCAAGAGTGTGAAAGGGGTCCAGAGTGTACACTGCCTCTAGCCCATAAGCTCCAGCCTCCTGTGAATCTGTTAAAGGCAAATCTGTCGCAGATGGTTGGAGTTTTATTTTTTGCACATATACAATACTTATCATATTGCAAAATTTACTTATACCATGCTGAATAAGATTTACTGAAAAACACACATGTCCCATGTAAATAGAGTTTTACCTACAGATATACTGTATGTCACCTAAAGGTCTACAGGCACACAGAAGCAATCAGCCTTCATTTACCTCATACTGTATTCCGAGCAGTAATTATAAAGTTGTCTTCAAGTGTTTCATATGATTTGTATAAAGATAAATGACATATCTATTTTATTTTAAATGTATCTTTTATTTGCAAAATAATGCACGTAATGCCAAAAAAAACCAAACCCTGACTGATCTAAGACGGAGACAGTGCAGCGCTTTATCCCGAGCAGCATGCCTGAAGACACGTACACTGGTGCAGTAGCAGCATTGTCCCCGACGTGTTTAGTTTTGGCCCTCGTCAGTGCAGGTTTGCTTATCTGGATCACACAATGAGCAGCCCGTGTCCTGTCGCTGTCACAATCACCTTCATCTGCAGTAAACTGTCCCACTACTTTATGCCTTCATCCCACAGATAAGAATCCTGGAAAATTACTCTTCTCTCTCCTCATCCCTCTCTATAACAATCAACGCTAACCGAGGGATGAGCTGGATACTTCACTCTATCTGCTGATGATGTGAGAAAGAAAGCCAGCGCCTCTGCTGGCGTCGTAACATGAGGGATCCAGTTACACCATGCAGAGGAAGTTTATGCGTGTTCCCATGTGAAATGATCAGGGCTGCTTTAGGGGCTCTTTATCTTCTCCAACAAGTTTGTCAGGCAGTCACGGCATATTAGAACACTGACAAAGATGGTCTTTGTGGTCTGGGTTGGTTTCCCTGCTCATCTGCTTCAGGATCTGCTTGTTTTTCAAAGCATCACTGGCCACCTTGAAGAGGACCACGATTTGCTCCATGACCGCAGTGATCTCACAGACAAGCGAGGTAAACTCTTCGGGTTGACTGTGGTGTTTTTGTTTTTGTTTTTTGGGGGTTTTTTTTATATTTCAACTGGCATTATTTCACTTCCCAGGAACTCTCTTTTCAAACCAGGTGATTGGAAATATCTCTGATTCACTAAAGAAAGTGTTAAGAAACTAATGTTTTGAACTCCTCCTGTGCCTTTTCTTGAGTCACCTACAAAATCCAGTTAATCCAGATGGTCCAGTGGTACATTTAGAGTCACTCTATGAGTCTGAAATATGAAAGAGAAAAAAAACAGACAAGAGAATGTTGTTTTAAATTCTCCAAAGTGCAGATGTTACAATGAAGTCCAAGGAAATATTAGAATAATAGTTTTCCTAACCTGAAACTTCACCCTCTTTAACAAACTGCTTTATCTGATAAGCATGTTTTTATACAGCCTGAAACTCTGACAGATACAGTCAGATATTCAGAGCCGTCAAAACAGACCTTATCTCTCTCTTTATGTCTAATTACCTGTTTACTCCAAGGGCCTAGAATAGATAGTGCTGCTGTGAAAAACTCACTTCGGATGAAATCATCTCATGCTCATACCGTTGTTCAGCTCCTGAACATATGTGTGCACAATAAGCTGAGTTAAATACATTTAGACCTTTTAACATCAAAGTCTGTATTCTCATTTGATAGTGCTATACACATAATAAAACACAATTTTTCCTCTTAAAATTTCTCAAAATTCCTTTAAAGATAAACTGGGGGGAAAGGAATGCCACTAACCAGGATTTACTGTTGTACTTATCATTTAGAAAGCTAAGAACTAGTACTAAGAACTAAGAACTAGTACTTCTAAAAACTATTTAAAAACCATCTTTGTTGTTTTCCTGAGCAGGCTCTGAATTGCTTCTGCTCATACAAACGTTATGGTAACACAGACTTAACCTTTCTTAAAAAAATGTGAAGCCATAAATGCCATCTTATCAGTCAAGCCCTCGCAGCATACCAGCCTGCATGACACTTCTTCCAGTGACATTGGAACGCCAACATTGTTACCAGTTTCTTTCAGCTGGGACAATAGAAGAGCCCTCTTATGCACTATACCTTCCACTCTGGTTCTTCAAAGAGAAACAAATAACCTCTGCTGAACCTATTTATTTCAGAAATAACTGAAGCATCTCTGGAGACTATGTCTGATGTACAATTACGATTAAATTCCCATTAAGCACGAAACTCTTAAGGTCTCAGAGTCTGGAAAAAGAGTGGAGATGCCCGGAATCCAAGGTCCGAGGTCCAATCTAAAGTTTCCACAGACAGTGATGGTTTGGGGAGCCATGTCATCTGCTGGTACTGGTGCAATTTTTAAATAATAACAGTCTTAAGTAATATTCTAATTTTCCGAGATTTGGGTTTTTCACTAGCAGTTAGGCACAATTGTTACATTTTTGAACCAAATTAGTGAAATAAATCAACTTTCTGATGGTAGTCTAATTTGTTGAGATAGCGTATGCATTCTCTGAATGTCCTCAGGACAATGCAGTTTAATATCAGAGCATCTTTTTACTTGACATTTTAGGACTTTGTAGAGATGATACTGTCTTTGTTGACTCTGCACCATCTTTAAAGTGCTGCGCTCAGTCAATTTTTGCACAAAAAAAAGTGTAATAGCCCAACCTGAGGAAGACCTGCGAGCTGTATCAGGTCAGCAACTGGGCTGCATGCTAGAGCTTAGAGCCTAGTCTACATCTTCTTTCCATGAATGTATTTATTTCCCAGTTTTTTTTACGAAGCACTTTTCCTCCTCATTGTTCTGCTCCCATATAAAGTCACTTGATCTCATTTTCACCCTCATGTACTGTACAATGCTCCCGCTGTCTTGTCTTCTCACGCACAGACTGTCACACTGTCGTTTCGATGAGTGAGTGATCCTTTTAACATTTACTTTATGATCCACCATCTGGTTGAGTTACATAATGTTTTGCACCCAAAAAAAATCCTTCCGTAAAACCTTAGTAAATGTGTTTTCTGTGTCGTTGAACAAAATCAGTTCTTTTATAGACAGAAGAAAACAACAGCGTGTTTGTGTGTAAAATGAATGTTCAGAGGCGTACATGTAAGGCAAACATTTTAATGGAGAAATCAGACCTTAACCATCAGGGATATGATAGAATAATATACTAGTTCAAATCTAAAACGGCATACATCATTTCAGTTTGACCATAGTGTTGATCCCCAGTTCCCACTGCAGTCCCACAGGTACGGCCTGTATTGATAAGCTCTGCAGAAGGACTCAATCAGTGAAGATGGAACTAAAGCGTCTCTCACTCCAAGTCTCTCCACTTTGTAAAAATCCTTAAAGCACTCCGATGTCTGCTGCTTCCTTTTCGTCTTGTACCTCCGGTTCTGAAACCAGATTTTTACTTGGGTCTCAGTCAGTCTCAAGGCAGCGGCCAGGTGAGCTCTCTCTGGGGCCGACAGGTATCTCTGGTGGTTAAATTTCTTCTCCAGCTCCAGCACTTGAAAGTGTGTGAACGCAGCCCTGGAGCGCTTTTGTTTGGCAATGGAGGGAAACCCACCGGAGACTGCGTTGGTGGAACAGGACGTGTCCAGAGAGTCTGTAGAGCAGAGATGCGATCAGGTCAGCTGAGTCAAAATTTCGGAACCGTTGTTTTAAAGTTGCACTCTTAACCGA
Organism: Arothron firmamentum; assembly: GCA_016586285.1. NCBI lineage: Eukaryota > Metazoa > Chordata > Actinopteri > Tetraodontiformes > Tetraodontidae > Arothron > Arothron firmamentum. Next base: position 177,030 of record BJFM01000582.1, on the reverse strand, counting down.
ACGAACCTGAGGAATTTCAACAGTAGCTCACCTGACTGCTCTCCAAGCTCGGACTCCTGAGGGCAGAGCTTCTCTGACAGCGTTTGAGGTTCTTCTTCCCACCGTGGGCTCCTCTGCTCCTCCTCCTCCTCCTCCTGCGAGCAGCATTTCCCACAGCTGGAGCTGTCCTTGAAGGAGAGGATGTCCTCGATGAAGAAAGAAGTCAGAGGTTTGACTTTACCAGACATTTCCATCTGTTAACCCTCCGACCACGGGGGTGCCAAGGGGGATGTCGAGAAAGCAGTGTGTCTCCTCTCACACTCCCATGGTGTGAATTTATACAAGAGCAGGGGAGGGTTTAATCTGACTGCACCGACAAGTGAAGGAGGCGGGACAGAGAACTCTGCTCGCCCTTCACCAGCATTCATTTGTTACTTCTTCAGATGAAGACAAACCATTTTTCCTAATATTTACTTTAATACCATTTTCTTGCAAATTCTTGTACATGTTTGTAAAAAGGTTTGCATAGTTTGCTTTTAAAAGTCCATTATAGTCTAAATTTAGAATATAGAAAGCCTGAGAGCCTATATTAAGGGTTTGATGTTTTGCCTTTGCAGTTTTTGTATGTCACCAAACTAATATTGTATTTATAAATCCATGTTATATCATTGCTGCTTTTACCCTGAATAGTAGAAATGGCTCACTATATAAAAACATGATAATATCCAGCAGGAGTTCCTATGATGATATGTAATGATCATGAAGGCAAAAACAGATCTTTTTTCATTCAAATCATCCTAATCCATTTATCTGCTCATCTCTCTCTCTCTC
>BJFM01000582.1:145227-173051 GCA_016586285.1 Arothron firmamentum | reverse complement strand
CACACACACACACACACACACACACACACACACACACACACACACACACACACACACGTTCTGCATTTCATTTGAAAAACTAAATACATTTTAATGACACAGTTCTCAGATGTATTCAACCGGGATAAAACGACTTATTTCTTTATTTTGCATCGTGTGAACCCCTCGCTATCTCTGCCTCATCACAGATTGACGGGTCTGACTGGAACTGTTTCCCGTTTGATTGAAAGTCTGAAAAAGTTGAAGAGCCACTCTGTCTGCGGGTTTGTTTACCCAGCAGAGCTCCGGCACAGGACAAGCTCTCCGACCTTATCAGCGGATTTGTGAATGGGACAATAATGAGCTCAGTTTGATAGAGGTCAGGTGTCACCCCGTCCATTAGCTGCTTGATGAGTCTCTTTGATAAAAGGTGCAGCATCGAGCTTTCTCACCATCAGAGTTCCAATCAGGTATGTTAATAAACTAGCCCTACACAGCATTCATTCCTTCTGTTTTAACTTATTTACCTTACATGTAAGTATCAAAGTGTATTATCTGTGATCAATTAAAACAGAAGACAAAAGGTATTTATCTGTATATTAGAATTTATTCCGCCTCCCTCAAAAAAAGAAAAATGCACATTTTTAATCATTATTCTGACGTTTTCGTATAGACAACGTAAGGGTTATTCATTTCAAAAATGAAATTCTGGATTGAAAAGAAAATATACAATTTGCTTCTATCTTCAGAAAAACAATAAATTTCATACAAATATACACCCCGCTACTGATATCTGTCTTTTTTTTTCTTTTTTTTTTTGTTGATCACCAGCCCCTCACACCCTGCAATGAAGCGTGGAAGTGTCCGTGGTTGACGGGCCTCTCTCTGCCCGCTGTGAAGTCGAGCATGTGGTTGTGGGCTGATGGTGACACGCTGTGATAACCGCTGCCGTACAAGCCGCTGCTGTTCCCGCATCCAAACATCTGATATTGTCCCAGAGTCGCGTTATAAGGCGCCGAATGCGAGGCCGCGCCGCACAGCTTCCCGTCGCGCACCAGCACCGGCACCGCCACCCTTCTGGGCGCAGGTGGAAACCCGACCAACTCCAGCGTCTTGTCCTGCTTCTGCCGCTTACATTTGTACCTCCTGTTCTGAAACCAGATTTTCACCTGCGTGGATGTGAGTTTGAGGGTGTGCGCCAGGTGTTCTCTCTCCGGGCCGGACAGGTAGCGCTGCTGTCTGAAGCGCCTCTCCAGCTCAGAGACCTGCGACTGGGAGAAGAGGACCCGAGGCTTCCTGCGCAGACTGGCTCTGGTTTTTGTATTTTTGCTGAAGTCAGGTGAACTTATAAAACTTGCCATATCTGGGAATCAGAAACAAAAGTCAGTCATAATCGAAACTTTGATTAAAAACTAGACAAAATTCTATTTTTTCTAAGTTTTCTGGATCCTCTTTTGTGTCTTCAAATAATGGCTTTACACTTTTAATATTTTTCTAAATAAATTATTTAAATTTGAAAAAGATACATCTTTACATTTGTTTCTCACATTAAATGCAGAATAATAAAGAATGCAGAAATGAAAGATAATTATTCTAATTACAAAAGATTTAAGGGATGGAGTCATTTAAGACATCTAATTTGTTAAAGGCGTTTTATTCATTTTATTTATTGGTGGATTAATTAAAACGGGGAACTTTTGAGGATCACGTGCCTTGTTGATCAGGCCTGTGTAACCTCATATGTGCAGCTGACGAGTTATCATATCAAATCTCACCGTGTTCATTTATCTCCTCTTCTGTCGCGGAGATATGAGCGTCGACCTTCTCCGGCATCCCGGAGACCAACGGCGGCTCCGGCTGCACGTCACAGTGGCCCCTGTCCCCCTGCTGATAATGCACCGGGGCGTCCTGGCTAGCCACCAAGAATTCATTTGCAAAGTTGTTCTGATGCTCCAGATTCAAAATATCCTTTACCGAGAAAGGCGTCGTGCTGGCCGAACTTGGATCCATCCCCGCAAAGTGTTTCCGCAGCGATACGGACGCGTGTGACGCACAGCGCTGCTGCCGGACCCCTCTCTGGACTGACTATCAGCGAGAGCCTGGCGGGATCGAAATAGTCCACAATCCACCTCGGGAAAAAGTTAGATATATATCTGTGACCCCCTCTCCAGCAGACTGACCACTACCCCGCCTCCTCGCACTTCTCACCTTACAGGAACACCCCACCCTGTTCTCTAATTAACCAGATTTATTAATTAAGACAGGACACAGGACAGAATCATAAGGTCATTGAATTTTCTGAAATTCGCCGTGATACTTTATTTTATCCTCCACTTTTGCTGTGTGAGCCAATGATGAAAAACGACCTTCTGATTTGAAACCGTTTTGAAGAAGATTTCAAAAAGAATGAAAGAAAGACCCACTGGAAAGGAAATGTTAAGTGGAGCCCATTTTTTTTAGACTGATTTGTTCAGTAGCCTTCAGCCAAACGCGGCGTCTGGTCAGCGGAGTGAAGCCACTTGAGAGGCCTGCTGAGTCCTCGGGGGTTGAGTGATCTTTGCTGATGTTGAACTGCTCTACCTTCAACATTGTTTTCCTGCCTGGTTATTAGTGTTCTCAGGCCACAACAAACAGTAACTTTATACCTGATGTTGTGGAAGAGGAGCGGCGGAGGCGCCAGCCTGCGACGCTTGACTGAGGTCGAGCCGCGCGTCCGCGCAGACAGGAACAGCGACAGACGCACGCAGGGGGCTTCGGAGAGCACCTAGACAATCAGACAGCGCCAGTAGATCATTTATTGGAGTGATAATACATAATGCAATTTTTTTTTTAAAAAAAACATACTGAAGGACTTTTATTGATGCAAACCGGCATCGACTCATGATCAAATTGCGGTTGTGAAGTGATTAGTTAGTAATTAAAGTTTGATTCATGTTGTTAATGAGGATTTAGGACAATGTTTTTTTAATGAATAGCATGACGTCTATACAAGTGGGAATATGCATATAATTGCATAAATATCTTTTCAGAATCGTTTTTATTCGTTCATTATCTCCTGAGGTGACCCATACTGCTGTTTTTGACCCCATGCAAAAGTGTGTGTGTGTGTGTGTGTGTGTGTGTGTGTGTGTGTGTGTGTGTGTGTGTGTGTGTGTGTGTGTGTGTGTGCGCGCGCTCTTGTACTTGCTACAGCAGAGTACAGAGATTTCGGGGAAGTGAGGACATTTTGGCTGGTCCTCACAACTACAAAGAAGTGGTTGGGGTCAACACTTGGTTTTAAGATTGAGTTTGGAATTGCGGTTTAGGTCAGGGTTAGTCTCAGGGGGTTAGTTGGATGGTTAGGGTTAGGGACCCGGGTTAGGGACCTCAGTATGTAAGTGAAAGTCCTTACAAGGATATGATTGTGTGTGTGTGTGTGTGTGTGTGTGTGTGTGTGTGTGTGTGTGTGTGTGTGTGTGTGTGTGTGTGTGTGTGTGTGTGTGTGTGTGTGTGTGTGTGTGTCTGTAAAAGAGACTAAAAACAGTGAAAAGTCAGTGTGTCCACTGGGGAACAGAGTGGAGTTCTTCTATATCGACTAGTTTAGATCAGAGAAATGAATAACAAAAACCTGGAGACATTTCCCCATCAGAGGTTCCAGTCAAAGTGACAACAGGTAAGTTGATCTTTATTAAATTCAGTTTTTTTTTGTTGTTGTTGTTGTTGTTGTTGGCAGCTGCAAATAGTCAGTTTGAATATTAAAAAAAAAACCAAACAAACAAAAACATGCTGACACTTCTTTTCGTTGACATCAAACTCTTTTTTCACAGGACAAACACTCGTGTGGCAGTTGTTGTCAACTAAACCTTGTTGCTGGGTCTGGTGATCCTTAGTTCAGCCCAATTGTGCTGCTGCAAACAAAGCTGGGGTCACTCACTCACTCACTCACTCACACACACACACACACACACACACACACACACACACACACACACACACACACACACACACACACACACACACACACACACACACACGCACACACACACACGTACGCACACACAGTCTGTCGAGTGTATAGTAGCTGATTGCGGGTATTTACTGTTATATTTACTATGACAATAACTTTAAGTGGTCCAATCAACTTATGATTTTTTTCACAATCTAAAGGTGGTGTAAACCCTTTTCTTTTTTTGAGCATTTTGGTGAGCATTTTGTGAATTTTTTTTTATTTTTTTTTATTTTTTTTTTTTTTTAGCTTCTACGGCACACAATTTGGGATCCTTTCCCTTGACTGGACCAGAGGTAATCAGAGTTGATTAAAGACAAAAAGAAAGAAACAAATATGTTCTCAGCAGTCTCTGGTAATGGTCATGACTACCAGCACTGCTTTACAGTCATGCTGTGTATTACTGGCAATTACATACATAATTTATGAATTGAAATATATGTTTTTCCACAGAGGAGAGAAACAAGATCTCATCACTGAAGTCCCTTTTATAAAAGGTTAACCAGTGGTTTGATTTTGTGATAAATGACATCTTAAATGCCGTACATAATTTTACTTTTAATGTGGTGTTTAGTGACTTGTGGTTTAAACTTAAACAATGTTCAACAGTCTCTAAAGCCTAACTTCTTACTCTCTTAAATGTGACAGTTCCTAAAACAAGCACAGGTTAATCTGACAACAAAAGAAACCTGAACTGCAGGAGGAAAAAAGTGAAAGGTCTGCCTGATTTTGGTCATTCAAGGTGTCCTATTTGATGGGTAAATGACCACAGCTGCATCCACCGAAAACTTGAAGCACTGCTGTCTTTGGGTTTCTGTGCCTAAAATTCAAAGCCTCTGCTGAAGGTTCCTTCACTTACCTCATCACTGTAACATAAGAAGGCCTGAGCGCTAAGTACAGTTTAACAGAAAATAACCCCAATTCATCATGCAGCAAAATGGGAGTCTGATAGCAGCTGAAACAAGAGCTAAAGCTGCCCTATGCAGACTGAAACTGAAACCTCGTTGAAACCGATTTTTTCTTTTTCTTTTTTTTTTTTTGGACATTTCTGTTGAGAGATGGGCTCTGGCCAGATTGTGTGATGACCGAAATGAAGAAAACATGTAACTATCCACGTGTATATATTTCCTGTATGCTTCCTCTGGTATGCTTTTGAGTTCTGAAAATATAGTCTACATAAATTAATTTTTGTCAAATTTTATGTCAAATTAAGGCTCAATTCTTTCATTACAGATTTGGTGACAAAGAAAATACTGTATATGTCCCGGTGTTTATTTTTTAAATGTTAAAATAATAGCTTACAATAGCTTTATAAGAGGACTTCATTGGTGATGAGTTACAAACATTCATGTAAGAAAGGTGAAGATCAAATATAAGTTTGATATGAATGAAACAAGTATGGCTGCTACAGCGGCGTAGTTTTTAATCACGTGACATTGTGTTTGGTTTACTGATTGCTGCTTCCCGTTTAGCCAGTAGATGTCGCTGTCACATCGCGTTAATTCCAGTGCCACCTGAACTACAGCATATTTATATTTATAAGTTAAATATAAAATAACAATAATAATAATATGATTGCTTGAAATACTATTGGCTGAGTGATATTTTAATTTTAAATCCAGGTCACAAATTATAGGGTACAATGATATTACTGCACATTTGGAAAGTGACCAAATGTGCAACCCACTGGGATTTCACTAACAGCTCCCATGTATTTCCAGATCATGAAGGAAAATGTTTGGATAAGTGATTGTGGTCAGGCCAACCAAATAACAATTACACCCTTTAGGTCATAATACAAACACATCATTTCTAAAATAACAGGAACCTGTCAGATGGAACCATTACCGTATTTATAGACACAAAGTACTATACAGTCATCTTTTCTGTATGAGTGGGGACGAGAAAAATCAATCTGAGAGTTGGTGACTGACTAAACAGAAGGATTTTTAGCAACTACACAAAGACCGAAAACCAAAGCGTGCCTGTAAACACTGACTGCTGTAATCATCATACTACACCTGTACGTACAGTGTTTGCATGTGTGGATAAATGCATGTTGTCCTCATCATATCCCTGTTAAATCTTTCTAGCCCATTTTCATATTGTCTACAATCTTATTTATCACATTTTTTAAAAGGGATATTGGTTTAGAGATTTTAGAGCATTTTATTTCCAGGAACCAGGATCTTATCCTCACCCAGAACCTACAAAAAATGATTCTATTCTACTCTGAAGAATCAAGATTTCAAGCATCTTGTTTTAATTCATCCTCATGTATTTTTTAAAAGAATGACAGCTTGATCTACAGGTTCACCAGAATACACAGTGAGCCAAAAACCCAAATCCATTTTAGTTGATTCTAGGGCACATCCAGAGATGATCTGGCAGAAGTGGGGGGGGGGACAACAACAACAACAACAACAACAAAAAAAATGCTCTTTGCCTTGCCACACCAGACCTTTCTTCCCTCAAATTTGATCTAATTTTCTTTCCTGTCCTTGGGTATTTCCCCACAGAAATGGAGAAGATTGTGATTGCTGTGTAAGATTGGAGTGGATCTAATCTCGCCCTGCCCTCAGTCATACTCCATTTCACTGCACATCTAATTTGTCACACTGCTGATGAATATGCCACAAGTTTCATGGGAAAGAGGAAGACATGATGAATATAAAACAAACTGGTAGAGGAGAGAAGTACTTTCAGCACATTTCTTCTTCTTCCCACCAGATTACAGAATTTATACATGCACAGATGTGCTGCAGTCCTCCCTTTGCGTTAACCAATACTTCATGGTCAACATCACTTGTAATATTATGTCACTGTGTGCAGAAATGCATTCATTGCTCCTACTGGAAAGACACTGCTAGCTATGCACCCAGAAGTCGCATGCATGTGTAAGCAGTCTTAAAAAGCAAACACATCAAATGTTGTATAAAAAAAAACACCCAATAAAAATAATAAAATGCAAGCAGATGGTATTAGTCGCATCTGCGTAATTGTGGTCTAATCTTGTCATTTTTCCTTAGTAGCCTGGTTGCCATTGTCAGGGTGCTGATACGCTCGGAAGCAGTCCAAGCAGCAGGCAAGTGAATAGGCAGGGTCAAAAATCTGTGCAAATGTTTCCTGGCAACCAGATATTTCTCTGTGTTGAAAGCAGTAATTCCATCCCAATTGCTTTTAAAAGTTGCCCACTACATATGCAGTGATGTAAGCAGGCAAAAAAGCTTCAGCCAGAGATGAATTTTTCTAACTGACAAAATGAAAAACCACTGGGGGGGAAAAAACCCCCACCACCACCACCAACAACAACAACAAAAAAACAATTGTTATGCTCCTCATGCTTGTTCTATATTCATTGATAGTTTGAAAGCGAATGTCTCTTTAAAGCAGGAGAGGATCAAAATCTGTGTGCAGAGCTGCTGCATCACCTATCCATGAGACTGGAGTGCAGCTGATGAGAAAGCCCTTCAGGACTCTTCCCTAAATAGGCATGAAATTATATCTCCCTCTGACTGAGATTAGCGTCCACGAAGCCTCTTGCATTCTGCCCCCCCCCCCCTTTTTTTCCCCCCTCAGGCTCTCCGAGCAAACAGGCACTTTGCAGTTCAGCTCCTTTAAGTTAAAGAAAGTTCATTTTCATCGGGAGGTGTTCTCCGTGTCCTTTCCTTTGCGTGTCCTGCAGGAATGATCACATACTCTGAAGCCATGCAGTAAACCGCAACACAGTTCTGTACCTGTGAAATATGTTTAACACAGCAGCTACTGCATCATTCGGCGGAAGGAATCGGATTGACTGCGCACACAACTATCATGATCACGTTGCTGGTGCATTATATGGACATTTCAAATGCACTATCAACGATCATAAAACAATATAGATGCAGCTTACAGGAAATCAAAGGTGTTATGGATGCCCTTCACTCAGTATAATGTAGCGGTTGACTGGCTGCTAGTATATGGTGTCAGTTTATAAACATTGCAACAAAATCCCAAAAGAATAATTTTAAAAATGCAAAAGAAAGAAAAAACAAAAAGAATCATTACTGATCACCCAAAATATAAAATATTTCAAAGATATTATATTTTAGTTCAAGTGTCCAGTACATTGCACAATGAATGGGCACACAAGCCTTGCACATATTCTTTCCCAGAGGAAGCGCCAAAAAAATAATGTGTGCAGTGTAACATTTAGTGAAGGTTTAATTATAGACTTGACTTAGTATGTGGCTAACAGCTACAACGGACGTCATGGTTGGAGGGAGGACGTGCACAAGCCCCTTTCCCCAAAGTGGAAAATCAGGACAAAGGGACACTATATCATACAGCGTAATCTATAATTTCATGACTAAAGAGAAGAAGCTTTATAAGTGTAAGGTGAAAGGGGTCTTTCATACGAACATGCAAAAACACACACAAGCTTGTACTGCTATCTTTGTGGGGACTTTGTGGGAAGATCTAATGTGTTCCCCAGGCCCACGATGAGTTTTTCAGCTTGGGTGACATTTGGAGACCTGGGTAACAGTTGAATGTTTAGGAGTAAGAGGGTTTGATACCAAGAGTGACACATGGATTAGCCTCTGCAACTCACCATACAATACTACAGACTACAGGATTCAAGATTTAATATCATAGCTAATAATTCATACTCTCTGTTAAACTAGCTAATTAGACTAGAAAGGTTCTGTAGAGCCTTGTGTGCTAGCAACCAGCAAACTTAATCCAACTCTACAGAGAGACCGAAGGTCTGCTTTTGAACTTACAACAGGTGACACAGTGAAGCGGCAACATCAGTGTGTTGTGTGTGATATGACACTGGAATCATAAGGTTTCAAAAAAACATTACATGCCTCCATAATGATCCACCAGAACTCAAATTTAAATCAAAAGGCTATTGCTTTCGCCGTGTTTTCAGCTTGAATTTGACCTGGTGCTCTACTCATCAGGATCACACTCTTGAAGCTCATCTTAACGTATCTATGGGATCACATTTGCTGTGGTGAGCAGACAGAAGAGGTGACTTTGCAATTTAGGTTCATCCATTCGTTGCAGAGAAATGCACATGCAAATAATAAGAGCAAGACCACATATTTGATATATCCTATTTTATTTATATAATATTTTATTTCTGATCAGTAAAAGACACACAACTGATGCATTTGTATCTTCAATGATTTTTCAGTACAGAGGAAAAACCCAAACATATATACAGTATGGGTATATATGTAAATGGGTGTATTTAAAGTGCAAGTGATTTACAAGGGTCAATCATGCGTTACATAGCATCAGAAACTTCAATCATCTCCTTAAATTCTTGATAGATTTTTGAATCTGATAGCAAAATAACTGTCACTTATATATGAATACAAAATAAACTTTACTAATCACCAAAGTATTTTCTTTTTATTTGTTTAAGCACAACATTTATCAATCTATTTCAAGTCTTGAGAGGAAAGAGTACCATGAAGTGTCAGAAGTGAAGGATTTTTTTTTTTTAGTCTGTAGAATTGACAGGAAAGCTCACTGTGGGTCAGTTTATCAACACTCCAGTACCACATTAAGCATCCTATACTTGAATTTGGGGAAAAAAAACTAAGTGAATTCTTCTCACTCTCCCTTTTTTTTTCTGAACAGTCTTCATGGGTCATCTAACGTGGACGTGTTCTTGTCAGAAGAGACATTCAATATACAGGTACATTCTCGGAAATGACCATTTACATTTGACTTGAACAGGAAACAGTCGCTTTGCCCTGGCCAGATATCTTTGACACAAAGAACATTTACAGAAAAATAAATAGGACGTGGACATTAGAATGTGGTAAGTAGAAGTGTGAACGGATGCTGTGCTCACTGTGCGTTGACAGATCACAGCAGACAGTACACAGGGGCATCCGGACAGACAAGTTTTTCGCAGCAGCTTTTTTTGGGGGGTTTTGGATTGACCCATGGAAAACAAAGACAAAGACATGAAGAAGCCCCGGCCCTTCGGAATGTGAAAGACGCTGTATGATTTCCGTTCGCAGGTTAAATAAAACACATTGTAATTGCACGTGTGCTGAATGTTTCAATGCCCTTTATAGTGGTTAAGATGCAAAGTGCATAATTAACATAAAAAAAATAGTAAGCTAGGATAAATATTACAGTGTGACTCGCTCTTACTTCCCAAATCAGTCCCTCGGACATGCTATCTCGTTTCACACCAACCCAAACAGGAGAAATTGTATTCACAGAACAAAAAGGAACAAAAGTCCATGAAGAAACACAGAAAGCAAATGAGAGAGATGATGCATTTGCCCTGTTAGTGCAGTATGACAACATATACACGCTGCTGCTTTATTCATACAGCATCAGCTGGCACTGGATGAATCCATCTTTGTGTTGGTATGAATCCTTTATGTGTAAGAATATTGCATAGTTTGGAATTCTTAACGTCGCTGTTAAAATGACACTGACATCTGCATTCAAATCTGTGCTTCATTCTCGCTCTCGGTATGCCATGGAATATCTGCTCGGTTAATCTCAACCGGGGTCATTGTGGCAGAATTGATCATACCATTCTTTCGGATAGCATTTCTAAAAGAAGAAAGAAGAAAAAAAATTAAGATGCTGACTTCTAGGGTTTTGGATTTTCAGAATAGTTTTAGTTGTTTCTAAAATTGACAGCTATACAGAATTTTTTTTGGCGCGCCAACATTTTGAATTTCTGAAAGTCAGACTGTAGCGGAACATTATTCCTCTAAATAAAATAAACACCAGCATGAACCCCCCTCTGCTCTGTAGAGAATGATTGTCTTGATCTCAAAAGGCCATTAGACTGATCATGCATGCACACACCCTTGTACTTCTATCTTTGAGGACTTACATAGGCATAATGCATTCCCCAGCCCCTGAGCCTAACCTGACCTAACCTGAACCCAATTCTGACACAACTTAAAACCAAGTCTTAACCCTCAAACAATCTTCTGAAGTTGTAGCAAGTACAAGAACACACACACACACACACACACACACACACACACACACACACACACACACACACACACACACAAAAAGCCCTTCTACCCCTGATCAGACTTGATGAACTGTTTTTCCTGAAAACAAAAAGTATAAGCTATATGACTAGTTGTCTGATTTTCCACCATTTTCTTTCATTATCATGTTACAACAAGTGACACTGTTGGGCCTCTTTAACTCCTACTGGCCTCTTACAGTGGCTTTGTCTTCCTGGAACAGATTCTTGTGAAGGCCCTCAATTAATTTGCGTCATGTGGAGCTTGAAGAATAGACTACTCTGAGGCAATGTTGCCATAGATTTATGTTTCTTTTCACATTTTGTGACTCTGTTGGAAAAAGAATAATGCTATGGCCTTTCAAGTAACTGCCAGAATGCAGCTTAAAAACAGAATCTGCCATAATATAAATCTCATGAAAGTAAAATGTACACATACCTTAATATACTGTATATAGACTCACAATAAATAAAGCTATCAAATGAGGGCAATTTGTGGGATTCAGCTAACGCTGCAATAAAATATTCTCAAATATCAGCAGAAGAGGAGGGAATAACCTCTGTTTCAGTACCCACTGAGGTGGAATCAGAAGGTGTAAGGGGGCTTTTTCCAAGCAAGTACGATACAGCCTGATGTCAAAGAAACGAAATGACACAAATCACCTTACCAAACATCCGAAAGGAGGTGACACAGTGAGCTTTTCTTACAAATAATACCGATATATCTCTGTATACAACTACTGGCATCTAATATGAAGAATGTATATAAACTGGCACTGACGCTTGTTTTTCTTAGTTGGCCTAATGCACAAAAATAGTTCTATGAGTCTGGATTTGATATTTGGAGGACACGACATTGTTTCTGAATGTCTTTAAATATGCACGTTTAATAAACAAAGCTACCATCCAAACCATATCACAACTGTACTAAAATCCCCTGTAAGAGTACCTGATGCTGGTGTATATTTTACTGTGGTAATATTTAATCCATAACATGCAACTAGGACAATGGTCACTAACTAATTAATGAAGTTAGTTTTTAACCACATTTTCTCTCAAAATGAAGCGATGCGATAAAGTGGTCCCTTGTAACACCTCTCAAGTAGACCTGACAGGAATGACCAACAGTGTTCTCCTATGGCCAGCACAGAGTCATGACATGGGCCGCATCGAGTCACCAGTGTCAGCTCGCGTCTATAGCTTAGAGCTCATGTTAAAATAGTTGCCATGACAGAACTTCTTGGTAAATCCGTAAACTAATTGAAACTACAATTATGCATAAAAACGTTAAATAAAATAGTAGGAAAATAAATATCAATCCGACAAGGCTTTTTTTTTTTTTTAAATAGTCATTCTCTGTCTGGATGCTGGAAGTCAGTATATATCTCATATAGTCTCACGTCAGAGAAGGGTGATTATCAGTCCGAGAAAATGGCTGACATCAGTCTCATCAGCGAACATGGTAATCAGCTACTGCACATACACGGCTGCTTCACGCACACTCAAGAACATGAACACTGACTCCACGAAACATGATCTCACATATACCACAGAGCTCCACAGTCGGATGCATCACGAGAGTCTCAATACAAGATATGCTGAAGGGCATTTTCTGATAGCGAAGCCTTGGCCCCAGACCGGGACCAACTTTCTGTGCTAGGTGACACTTTTCAAACACCGTGGCTACATCTGCAATCACAAACAACAAGACAGTTATAAGTGCTATAGCTAAACGCTATTTTGGTATTTCGTGAATATCATTCAGGGCAGTTTGTAGATTTTTTGGTCAGTTTTAGGTCACCTCTAAAAGGTTTCCATGAATCCTCTGCAGACTCTCTCTATGAGCACTCTGATTTAGAGGGCTAGCTATGGCTGTCTCAGATAATGCAATTTACAGTACATTGAACCTTTGTATTAGTGTCATAAAATAGAGATAAACTCATTTCCACATGTCATGCTCACAATTTGACTGCTGTGGAAATAGTAGATACACCAATAATTGACAACTCTTATCAATAAACATATTATAATAATCCTACGAATGATTTGTATCAGTGACAATAATAATGGCATTTAGATTTGTCTAGTATGGACTTAAGAGTAATGAACCACTATTTTTTTTTCTAATTTTTTCCCCCCCTGGCATCAGAAGACATCTTTAAGATGCATCTCTGATGGAGGAGATGAGGTGGAGTGAGCAGGACCATGTTGCGCGAATGCAACGAGCCTCATGTTCATCACTAACTGTAAACAGGTAAGTTTAAAAAGGGGGTGGTGGTGGTGTGTGCAGATGTGGTGTGTGTGTGTGTGTGTGTGTGTGTGTGTGTGTGTGTGTGTGTGTGTGTGTGTGTGTGTGTGTGTGTTGGGAGGGGTGTTCGTCAGGCCAATAGTGGAGAATATACAACAACAATCGAAACTCTGATATCAAATCTACAACCGGTCTGGCATTCCCTAAAGGTGCGTTTTTCTGTAACTTCCAGTTTAGCGGAGGAATATGTTTTGCCACCACTGGGAAATGGAGGAGAATTCATCATGTTTTTGAGGAATGTGTGAATCTGATTAGAAGTTAGGAGCTATCGCCGGTTGAGCGCCGCTTGCCAAAGCTACTGGCAGATTCTCTGCTTCGCAGATTAGGCTGGATCTTGTACATATGGGGACCCATGGAAAAGCGCCAGCTCCCACGGCCCTCCACTCCAGTTGGGATGGCAGCAGCTGCAGCCACAGCGGTGGATGGGCAGGGCTTGCTCTGCAGCAGCTGAATAAGCATGGTCATCTCTGGGCTGAGCCGGGACACCATGCTGGTTCTAATGCGGTCCACCGTGTCCTCATCACAGTCCATCAAGCTCTGAAGCAGCTTGCCATAAAACCTGGAACGAGGCACAGCATCACAGGACGACATTTTGTTTGAGCAAAAATAACAGAAAAGTGTCATAATGGAATCATGTTCCCCCCTGTGGCATTTGAAATCTCTATATTTTCTGGACATATGCAGATAAAAATGTAAGTTATCCATATGGGAGCGACATTTGTTACAAAGCCTTGCTCTCTAACTGCCTTTACCTTTTAAACACAAACTGCAATCCTACAAGTATTAGAACAATAATAGAAATAAAACATCTTGCAAACTTGACATTCCTGTTTCAGTTCACTGCAGGAACAGGAAAAGGCTACCGGATGGTAACAAAAAATGGAAAATCGATAGATATTTTGCCATGCTAAGCAGGGCTACAAACGTAGGTTTTCACACGGTTACTGTTTTTTAACTGAAAGATTTTTTTCCCCATCCTCAGCAGTCAGACGGCTGAGTAAGACCTCACCTATTAGGGAAGTGACTCGGTAGCTGTGCCACTTCACCAATAGCATCTGGATTGGCTCGGGCCACAGCGCAGATATCCAACTTGTTATAACACTCCTCTTGGACTTCAGATATCATTCTTTGGAAGGTGGAGCAGCGTCGGATGGTGGGGAATGCCTTAGAGGTGATGCCATTGGCAATGCACTTAAGGCTCTCCTTCACAAATGCTTTACCCTGGAACAAACAGTTAAAAGGAAAAAAAAGACATTCCCATTTCCCATTTCTCCCATTGAGGTTACACCAATACAATCCCTATACACCTCAAAAGGGGGGAAAAAACCACGTGAAATGAATTAAACTGCAATACCTGAGTGTCAAATTTAGCAGCACTGTATAGGAAGGACTTGCAGATGTCATGCATGCCATCTGTGTCACAAGTGGAGTTTTCCAGGCAGGCGAAGGCTCCACAGCCAACTTGGAGGGCATTGTTGAGACAGCGTGCCACATCTGCTGTGGGCAGAGAACAGATCATCAGCAGGGGAGTCAACAGTGCGCTCACTCAGAGAAAATAGTAACCTGACTTGGTCCCTTCTCACTTGGCAGGGACCGTGGTCCCATTAAGTTTGTGAACAGCGCTCAGATAAACAGCACCGGAAAAATGAAAATTGCTGCCATGTCTGTCAACGCACCATTGCTTGTGCTGCGAATCTCTCACACATGCTTAAACACACATCCACACATATGCAATGCAAAGTGTGCTAATACAATTAGCCCTCAAACCTCTTTCATATTCACACCAAACATGAACAGAGCAGGTAAATGATCAAAATAGATCCACAAACAAATTTACATCCGGATAATGTGACCATATTCATTTCAAGGGTGTCACATAAGTGGTCGAGTCATTTGGGCCCATTCACCCTCTTGTTCCCCCAAACCCCACATCTGAGATCTTATGAAACATCCCGGATCATGTTTTCAAATTGTCAACTGCTTTCAGCAATAGTATCAGGAACCATTGTAATTTTACACCGGCTCAGAGCTACGACATGTTATTTGTCAGCTGCTGTTCTCATAAACAATGGCTTTCCTTTTTCCTCATCTAAGAATGCAGTGTGACGGCAAACCCCCCACCTCACCCAAATATCTAGTAATAAATCTGAAGACGTGCCACCCTGGGGCCTGATTCCAACATGTCACAGTTGGAATCTGGGCCAATACGGTCACCTGCACTGTCAAATAAATACCTGCCTGTCATCAGGAACCGAAGACATTCTCACAATACAAAGTGAGCCACAAATTTATGATGATAAAGCAGTTCTGACACCAGCAAGTCTGCATTACCGACCCCCTCTGCCCATGGTCATACCTTGGTGCATGGAAATAAAAGTGCACATTTGACTCAAACTGCTCATTTCCCACTGACTAACTGCAGATGAGAAGAAAACGCCACAGCCTACTTCTTTATCACAGAATGACACAGTTTAGCTTTTATCTCTGAGTGAAATCTTTGAAGTCCACTATAATACTCAACAGAGGGACCGTTGCAGCATGCAAAGGCATCGGAGGGAGCCTATCAGCATGACACAGCCTGCGCTCTCAAGTGTCAGCACCAAGCTCCGTGCTCATCTGTTGCCGGTAGGACACCGGCAAAAACCCACAGCGCTACAGATCCCGCATCCTTCTCGGTAAATCAAACCCGTTTACACAGATCCAGGCCAAAATAGAGAAAGAAAGAAAAAAAAATGAAAATCTCCCTTCTAGTAAGCGAGCAAAGGTAAGATGTGCGCCGTAGAAATGGTGTGGGGAGAAAGAGAAAAAAGAGAAAAGCACTTCACTCTGAAAAATACAAAATGCTAAATGGAAGCGGCGCGTTACTTACAAGGGCTATTGGCAGAAAAGCGTGCTCTTCTGGGCGAAAAAGACTCGTTCTGATCCAGTTCATATGCAGATGCGTTCAGCAAAATCAGGAGAAAAAGTCCGGTCCTCATAGGCATCGTCATCTCAACACAGATTATACAACTAAATCTAAAGAGACGCCTTCTGCACTGTGTAATTAATAAAAAAATTAAAAAAAAAAAAAAAAAAAAAAAATGACGCTCCAAACAGCGGAACACCGGAACCTGAACTAATTTGGAGGAGATTAGATTTGCTACCCTTGCTACCCTTTAGACTTGCACGACAGACCGGACCGATGTGGAATCTGCATGGGTTTATATGGGAGCGCTGAATATTACGGGCTCTGCGTTTGGACCAATCAGAACGCAGCATGCAGTACCACGGCCTTGCTCCTTCCACTACTAATTGATAAAAATCGTTCCAACACTGCACATCCCATCCTCATTTCTTGGACTGACAGGTATAAACGCATTCTAAATTCAAATTAGATGTTTGAATTTTAAAAATATCGCCGACCTCACAGGAGTTTCAGATTATTAAGCAAAACTGCTTAAGTAAAATTCTTTTACTTCCATTACTCTACACACATACAAAAACAACTCTACTGTGTATAAATATGGTTTAAATTAAGCTCTACCGCATTATTATTTTTGTACTAGTTAAATGCCCCACAATAATGCTTTATTCCATCTCCCCACTATATTCTGTGGGGAACCTGTGTTAAATCAATAAAATTTGACCAAATGTTATATGTTGTGTTTAACACTTAACATAACATATTTATTTACTGATATCAACAGTTCAAACTTAGATTATGAAATAAATGTATGGTAAATATCACTTATAAATTGTAATTGGTTGTGTAATTTGGAGTGGTCATATTGTAAATAAACTTTCTTTTTTTTGCCACTTCATCCAAATTAATATCTCTTTTCTACAATGGATTCTTAACTATTGTTTCCCCACTGTTGATAATCAGAACATTTGTGAAACATCTTTATTTACTTCAGACAGAAGTCAGAAATGCTTTTCTTCTCTCTTCCTTTCTCCGCCTCAACGTTGCTTTGAATTCGCTCAATAAAAAACATACTGTCTACATATACACAAATAAAAGAACAGATACCGATAAACGTGACCTTTTTTTTTTTTTATAACTGTCCCAGCCAATGTTTGACTCCATGCTGTCTGTTTTAGTCAAATGTGATGCCTACATCACCGGACTTTAAATGCCATTGTCCAAATATCAACCCACACTATTCAAATCACAGCTTTTATTTCTCATTAGTGGCATTTTCAATGATGATACATGTTGGTTTGACTTTAGTTTATCTCCACAAGAGATATGTATATTTCCTTGACTCGCGTGTGGATGTAGAACACAGGTATTGATAACTGTTGACAGTTTTTTTCCATTTTGTTCTTCCCAAGTCAGAGAAATGTTGACTGAAATGCAGCTGTCGGTGCACAGTGGATGACTGTGGCTGCTAAGATCATCATCGTGGGTCAGCAGGATCATTATGGACAGTAAGGAAGTGTAATCCTGAGACAAGAATGTAGAACATCCTATAAAGATTACTAAGGCCGTGTTTTTCTTTCTAGCAGATTGAAACTGTTCTCAAGAATTTGAATTAATATTGATTAACTTGTTATGGTCATTTTTTTCTGCTTAAATGGAACATTTAGATCATCTTTGAAACTCCAGACTGGCCTTTCTCTCATAACTTTTCTGTTGGTTTTCACCCATTTTGGAGGGTATACCTGCCTTAATATTTGGTATTGCTAGTCATTATGATGCTTCGGTGGCTTTTTTTTAGTGTCCTAAATGACTGTGACTTCTTTTCTGTAACTTAAAAAAAAATGTACAGGCTTGGCCACTAACATCAGTGCTTGGCTTCAAAATGTGTCCTGTCATTTACTAAATCACACACTGTTGCAGAGGAGCATCATCACGATCCTAACTTCTACACTCTGCTCATATCAGACTCTGTATTTCTCAATAACCGTCGGGCTATTAATTGAAAAATCCCTCAATTCTGTTTTGTTGTTCATCCGGATGTTTACCGTTATTTCTTCTGCTGCATTTTTTTTTATTTTTTTCATGACAAGCTTCCCCTGAACCTCTCTGGCACCCCTGTAGTGTTGGAGCAAAGGAGTTTCCAGCATGGCTGTTGCTTCTCCAAGTAAATCAAATGTGGAAAACAGCATGTCCAAGACCAAGCCTGCTTGTTTATTGGTTAAGTCTGCACGCTTAACAAATCTATAGGCTGCTTTAAAAATGTAAAGTTTGAGTCAGACAATCAGCTGATCTTCGCACTTTCAGTGAATATATTGTTCTCGGGTTTATTGTCTCTGTATGGTTTTTTTCTCTGCATCTCAGCTCAAAATGCTGACATCATTTCAGAGGTTATTTATTTCTCTTTCATTCTCTCTGTCCTGTCTCCCTCTTCTTCTACTCCTTTATCCAGCCAGCTCAAAGCCGGCTGGTTCCTCCTTGTAAGCCTGGTCCTGCTCAAGGTTTCTTCCTGTTAAAAGGGAGTTTTTCCTGGCCACTATGCTTACCTGGGGGTTGGGGCTCTGGGCTTCTGCCTCTGTAAAGCACCTAATGAGAATTTTTATTGTGAAAGGCGCTATAGAAATAAAACTGAATTGAATTTATGACCATGATATTTTGTCATCCATATTAGTGCATCAAGGCAGATTCTTCCGTCTTGAAGCATTACAACATATACATTTTGGAGAGGACCTTGTGTGACCTTTGGAGGACAGAAAAATGAATTATATCGTTCAGTAGTTGTTTTAGGAAATATCCTACACACCACAACAGTGACATGATGCTGGAGATAAGGGCAGAGTTTACTAAAAGGACATATCTGCATTCACAAAAACTTGCAGGGTGTGAATTTATTGAGATTTAAGTGGATAAAAATATTCTGATTAGAGATTTCGTTTCATCTAAACTGAATTTTGCCTCTAACTTGTTGCTATTCACCTACTAACAGCATCCTCTACGATTACAAGGCTTTAAAGGGTTCCTTATAAGGAGAAATGATGTAATAATTAGCAACTTGGTGGTTATAGTTCACAAATGATTCACATTTAAATAAGTCATAGAATGATTCATGTATAAAGCCGTAAATACAAGATATTGCAGGAATGATAGTATTAGTCATCTTTTGTCCACCAGGGGGACTTTCAGAGGTTTCTGATCTGCATGATCTGCCTTAAAGTTGTTGACTTGTTCTAGATTTATCATATCTGACAAATACTGAAATGAGTTGTTTTAAAATAATCATTTTGTTTTGTTTTGTTTTTAACCACATTTTAATGTCTTTTGCGTGCACATGATTACACGTTCCAGAATTGCGCTTTGTATTGAAAGATGCTAATGATTTCTCATAAGAATAACAGGGCTTCATTTGTGGGGAGCACCTTCAAAAGGATGTGGTCAGTATTTCTGCACTGTCCATTATGACAGAAGGTTTCAGATGTGCCATCAGACGTCATAACTCAAACAAATAGTCAAATAAACATGACTGGTTCTCAGTGATGAAAGCAAGAAACTGTCAAATTGAATTTAAATCAAACACATTCTCTAAAGTTCTGAGGTTGCCATGCTATTATAATAAGACTAAGCAAAGCCTTTGAAAGTGCTTTCACATTTCCAGTGATGATGTAAAATGTCCTGAAACCCCCAGTTGTAATATTTATTGTTCCTGGAAAGCCACAGGACATGAAGCAAGCAAACTGAGCGTGCTAAACGACATAGCCATTGTGCCATTGTGAATGGTATTCACCATTGGGGGGCAAAAAAGGCTGGAATTAGCAAAACCGCTGTGTGATCCCATTGTATTGTGTCTGAAGAATTTGGGATTCTTAAAAAAACTATTATTCTGATGATCCAAATGCTCATTGTCACACCACTGTGTGTAAAGTGTAAACTTGTTCTTTTAAAAGAGTTTCAAATGCATTTATTTTCCAGCAGCATCGATAATAGAGGACAGTATGTTTTCTGTAGAATGATGTCTGGCTGACTTGAACAAAATGTTGTCTCAGGGGATCTGCATTACATAGCACATGTCCACTACAGTTAGAGCAGTGTTATACTTGCACATTTGGAATGGCTGCAATGAAAACACAAGGATAGAACTTTAGAACCAAACATACGTCAGTTATTTCATTCCTATAAAGATTTTTCTGTTTCCCAGGTGCTGGTGTGTGATTTAGATGTAAATAGCACTCCACAAGAAAAATAAACCTGATATTTAAACTACATTTAAAAAAATTGTAAGCAGCAGCTGATGCATACAATTGATGTTTTTTTTTCTCCTTAGCCTCCTACTAATCACACTGTGCCGTAGTTCTATTTTCTTTTAACTTAGCATGCTACAGCTCGGCACCCTGATTTAGGCCTTCCGTGTAGGACATGGCAGGGTAAAGGTTTGACAGCGCCATGGATCCAAATGCAAAACATTGCTCCCTGCATATCTGGAACATTTTTGTCACATTTTGAGGGTACCTCCCATTGCAAGGAGAGACATGAGAAAACCTGGTTACAAACACACATAGGTACATGATATATTGTTATAGGGTAAGGCTCTTGTACCATCAAAAGAAAGAAAATTACAAAGTTAGGAACTGATTAATGTGATTAATGGATCAGTACATTTGTCAATAATCGAGTGTATATAGTACTTACCAGCAACTCATCAAATCAATTCCACTTTATGTTTCTGTCTCATTAAACCCATGCACGCACGCACGCACACACGCGCGTGCGTGCACACACACACACACACACACACACACACACACACACACACACACACACACACACACACACACACACACACACACACACACACACACACACACACACACAGAGTAAGTGTGCGTGCGGGAGGCTGTAGCACCTAGGCCATATTTCCCTCTGCCAGCCATCTGGTTTCAGTTCAGTCCCATCTGGATCTGTCTCCAATGCAAGCATTTCAGGAATACATTTTGGAGTTGTGCCCACATCCATTCACAGAGACAAGTGTTTTCAATTACTCCATTTAAAAGAAATCTCTCTGAGACCCAAACTGATGAGCCTATTCTTAAGGCGGTAAGGACTGTAAACACTGAACCTACATAGGTGTCGAAACATCAGTCACACCTGAATAATCGATAGTAATCGCTCTTAAAACATCTGGGGAGGCAAGAAATGAGGAGAAACATGTAACTGGAACATTCAATATTGTCCCTGACAGGGCAGTTCCACAAGCTGCCTCAATAAATAGAATGGGCTAATTTTATTTACGGCTGAGGTTTATATTGTGAAAAACTTAAAAGAATTTGAATGGTTTCCCTAGTTTATAAAGCACAAGTGCATCATAGGTTTAATTCTTTATGAACATTTATTTACATCTTAATGAACATTTATACATTTATCTACCATAATCAACATAAAAATAATCATTGACTGGCACATTTTTATTGTTCTTTCATTTATTTCAATTTTTTTTTTTTTTGGTTATTCACTGACATCTTTCGCCAAAAAAAGACAAAGAAAAGAACTCCAAACCACACAAATAAAAATAAAGCTTGTGTATGCATCACATTCTAATAACACAATCATTCACACAATAAATTTTGCTGTGTCAGATCAATGTATATACCTGAATTCCTCTTGAATTGTGACCAGCAGCACGTTTTTAATAACTTAGGTGGTTAAAACGGAGAAGCTCGTCTTTGGGAAGCCCACAGGCCTGTACTCACGCAGCCACAGTATTTCAAATGAGTTATAAGACTCGAGGTGTAGCACTTACCCACTGTCACAGGCAGCAGCAGTTAATCCAGAGGAAATACTGCCCTCTTTTTCAATTTGCATGTTAATACCATTGAAGATTTAATCTGATATGAGCTGCTCAGTGGTAGCACTCATAAATCTAACATCAGGCATCCAATCCTACAGCAGCTCCTAACACCATATTCTTTGTCAAATGTTGTAAAGCCTTCTTCATTCCTGGGCCTGTGTCATAAGTGTTGCCCTCTCAATAATTTCAATATGATTAGTGTTTTCACAGGAAGCAGCAGCTCACTGATTAAAAAAAAAAAAAAGAGTCCTGAGGAAAGAGAGTTAACACTAATGAGGATAGGAACTCATGTCGCAGCTCTGTCAGTAAATCAAATACTGAAACGTTTTAAATTATAGTCTTTCAATCACAATTTTTAAAATATACATAAACACACAACAAAGGACATGGGATTGTTTCAATTCTGAATCTAACAGAAAATACTTACCTACTACCTGGATGCTGCACATGGAGTATGGTTCATTTAGGGTCTTTTTTCTTCCCTTTACAGAAAACCAGAGCTTGTCCCATCGACAACCAACAGTGGCAAGAAAGAACTCCTGGAGATATCCTTCTGATGACGGCCAGCTGAGTAAAAGAAGAGGAGAAATGAGATAGGGTCAGAGGGGCGAGAACAGAAAGAGGAGATAAACAGATGGATACACTATATAACCAAAGCAGAACTAAAACTGTCAGGCAGTGGGGCTAGTCAGCAGGTGGGCAGTCAACAATACCTGTATATAGATACACAGAGAGAAAAACACAGAACTACACAGGAAAAGTGTGTGATGGCATTAAACAATGACCTACAAAAATTAAGGAGAGGAGAGGAGAGGAGAGGAGAGGAGAGGAGAGGAGAGGAGAGGAGAGGAGAGGAGAGGAGAGGAGAGGAGCCTATCATCGGCCTATAGATGCATAATTAAGGTGATGCTAAAGGGTGAGATGACCCTATTCTAACTATGAGCTATAAACTGTTGCTATATAAATACAGACCATAAAGAGAGAAAGGGCTTCAGCTTAATCTTAATAGTAGAGGTTGTGTCACCCCCCTGCACCTGGACAAGGAGCTGGTTCCAAAGTAGGGAGAGCTGATTACTCAGCTTAGCTCATTAGATATACTGTAATGGAGCTTGACCTCTACCAACCTTGTAGCTAGCTCAGGAGGAGTACTTTTTGAACTTATTTCTAGATTTTATGGGCTGCCAAAGATTAGAAGCCAGTATAGAAGGAGAAGTATGATCGCTCATGACAATTGCTGTCAGAACTTTAGCCGCAAAATTCTGGATCTGCAGAGAAATTATTTGGACATTTTGATGAAGTGAATTGCAGCAGCTGAGCCAAGAAGTGACAAATGCTTTTCCAGGAATATTCTAAGACAAGATGCTTCTAATCTTTGCATTATTCTGAAAAAAAAAAAAACCAAAAACAAAAAACACTGAAAGGACCTTTTTTATATGAGAGTTGAAGGATTGATACTGGTCAAAAATTATCCAGGATACCTCACAGATATGAAGACAACAAAATTCCATCCAGACAAATGATGAGATCAGGGGGCTGTTTATAGTATGAAAACAGTAGCCTCCCCTAACTGAGTATGACAAGAGCTAAGCAATTTAAGAGCATATATAATGACCTCAGGTTTGTCTGTATTAAGAAGAAAAGTAATCCAAGGCTTTAGGTCTTAAAGGCAATCTTAAAGTATCATTAACTACTCCATTTCCTCTGCTTTCATAGATAGGTACTGCCGTGGAATCCCAAAACTGACCCTACGAAATGAAGATGAAAAATCATGCAAACGAGCAAACTGGAATCCATTTGTTAAATATGATCTGACCCTTCCTAACACTGAAACATGCTCATTTTCTAACTCCATGTAGATCAGATTCTGACAGAGCAACAAGTCACATTGTGTTGAGATATTCAACAAAATTAAATTACCATTTCCAGATGCTCCTCTCACATTGTTAACCAAAGAAAGAAAAGTATTTTTGGCCAGTCATCACCACTGACGCTGTGATTCAGGTCAGTGTCAGCAGCTAAATTTTCATTATTATTATTATTATTATTGGTTGCAGATGCTGCTGCCATTTTGAAGAGCAGGGAAGCAATGCAACTGAAACAGAACTTACATGAAAAAAATGTATGATTCCATTTAAGAATAAGCTGCTGTCCCCATTTCTCCCATCTTGATCTAGCCTGTTGTATTTCCTTTGACTTATTTTGTAGGTGTACCTTTTAGAGTGATCAATTTGATTTCAACTTTTTGGAGGTATATACGAGTTAATTTAGATAAGAGTGATTGCACACTGAAGCAGCTACATTTATCCAAGTAAAGAGAATATCTTGAGTTGCTCTTTTCAACTTGAAGCAGAAAAATAAGTTTCATGGGAGACACTTAACCACTGTGACTACTAATGATAACAAAGGGATTTGTAGGAAAATCATTGTGAATCCTCTTGGAAACACAGCTTCCATGTATTCCAAAGCCTCGGCAGCTTGGCTGATCACTGTGAGCGAACACAGATGGGAGAGATGCCTAACAGTGGAAAACGGGGAGTAAACTAGCCTAATGAAAGCATCATGTCACAGTGAAAAAGCCAGTTAAGGCACCAGCGAGAATGCCCGAAGGTAGGAGGATGGCCTGATGTGTGTGCTGGCATCATGCCTGGATCCAGGAACTCTGTTGGTTCTCTGTGAACACATGGCAGACCACTTTCTATTCATTGCAGTCACTATGCCAAAAATATAATATGCTATGTTAAAGGTTTGACCATATCAAAGAAATTAGTTGCTTAGTTGAGACCAACAATGGCCCAAATGTCTTTTACAGACTCAGATGCATCTGCAGACAATGTTCTCAGCGGTGTCAGGAGGAAAAAAAAAAAGACGGGCTAAATGTGTTCTTCTCTGCATACTAATCTTTTTTTAATTTCAAAAGAAATAACCCTTGTCTGCAAATTTAAAGTGTAGGAATAACTATCAAGATTACTCTTATGTTGAACTACTGATGAAATATAATGGTGCATGATATGTGACCATCATTACTGAACCCAAAGATCACTGGGATATTGGGACTTGTACTGGTACAATGAGCCCTTCAACTGTCAATCATAGTGAATCCTGCTACGTATATGTACGAAATGTAAACAATTGATTGATCAGGGAAAAAAGAAAAATTAAAGTGGTGATTTACATTAGTTGTAAGACGGACTGGGTGCAAAACTGGGTCATATTTTTTAGCTCGTTTAATAAGCCAAGATTAAAATTTAACAAGAGATCACAACTGCATCTAAATCTTATGATTCTTGCAACATTTTCTGACTGATGTTACCCATGTCGTCATAAAATGTATTTATAGTATTTTATGAAGATAAAAGAATAGAACACTTCATTTTCTTTCAGCAAATTCATTCAGTTGGGAATTATCATAAAATCTTCAAGAAATTTCAAGCAACAACACATTTTCATATAAAACATATGTTCTCCAGGAGGTATTTGGAAGTGTTTGTGGTTCAAAGAAAGAACAGATCACTATATCAAAGACACAACAATGCTTTAGAACCCATCTGTGCACTATTACAGTCATATTTTAGAAAGCGAATATTAAGAATTCGATAACTTAAATCGGTGAGACACAATCTGAAAATAGTGGAACAGTCCACAGTAGATCAGTAAATGGCAATATGTTGTCACACTGTCATGTAGAGAAACACAGCATTGTTTAAACATCATAACATTGTAAAGTTGAATAAAAGCCTAAAATAAAGTTTACCGGTCCATTAAATACATGGATAGATGTAGTCAATGTCCAAGTCAACCACCGTGCATTTTGTAGTGTATTTTCCACGGATCCATCACGATCTGAATCAAACTCCGAGCAGGGAAGGGCAAACATGACAGGCTGGGTCACTGCCAGCTCTATTCTTTTCCCTCTGTTAGCACAAGAGCGGATATGAACCCACAAATAGGAGATACATTAAAATGTGACACAAAGAGAAATGATACATTCAGGACAGGCTTATTTCTCCCTACCCTCTCTGTCTCTGATCACTCATCTCCACTAAAACAACTGCTGTTAAACCAATTTCACGTCTTTTGTTGCAGGGGCTAAATGTTTTCCAGGTTGTCAAAATGGGATACACATTATATGATATGTGACAATAAAGAGAATTGATAACACATTAGACATTTCTTCCTAACAGAATCATTCAGCATTCCAACTAGGCAACTAAAACCATTTGTTTTGTTTTGCTTTTTTTTCTATTTATTTATTTAAATAATGCCATTACAGGTTATCAGTGCTGCACTAATCTGCTCTTTTCGCCTTCTTCCATCCATCTATTTTCTGATTATTGATTATTTTCTGATTAGTCCGGGTCAGGCTGGGAGGACTGGAAGTTACGTCTGTGTTGAGGGTAACTTTAGACAAAAACTTATACCTATATAAAATATACTTTATTTATCTTACAGACTGGAAATTACTGTTTTTCCGCACCATTATACACAAGACATAGATAAACGTATAGTGGAATAATTCATGGTGATGCCCTGGACAAACACTTGGGGCTTTGGTAATTTGCTTAACGGCAACTCGGGTCAACTTTCCAATTTTTTGGACCCTGACTTGAACCAGAAACCCTCTGCTGCCCCCAAATATTTGACTTACATTTCTGTTCAACACAGAGATAATGAAGTTGATAAAGTTCAAATGTATTGATAAAACGACAATAAAACGATTTAAAAACTTCAAGAAATATAATTTGTCAATTTTTTTTATTACTATACTGCTGTAGAAACAATTTTAGTAAACATCTGAACATTTAAATGACAAAGTTGATCTTTTATTTTCAAGCCAATATCAAAATGTCATCATACAATTACTACAATCTTCATTCTAAAATAAGATTATGTTTCGACACTAACCTGCAGGGTCTGAATAGTCAGATATAAATACGTTTTGAAAAATCTACACACTGCTGTGAGCATGCACAACCTCCACATTCAAAAACCGTTGTCCAGGGTCCGTGGAACAAATTCATAGGTCAGTGTACTCAAGTTCAGTCCATTCATTAGTCCAATTTTGGAACATTTGGGACCAGTTTAGGCTTTTCTGTCTATAATCATTAGGATTAAAGGAATGAGACAGTTGAGAAGGTATGCTCTTGCATGGCTGGTGTGTCTGTGTGAGTCAAGGGGAAAGCAAACGAGTACTGCTTTTATGACTCCTTTTCTGTAGCACTTGGGTCCTGTGGGTTTATATAATCTGTGAGTAAAAACCACATTGAATGCTCAAAGTGAGTGGGACGAATAACGAAAACCTTTCATGTGAACGTTTTTGGCAAATCCTCGTTCCTTTCCTTGAGACAGCTGGCAGAGTCTTAAAAGAACTGCAGCTATGTTGTACTTATTGCTCAGGAGCACGTGGGTGTTACTCACATCAATGCACTAATAGTCATAATCACATTTGGTGTTGTTGGGTGTGTTTTGAGGTAACAAATGGGCAAAATGTATGTTCTCAGCTGCTGTCTAAATGGCTGTGACTCTAAGAAGTGGGAATGGTTACACAAATTTTCTGTATTGGTATTAACCCCGTCCATGTTGTTTTTGTCTTACATGCTCTCTGATAGATCTACTAACATCTAACTACTAACATTTATTAAATTAATATTTCAACTCTTGCCAGTGTCTCTCATAACTTGTTCGGCAATTTATTCTAGTAAATATTGTTTTAAGTCACATGACAAGCTGCCTGCAGTGCACATTTAATTACTTTTTTAAGAAGAAAAGATTAGAGAGAGAGAGAGAGAGAGAGAGAGAGAGAGAGAG
>BJFM01000582.1:101886-139251 GCA_016586285.1 Arothron firmamentum | reverse complement strand
GAGAGAGAGAGAGAGAGAGAGAGAGAGAGAGAGAGAGAGAGAGAGAGCAGGACAATTTGTTCCAGAACAATCCTGGTACACAGCAGTGTAAAAGGTTTATAAAATGCTTTGGGAAATCAGTTCTTAAAAATGGTTAAACTTGATATTAAATTGTCTTTAGAGTAGAGGTCACCCCTGCATGAGAAAAGATTATGCAAGAACTTAAAAGCAGATAAAATTGATCCCTTACAAAATTTAAACACACATGCTCCAAAATGTCTCTTTTGTGAGGAAAACGCTTGGTTACAGTGCTGAATTCTAATAAAAAATATGATAATGTGTACAATACAGAAGTGCTGTAAAAGGTGGCATAAAATAATTAGTAATAGAAATAGTAATAGAAATGATGCAACCACTTGATGAAGATGCCTGTGAGGTTCATACACCAAACAGTGTCAAACATATGCTGACTTACAGACAATATCTTAAGTAATACAATGTGGAGCTTGTTGGAAAAACTATGAGCACATTGTTTTTGTGAGTGCTGAGTATTTTGGTCTATGGATTCTATTAATTAACCCTTCAACACTCATGTTGCACAACCATTTGGTTTGACTTTGGGTGCAGTAAACGGTGCACGCACAGCTAATAAAATGGATAGATTAGATGCAGGTCTAATAAAACATATATCATGTACAGTGCACAATAGCGTACAAGACAACGGTCTGACAGAAGAATTTTTGTTTGCTTTAAATATATAAAACATTCAGTGTTGTATAACCCCAAGTGTCTTATCACAAACAACCTTAATCATTAATTAAAAGACATCCTGATCAGCAGCAGTAGGACTTCCAAATAAACTTCAGTCTGTACAGAATGAAGTCTATCCAATATACTCCAATATATAGACCCCAATAGTAAAAATACAACACTACATAGAATACAATACAACACTGCTGCTCATTGACAGGCTGGTGCTCATTGACAGGCTTGGCCCATTGCCCAGGGTCCAAACACAAACAAATAAAAACACCTGTTAGATTAGATTAGATTCAATTTTATTGTCATTACACATGTATTAATACAGAGTAACAAAATATAATTTAGCATCTAATCAGAGGTGCAAAAAAACAGCAAGTGCAATTATATACAGGTAAGTGGGTTAAGTTAGCATCAGTATACAGAATTTACAAATGTATTATGAACACTATACAATATACAGTTGGGCTATATTGATATATTGATATACAGGTAGTGGTTGGGCCACAACTGCTCCACCACCATCTGTAGTGGAGCAGTTGTGGCCCAAGTGGACATGCTGAGGTCTGTTGGTCAGAAAGTCCATAATCTAGTTGCAGAGGGCGATATTGATTCCAAGATCCCCAAGTTTGGTAATGAGCTTGGAGAGAACGACTGTGTTGAATGCTGAGCTGAAATCAACAAACAGCATCCTTGCATATGTGTTCTTGTTCTCCAGGTGTGAGAGTACGTAGTGCAGCGCTGTGGAAACGGCATCCTCAGTGCTTCCATTGCTTCTGTGGGAGAATTGGTGTGGGTCCAGTGTTGGGGGCGGACACGTCTTGAGTTGGGCCAGGACCAGGACTCAAAGCCCTTCATCACAATGGGTGTGAGTGCTGGGTGGTAGTCGTTCAGGTTGGAGAGGAATGTTTCAGCACTGGCACAATGTAGGTGGTCTAGCAGCACATAGGTACTGAAGGTACTGTAGGTATGTAGGAACTGTCTGGGCAAGGGACAGGTTGAAAATGTCTGTGAAGATGCCGGCAAGCTGCTCAGCACATGCTCTG
Source organism: Arothron firmamentum (assembly GCA_016586285.1). Taxonomy (NCBI): domain Eukaryota; kingdom Metazoa; phylum Chordata; class Actinopteri; order Tetraodontiformes; family Tetraodontidae; genus Arothron; species Arothron firmamentum. The sequence continues at coordinate 137,467 of BJFM01000582.1, read as the reverse complement.
AGCACATGTCCCGGGATGCCGTCAGGGCCAGCAGCCTTGCATTGACTCTGCTCAGTTCTTTATGTACATCTGTGGTGGAGAGTGTGAGGGTCTGGTGGATATCAGGGGCTTCAGTTTTGGTAGATTTTTCCTTGTTGACCTTGTCAAAATGGGCATAAAAGTCATTCAACTCATTGAGAAAGGACACACTCATGACTGTCTGTGTGGAGTTGCTGGACTTGTAATCAGTGATGGTCTGTATGCCCTGCCACATGCGTTGGGGATCAGAGTTGGCAAAGTGTTCCTCCACCCAATCGGCTTGTGGTCCTGCTTGGCCTTTTTGATTCCCCTCTTCAGGATTGCCCTAGATGTGCTGTAGGCCTGTGCATCCCCTGCTCTAAAGGCACAGTTACATACCTTCAACAGAAGCTGCACCTCCCTGTTCATCCATGGCTTCTGATTTGGGTACCTGGTAATGTGTCTCTCTCTGTGGTGATGTCGATGGTGGCGTTAACGTAGTCCAGCACTGAATATGAATATGAGTCGATGTTTGTGTGAGAGCCGCAGGTAGCCTGGGAGACAAACTGACTCCAGTCTGTGTATTGAATCCTTCCCTGGAGTACAGAATCCACCCCCGCTGGCTACACTTTGATGGTGGTTTCAGACGTTTGATAAGAGGTGGGTACTTGGGAATGAGAAACAAAGAAAGGTGATCAGACTGTCCTAGGTGGGGGAGGGGGGGGTTGCTGTGTAGGCTTCAACAATGTTAGTGTAAACATGATGCAAGGTTTTATCCCCTCTGGTGTGGCAGGAGACATGCTGATAGAACTTTGGAAGCACTGTCTTGAAGTTGGAGTGGTTAAAGTCACCCGCCACAATAAATGCAGCCTCAGGGTGTGTGGTTTGTTGTTTGTTGATAGCAGCATGCAGTTCCTTCATTGCTGGATCTGGGGGATGTAAGCAGATGTTAATTCCCTTGGCAGATAGAACGGTCTACACTTAATCACGATAAACTCGAGGTTAGTGGAGCAGTGTCTTCCAACAATGACAGAGTTCATGCACCAGCCTTTATTGACATAAATGCACAGCCCTTTGCCTTTTGTCTTACCGGAGTCAACTGCTGTTCTGTTTGCCAAGAAAGCTCGATAGCATTGTCGGGTACTCCGCTGTGTAGCCATGTTTCAGTGAATATCATGACGTTACAGTCTGTAAATCTCTTGTTGTGGGTGAGTCGTATCCCATCCATTTTTTTCGCCAGTGACCGCACATCAGTGAGGAGAATTCTGGGTAGAGAAAGCTGGTGCGCTGTTAGCTTTAACTTAGCTTTTAGCCCTCCGCGCTGGGTGACATGCAACCCGGGAGGAGTGCCCCACTCAAGCACCTCTGTCCTTAAGTGATCCGGAACAAAGAGCCGATTGTCAGGGCAAGCACTAGGCCCCGGTTGTCCTGCCACAGCTGCTCGGACCTTCTCTTCGACATCCCAAGTGAGGGTCGCAATGACACATAGGGAAGGCAGGATGGTTTCAGGACCCTCGGCTGGTTCTTCCCCCTTTGCAAATTGCCGTGACAGGGCATCGGGCTTGATGTTCCTGGAACCAGGATGGTAAGACAAAGTAAAATTGAAACAGGTAAAAAACAGTGCCCACCGGGCCTGACGAGAGTTCAACCATTTGGCGGTGTGGATGTACTCAAGATTCTTGTGGTCCGTCCACACCAAGAAGGGTTGCTTTGCTCCTTCGAGCCAATGCCGCCATTCCTCGAGCGCCAGCTTGACTGCTAACAGTTCCCGGTTACCAATATCATAGTTTCTCTCCACTGAGGATAACCGCTGAGAGAAGAAGGTGCAGGGGTGGAGCTTTTGGCCAGATGCTGCTCTCTGCGACAAGACAGCCCCAACTCCAGTATCTCAGGCCTCTACCTCCACCACGAACTGCCGGTCGGGGTTAGGCATCTGAAGGATGGGGGCAGAGGTGAAACGCTCTTTCAGCAACCGGAAGGTGGCATCGGCTTCCGGCGTCCAGGTAAATGGCTTCTTGACGCTAGTGAGTCTAGTGAGTGGGGCCGCCACAGAGCTGTGGATGAATCGTCGATAGAAATTGGCAAACCCCAGGAAGTGCAGCAGCTGCTTCCTGGAGTCTGGGGCGGCCCAATTGACAACAGCGGAGACTTTGACAGGGCCCATCTGAACACTTCCCTGGGCGATGATGTAGCCCAGGAAGGAGACCAAGGCTGAATGGAATTCACATTTTTCTGCCTTGACAAACAGAGAGTTCTCCATCAGTTCTCTACAAAGAAGAACCCTGCCCCAGCGGGAGAGGAGGAAGGCCGGATAAGGCCAGCAGCTAATGAATTGTTGATATACGCTTCCATGGCTTCTCGTTCTGGCTCAGATAGGGAATACAACCGTCCCTTGGGGGTGAGGTCCCGGGAAGTAGGTCGATGGCGCAGTCGTAAGGCCGGTGTGGAGGTAGAGAGGTAGCCCTTGCCTTGCTGAAGACCTGGCACAGATCACGGTAGACTGGCACAACTCCAGTCAGGTCAGGAAAATCGGAGTTGACAACAGGGGCTGGTTATGGGGAAGCAACTTGCCTCAGGCAACTGGAGTGACAGGACTCTCCCCACTTCCGGATGTTCCCGTTTTCCTAAGTCAATGTGTGGGTTGTGGCGGCGTAGCCAGGGAAATCCCAAGATCAAAGGTAGATTGTAGGCTACATCACCACCGCAGCCAGCAGCATCTGTACTAGTACCTGAACCTGTCCCAGAACCAGTACCAGCATCTGAACCTTTGCCAGAACCAGTACCAGCATCTGAACCTGTCCCAGAACCACTGTCAGAATCTCAATCTGTCCCAAAACCAGTGCCAGTACTTCAATCTGATCTAGAACCAGTACCTGAACCAGAACCAGTGCTTGAGTCAGACCTCTTCCTCTCCCCATCCTTCGAGGCTCCTTCTCCATACTTGGCCTTTCCTTCCTTCCTTCTGAGGAGGGATCTGAGCCGGCAGTAGAAGAGGAGGCTGATCCTGCAAGCACGGAGTCTTCAGGGTCACCCCATTTTGCCAGATCTTCACCGTTTCTCAGCAGTCAACGATCCTACCTCCCAGCTCTTCCTTCCGGCCCACCTCCTTCCCGTTGGCTCTGCAAGCCTGTTCCCAGCAGCTTACAACGGGCTCTGCCTGTCTTCTCTAGGACAACTTCCCTCATGGCGCGTCTTTGCCCCATCGACTCTTCAGGGCTGCTTCCAGCAGCTTCCTTTGCATTATCTCTGCAAACCGGTTCCCAGCAGCTTGACATGGACTCTGCCCGTTCTTCTGACAGACTGTTTCCCTCTCCTTCTTTTGGGACGTCAGGAGCCATCCGTTGAGGGGTGGGGGTCTCATTCTCTGCCAGATTGTGCTCTGCATGATGCGAGCCTTTCCAGCATGTTTTTCCCTGCCTGCCTGCTCTTTGCTGACCCTGCCTGTTCCTGAACTGCCTGTGAAGCTCGATTACCTTTTTCCGTCCCCAACAACAAGATTGCCGGTCCCTGTGTACCATCTGTGCTGTGAATAAAGCTGTTTATTCCACTCGATTGTGCTGCACTTGATTCCTACCCCCGATCCTGACAGACAGCCATAAGTGAGCTTTATTGCTTAGCTTTATTGTCAATTCTTTCTTTTTTTCTTTGTTGCAGGTCTTCTTGAAGGTACATTGTCTATTATATATTCACTTGGGTCACTTGTCTGCCCTGCCTCCCCCTCAGTATCCAATAAAAGTAATTGTGTGTTTACTTGTGGGTATTCACACAAAACCATGAACTGGTTCCTATGGTTAAGGGTTAGTTTAATGTTGGTGTTAGCAGTGAACTGATTCTGGTTCACACCGGCATTTGCGTTTGAGATCAGCCACAAACAAGAGTCGATTGTTTAAATCTGTGCATAGGCTGCTTTGTTAAAAGTAACAATGAATGAGAAAAGGAGATAATGCCAGGTAAAATTAGGTAATCTGTCTACTAATTTTGACAATCAAGACAATTCGAAGTTCCAGTACTGGCTAGAAATACTGTCTTCAAAGTGTTTGGAGTAATTGTGGAGAAATGTTTGGTGGAGACTGGAAACACCATATACTGTACATATAATAAAACCCCTGAAGTTAATAATCTCAGTTGGGCAACGTCCAAAGCTGCCGACTGAAGAAAAGCCAGCTCACATTAAAGTCGCTGCATCACTGCACTTATGACCGCCAGTGTCACATGCATGATACACATGACTCGAGTCAATCATATAATTCTTCATCGAGGTCTAATTGGGGCTTCTTCAGTTCTGACTAGTTTGTAGGGAGTTGTGACTATTTATACTTTTACTGGATGAAAGGGCTGAATGGCTGTCACTGGGCAGTCCGTTTCATGAGTAGCTGTCGATATGGGTTGTCGGCTTGTCAAGGCCCATCAAAAGAACTTGATGGGGCTGCCCATCAGGTGCTTACCTCCAGATGTGAATGGGTGTTTGGCTGTTTGCAGTGTCCTCAGCACAATGTTGTAGGTGAACAAGAGCTTTAAGGATGGCCGTTCTAGCTTGAGGTCACTTCTGATGTGCCAACATTTGTGTTAGTTTTTTTGTCCTGTCCTCCCTGCCTGTTTGTCTTTGGCCTACTTATCCTCATGCTTCACCTGTGTTGAATCATCCCCCTCCTGGTGTATTTAAACCCGATTCCCCTATGTTCCTTTGCCAGACTATCTTTCATGAAAGTGTGGAGCGTGCAGTAGATTGAGTTTGTGTATCTGCGTTCCTGGCTTCTTTAGTTCATTTGTTAACTCGTGTCAGTAAAAAAAACATGTCAGTTCTCTGAAACATTTTTTATTTATAAAAATACTGAGAATCGCATCTATTTGCCAGTTGTCTGCATTGAATGGTTTTTGGCTTAGCTTTTTTTTTATTGGCAGAACAAATAGTGCTGTAATTATTATACAGTATTTTGTGTGGAAAAAAGATTTGCATGTGCTTTTGCATGTCAGGTCGAGGGCTTTTCTGTACAACTATTTTTGGCACTCGGAAAACTAATCTCACATATAAAACTATAAAACATATGTACTTTGTTCACATAACCATTCTGGTCTACTTCATAGGTTTCATAACTTTCATTGCTCACAAATATAATGTAGTAACTGATCAATGTTGATAGTGTTCAAATTACGGAAAAATTCCAGCGTTTGAACAACTTGCAATAGAAGTTTACTACTGACAGGACGTTTCTGTGGAATAAAGGACCTTGAACCTTTTAACCTTTGTCTTTGAGTCATTCTTTTGGGTCCTGAAATAATCTCTCTCCGTTGTGGATGAATGCATAATTGGTGAAATGAAATAACAGCTCAACAAGTTTGTGCCTTTATATAGACGATAGAGAGCTAAATCAGGTATAGGTTAGGGTAATGATACAAATAAACAAGAATTTGCACGTAAATTAGATTCATATCAACAGTTTGAGCACCCTTTATTTAGTTAGGTTTTCCTGCAAAATAATGTGGGATGGAACCTTGACAAAGTAATACAGACTCAAAAATGAAGCTTTTTGCATGTAGAATGACTTAACAATGAAAGGGTGTATTGCTGAGAAACTTGAGAATAACAAGAAGCACTTGTGTTTTCACAGAAAAACAGCTTTTTTATTGTGGAAATGCCATGTCTGGTAGGTATTCTCCTTTTCAACTGCGCCCGATCACCATTCCTGTCTGTCTCTCAAGGTCTGGTCTGATTCACCCACCCTCTCTGACTCAGAACTTTCCCCAGGATCCTGCCTGAAGGAAGTGGAATGGTTTCAGTGCAAAATTTGGGATTAGGTGGCCAATGCAGGTTTTTCATTCCATGTCGGTTACCTTTCTTTTCTTACATATGCAAGCTATGACAATTAATGAGCATTCTGTTTATGCAACAAACTAGTCTGTGTGTCCAAAATGCATGAAATCGATGACTGGGCCAAATCACAGCGAGGTCTGAGGAAAAAGACTCTGTGATCTGTCCACTTTACTGGACACATTTATGATGCAAATTCATGTTTAGCATGCTTCAGATGTAGCTCATCACTAAATATTTGGCAAAGCTTTTGAACACAGACGCATTAACGTCCCACTGGGAATTTCAAACACACTTCCTAAAATTTGGCTTGGAACACCTACTGTGTAATCCACCCATGAGCTCATTCACAGTCCCCTTTTTAGGGTTCATACATAGTGGAGTGTGTGACAAAAGAGATGGACTTTTCTTTTCCATGCAGGAGACCCCCCAGGGAACTTCCTGTATTTTTATAACCCGGATGAGAAGCTGTTGATAACATGAGTGTGTGGGCGCCAGCAGGGAAGGTGACACGAGCTTCAACTCTGAGGAAGAGGAAGTTAAACAGTCGAGTAAACGTGAGGAGGACAATAGCTGCATGGTATGAGAAAACCAAGTGGGCAAAGTGGGAATACACACAAAGGAAGATGCACTGTATCTGTGTCTGTTGGTTAGGGATTATTATACGTTGTGGCAGTTACATGTGAATGCTTGTGCGCACAGCTCATTTGCGCAGACCGTGTGTGTTACACGTTTAAATTTATTTGCATGGATTTTACTCCAGACACACATCACACAGTGAGCTACTTTGCAGCAGGCCAGGCCAGCGGTGGTGCGACGTTGAGCTGGATTCCCCCATTATAAATAACAAAGTTGTGTTAACCTTTCTGAGAATAGAGGGTGACATGTTTCTGCTAATCCAGGTGAAAAGAGCCATCTGAATGTCATGCTTGCTTCTAACGGCCATGAAAAATTGAATCTAGAGGTGTGATTCAGTTCTCTGAGAAAGCAAGTAACCCTATCATTTAGTGACCGCAGGCTTATTAAAGTCTGGAATTTTGTCATTTTTACATACAGTATGCTGCCTTTTCAATTTTAATACTTACTTCTTTCAAAGGGACTTCACTCAATTTAATGTATCCTTAGCATAGTTTGATGTAAACCTTGAAGTCTAATGTCATTGTAGTTAACCTGGAAAGTCTCATTGCTCTGTCAGTAAAGTAAGAATTGATCCCTCAGATTGAGTAAAAAAAAAAAAGTAGTTGGAGGTCTTAGTAAAGTGAGAAGAAAGTAGGGCAAGAAGTTGACAAGAAAATTGGCATCGTGTCTAGAGTGATGCAGACTATAGACAATTATTGGACTGTTGTGATGGCGAAAAAGTAGTGTCAGAATGAGGGACTGAATTTCCAATGTAAAGTCCCAGAGGTACAGAAAGAGGAAACTGTGCTTCCCTACTATGTGTGTATTGTGGGGAACTTACTCAAAAGTCCTAAAGTGACACTTTGATATTGACACTTTTTATCCTGTGATGAAAACAGAAGAGGCTTTTTTTGTTGGTTTGTTTCTTATACAACACATGACACTGGGTTCGACCAGATACTAAGGTGAGAAGGCTGTGTTCATTTTTCAGTTCATAATGATACATGGTGACTCTATTTAGCGTTTCATCAAAGTCTCTTCTCTCTGAATCAGTGGTTTTGTGAGGTGCGTGTGTGTGTTTGTTTGTGTGTGTGTGTGTAGGGGCTGTGGGGGGAATGTTATGACTCACTACACCGTCAGAATTGGATCTGTATGGACTTGGAAATGATTGAATTGGCAAAAAGGAACAGTGCTTAGCTGGTTAGTGTCATATTCATCGCTTAGTTTAATTCAGCCATGTCCATGATGTTTTTATCAGGAAGTATTATTTGGCAGATTGAATGCACTGTTATGCTGATGACACTTTGTATACAAACTTTGTATTTATCTATAAAACCATAGAGAACAGAGTCATTGGTGAAATTTTAGCCTTTCCTCTAAGACAGTGGTCTCAAACTCAATTTCCCTGGGGGCCGCTGGAGGTAGAGTCTGGGTGAGGCTGGGCCACATCAAGTATTCCACAAAAAAAAAAGTTTCAAATACTACAAAAAAAATTTCAACTGATCCAATCTTCTCAATCTTAACTAATAACACGAACACGTGCAGAACACCACCACCAGTCCATTTTTACTCCCTGTCATTGATGGTGCTCCGTCGGCTGTTATTCCAGCAAAACACTTCCATGGTAAGCCAGCATCCTCAATGGCATCACACAGCTAGCAGAATATCTCCTGACCAGTGGTCTGGCCATGCATCAGAATCAGTGAGCAACTCCTCCGTAACTTCAAAATTGTTATTAACACCACGGACATACAGTATGTTGCGAGCTGCACAGTGTCCATGACGTCAGCGCTCTCGTCAAGAGCGAGTGAAAATGAATGGAAATGTTTAGCTTTCTCACACAGTTGATCGTAAATGTTTCCTGACATGTCAGAAATGCACTCTGCCACTGTGTCAGCTGAAATGCTGATATTGCTAAACTGACCCTTTTTTTCTGGGCAGACAATACTTGCAGCCTGTAACATGCACTGTTTGATGAACTCGCCGTCTTTGAATGGCTTTCCTGCCTTAGCGATCATCTCACTCACCACGTAGCTAGCTCTCTTGTTGCCTCTGCAGACATGTTTTAAATTTGGCGATACTATTTTGCATACCCCTTAGCATGTTCAGTTGTGTAATGACGTCTGACACCTTATGCACCGCAACTTTATCCGCGCATATTAGACACGTGAGGATGCCCCGGTGCTCAACAAAAAAATACTCCGTCTCCCACTTCTCCTGAAATTGTCTGTGCTCATCGCCAACTTTTCTCTTCACAGCAGCTTTTGAAAAAGCCATGACTGGGGCTGACAAACACCGCACTAGTTGAGAGGATATACAGTATTTTCCCTGCACTCGGTTGTCGTAGGCTGAGCTACGGTAGCCCACAAGTGTCAAAAATATAAAACGCCAAGATGCATGTGAGAAAAAAAAAAAACAAAACAAAACTCGCGGGCCGCATTAACGCCAAGCTTTGACTTCAGGCAGGGGGCCGCAAAATATCACTGAGGGGGCCACAATTGGCCCGCGGGCCGCGAGTTTGAGACCCCTGCTCTAAGACATAAATCATTTGATGACCTCAAATTGTCTTCAAACAAAAAAAAAAAAAAAAAAAAAAAATCTAGACAAAACTAAAATAACTGTGTTTGGTTCTAAACCCATCAATAATAGATTAGTTCAGTAGGGGCGGCAGAGAGAGCTGAAGAAGCCACTCCTTCTAACTAATGTTGTGGCAAAATATCCTGAGTCAGTTCACGACTCATGTATCATGAGAATTAACAGTATATTTTTAAAATAAGAAGATGGCAAGTATGGTGATGGCTGGCTGTTGTGTGAGTATATACTCCAGTATCCTTATTGACAATGAATGCCAAATTGAAATATTTCTTGAGTGTGCCATTATCAACAATAGTGTAATGTTAAAATATGATACAAAAATGCAATGTGCTTACCTGGGACGTCAGGCTCTGGGTTTCTCCCTCTGTAAAGTACAGTACCTACAGACAATTTTTATTATAAAAAGCGCTATATAAAGTAAACTAAATTCAATTAAGTTCAATTGTGGACTTGTAGTTTGTAACATGACTCAGAGTGGTCCGTCAATAACATTTTTTAATGTGTGAGAATACCTGATTGCAATGGTATGATGACCCAAAGACTGACAAGAGAGCCAGCGCAATGTTCCTGAGACAGCACCACTTCTCTCGTGCAGATGTCCAGCATTGTGAGGATGCAGGCTGTGTGATGTTGCACAGGTGTGATTTTTAACTGTTATCAGAGCTCTGCAAACTTAAGTAACCTACAGTGGTAAGCTCCACAGCTCCATAAGCTGCATTTCCATGTCCTGCATACCCATCCAAAGAAAATGGAAGTAGCAATGTCATTTGAGAACACTTCTGGCTTACCAATAAAAGCCCTGTGTCCTGGACACTGCAAGTCTTAGTGTCCTGCCAGAGCCGTTTTAGACACTGTTTCCACCTCCTGTGCAACTGATAGCCATAGGCTGGCTGTAAAACATAGGCTTAGACTTCTGGTCTGAAAGTGAAGCCAGTGATTTAAGCCGCCCACAGACTACACGATTTTAAGCGTTTTGGACACCATGACTCGCCCTCACCCAAATTGGGGTGAGCCACTCATCCCCTTTGCAACTGAGCTTAAGTACCTTGGAGACTTGAGTAATGACCCTGGCAACACTCTGCATGGAGAGGCAGGTGCAACACTGGATATTGAACATGCTAGATATCCACTTTGCTCGCAGTGACATAGAAAGACCTACAGCCAATGAGAGCAGACATGGACGTTGTCGCAAAATAAGGAAGTGAAATAGAGCAGTAGAGTGGCTGTGACACAGCAGAGCAATGAGAAACAACAGGAGATAGAAAAATGGCTGGTGAGGTCAGTGAACACAGGAGACTCTGACTCAGCCACTGTCTGCACCATTACCCCACCTCCACGCCAACTACGTTTGCACCAATCTGCACGCCACGGCCGCTGCAATACAAACCGAATAAAAGTTTTCAGCAACGACTGCGTAGTTGTGACCCTAATGTTGAAACCATTTGAAGCTGTGTCATCCTCTCATCTGTTTTTTGTGAATTGTAGAATTTTTGAGCTGTACATAGTTGTTATGTGGTTCTAATAAAGGTGTGATTGAAAAAAGTCATCCTGAGTGCCGTGTTTTTTGGACTATAAGTCCCCCGGAGTCGAATTAGTCAAAAAAATGCATCATGAATAAGAAAAACAAATTGCACTAGACTATAAGTGGCATTTTGTGGGGAATTTATTATTACATATTCCAGGACCAACAACAGACATTTCATCTGTAAGGGCGAGTTACTGCAATAACAGTAGAATGAAAACAACAGGCTTGCGTGCTGCAGCTACATACTTCCCATGTCAGTCCTTTTTTGGAAACTGGTAGCTCAGCCCGTCACACCTCCTGACAGAGAGAATCACATAGCCTGAACACTCCCGTCTCCAACGAGTCTTGTAATGTGAACACCCAATGCTCCTGCCATTCACACTATGTAACTCTAGTTGCACCTCACCATCTCGCCTTGTCCTATTATTAAGGGTGTAATTCATGTATGGTATAATCCTCATACACCCTTATTCACCCTTATTCATACACCCTTATTCACAAACACACACACACACACACAGACACACAATTGAAAACACATATGTGAATTTATTGTTTTGAAATTCCAAATGGACAGTACTTCACTGCACACACAAACCTGTTCATAACATGCAGGGTCCAGGGTCCTGATACTGATATCTGATTGCTATCTGAACATGCTGTAACCTGTTCCAGTTCCAATTAAATTAGAACTCCAAGGAAACTGGAGGACCATTCCCTTCCAGGTCATGTCAGACTGTCCCTGAGTATTAATGATATTACCTGACACACTTCTGGAAGACGACCGCTAATATTAACAAGGGCTGTTGCAATGTGGGAGTTTGATCAACTAACATTCACCTTCATCTGTTTTCATTTCTTTGCTAATGGATGTACAGATGTGAGGTGAGGTGAGTTTCATCTTGTTTCATCAAGTTTCATCTTGGTTGGAAATAAATTGAATTAAGAGTGTCATAACTTTCTATTAACTTATCTGTTACTTTCATATGCTGTAAATTATGAAAATTATAATATGTCATATTCTTTTATATATTGTTTTCCCTTGTACTCACTGTCTGGCCAAGAGCCAGATAAGTATTGAAGACAATGGGAGCATGAGGTACAACACTAGGGCCAGGGTTTGTATGGGTCACACGTCTATGTTTCATTAACCTTGTTGAAGCATATTTCACAGAAAATACAGTGAAATAAGAGTCAAGATCAGGCCAGCATTGAAAACTAGCTAATATTTATTGTTTAAGGGCAGTTTTTTTTACCTTTGAGGAAAATAGAGTGACACAATAGGCAAAGAAATTCTATCAACTACTGAAAAGAATTTTATTCTAATATTTTTACATTTTGTAGTCTTCAAAAAAAATCATTAAAACAAAGGTGTCAACAGGATAGAAATGAATAACTCAAACTTTCTGACTTAAATATCATGACATCACATCTTGATACCATGGTCCAAAATATAAACCAGAAAGAACAAGGGCTCCTGTGTGAATTTCCTGTAAAGTTGGTGATGTCATCAAGGCTGGGTCACCACTGATACTGACAGCGATAGTAATTTAACACCTGGCCCTTTTCAGACTGGCTGTGACAGCTTACATTTTCATGTGGGCACGCTGTTCAGAGACAGGAAGTGATAAACTTACTGTCAGAAGCCTCCATCAAAAGGTTTTAACCTTCTGGAAGAGACCACACAAGTAACTAACAAAGAGAGGTCAGAAATGGAAAGACGGAGAAGGCGAAACATGAGATTGGTGACCAGGAAGTCTAAAAACACCCACAAAATTCCATAGTTTAGATTTCACTTGTGGTAAAGTACTAAATGACGGTGCCACAGGACAATGTTGAGATATTTATGGGAGTCTCTATAAATTCTTTGCATGCTACATTTTTAATCCCACCTTTTAATTGATATCTAATTGGTTGGGATGATTTAGATGTCCAAACTGAGAATTTCTTAAAAGTGTATGACATGAAAAGATATTTTAGAGCCTCAAAATGAAGGAGAAGACAAAAAAATTCAAAAAGCAGACATTGGTGATACAAAGGTAAAGCCTATTTGCCAGGGCAGGGTACTTTGATGTCTTCCCAGAGCCCAGACACATGTGTATTGGGTTGATTTAAAGATCTATATTATTTAAGATTCCAGCAAGAATACAAGGCAGTAGCTAAGGGAATGGATGGTTTTCCTGCTGACTTTCTAGATCGATGGATGGATGGACAGATGGACGGATGGATGGATTAATGGATGTGAGAGTAAAGTGAAAGAGTCACTCTCCACAGAAATCATGTCTGACAGTAAAGACTTCTCAGTCACTTAATCAGAATCACTTGTTCAATCATCTATTGTTTAAAAGGAATAAAATAATGACCACATAAACAATAATTATTCTAATATTGAGAATTATATACATATGTGTGAGGACTGTTTTTATAGCCACTGACTACCAAATATTGCATTTGTGACTAGTTTTATTATTTGACCAAACTTCAGAAGCAATTACTGGTGTTTAAAATAAGTTTAGAATGTTGTAATGTAAATAAGTTTAAATGAGCAAATAAATTCAGATTAAGAACTTTTGATATTTTTGGTAGATTCAGAATGAAGAGAGGGTGTGCCCAAACTGTCTGGTCAGCAACTTATTCACCCTTATTTATCCAGTGGGTGTGTTTGATAAAGATGGTGAAGATGAGTAGAATCACTTACCGTTTTTTTCCCGTTACACCCATCATGTGGATGCCAAAGACAATCAGCCCAACCTACTGCTGCTCATTCACAGGGTGTATGTATGCAGCCAGATCATAAACTCAAGTTTTGGAATAACAAAATCCAGGATATCCTGTGGTTAACCGCCTGATCAGTCTATTGCCTATTGTCAGGTTGTCTACAGAAAAAAAGAGAGCTAGACCTTTAACTCTCTCAGCTCTGAGCTACAAAATACAGATATATGTGAAATTATAAAGAATGTTTTTATCACAAGGCAGTGGAAAACCAGCTGAACTAAACTGATTTCCCAGCATGGGTCTTAATGATAAAACTTGACCCCTCACACACATTTGTGTTGCAAAACGGTTCACAAGACTGTCAACAGCCCACGAAAGCAATCGTGAACATGTTTTTCTGTGATATCAGCAGTTATATGATGTGAAGATCCATCCCTGACTGCACAATAAAGACATCCTTAGAGATGGCCTGTGTTTACCATCAGGTTGTCAGGGAGTCCCCCACAGTCAGGCAGTAAGGAAGAGGACTATTTGCTTTGACTGTGGCAGAGGTCCTAATCATCGTGTATCCGTTGGTGTTCTACTTTATATAAAAATGTGAGACTGAATGAACACAAAAATCGACAAACCACATCGTACTGGTGAGGTAATCATTCCAAAAGTTTATTTGGCTGGTTTTTTTTTTCTTTTCTTTTTTTTTTTTACCAGGTAAAGAATAGGTTCAGGCCTTACTGCTTCCAGAAGATTTTCTAAAGTTTTCAAACTTCCTGATAAAGTGTCATTACATACATACTGTATGGAATACACATATACACATACATCCAATATCTTCTTTTCTAAAAAATTATACACACGTTGTTATTTACAATATTGCAATTGTATAATTAAATAATCTGGTGAATCTTGAGCTGATGCAAACAGAATGTTGGCTACAATCTATTAGTTTAGCTTGGGGTTTTGTGTGATTTATCTGATACACACTTTTGTATCAAATGATTATCAACTTCAGCTGTTGGGCTTCGTTTCTTCACTCTTCTCTAACAGGAAGGCATCTTTTGTTTCATCCCGCACATTTTTAAGGAACATCATAATGCTGGAGCCACCGGTGCCCCTCTCCTCTAACACAGCCGGTGCTTTGCTAATTAGCCCCTCCACTTCAAAGGCCTGATCGCGAATTTGGCGTGCACGGGCAGCAGGAACCGTGATGAATCGACTGACAATAGTGATGTGGTAGTTGCGTAAATCCAGTAATTTAGAAACACAGCTATGAAAGGCCTGGGTTAGGTGTTCACTGGCCTGTTGCTGGACAAAACCTTTTAAGGACGGTTGCACTGATATATCCTCGATCAGCTTTCTGTGTGCCGGTGGCATGTAGCTCCTCATGCGGTTTAGAAAGGCACCTGCATATGAGCAGAATCCTCGTGAGTCTGTCATTAATGCAGGAGTTTCACATGTCACATGTTTATCACTCTTACCACTTTTTCCTTCATGCTTAACTCCCAGAAGTTCATCAAAACAATGCAGCAGGCTGCTCTGTGCAGCACTTCCGCCTGAATACTCCAGTGGTTCTGTTTGAACACCTTCATAAACCAGCCCATTAGGCATACTGGGATTGTCTTTCCATCTGTTCATGACCAATCACAGTTTCTTCAAAATGAAGCTTCATTCTTACATAATTATGGAACAAAAACAGAGTTCTATACCCAGACAGGAGGGTCCTCATGGTGCCATAGAAGACTGTGGGTTTCACATACACTAAAAAAGATGAAAATATACAGTACATATGAATGAATTGGGTTTAGAATAGGGTAAGAGTTAGTATGTTGGTGTATGTGTGTGTGTGTGTGTGTGTGTGTGTGTGTGTGTGTGTGTGTGTGTGTGTGTGTGTGTGTGTGTGTGTGTGTGTGTGTGTGTGTGTGTGTGTGTGTGTATTAGTGTATTACCATGCATTAGTTTGAGAGAGGCTATCATGTCTTGTATGGACTGGCTGATGAGTTCCAGGGCTCTGGCCACAGCTACAGTGTCACCACACCTGACCCCATTGATTACAGTGGGAATGCTCTGCAGCAAACGTACATTTTGATTGTCTCTTTTTTTAAAATTAGCTTTATGGTTGTTTTATGCTTGTAGTACTAGAAAAATCTCAAATCAACACTGGGTAACTAAAACTACCAAGTCACCATAGAGTCAAATAAAAATGCAGGAAAGATTTGCCTAAGCCTTTTTAAAATTTAAATGCTTCTGATTATTTTGGAGGCTCAATATTCCAATCACATGATGACAAAGAAGAGGTTTGAGCTGATATTTTTGCTGCAGAGTTCTGCAGAGGGCTATGGAAGAGCTTTGAAATGAATAAATAAATACATGTTTAAAGTAAATGCTGGACTAAATACATAAATTAAATACAAGAAAATTCAAAGTTCTTTTCTAAAAATGAGTCATTCTTTAATAAACAATCATCACTTTTTATAATATTATTCTTACCTTGATCGCAGGGACTGCTGCCAGTTCCACTAACAAAGTAACCAAAAAGAAACCTTGGGCAGTGTCTCCACCTGGGATACTAACTAGGAGCTCCAAGTTACTGCAAATAAATAAATAAATGAATAAATAAATAAAATGCAGTTATTTTAATAATTATTGCATACACCACAAACTGTAATTATAAATCACAATTTATTATGAAAAACACACTTACTCAATGGCAAATGGCCTGGCTCAGGAGGCATAATGATGAAATAGAAACAGAAACCTTTTTAGATTTTGCATGCAGTACATTCCATACACGTTGTAGGAGTGCATAAAACAACATAAGAGTACCCCAGTTCATCCTTCTTCCTCCAGTTGGCCAGGACTGCATCTGCATGGGTGAGGATTGGGGGGAGCCCTAGGCGCTGTGAAACCTCCCAGTATGGGATGGCCAGATTGTGTGGCAGCATCTTAGATGGCAATATTAAGATATGTTGAAGTTATTGAAGATTTAATAGAAAATGTGTCAGGACCATGGGTCTATTATAACTGTATTTTCTTAACTTGTTACTGCAGGTCCAACTTTCATGAAACATGTAAAATGTAGTGTAGATTAAATAATGCAAGTTTGAGTTATACTTCATTTTCATGGCAAAATTGTTTGTTTCATCCAACGTGAGCCAACAATGGCTGACTTCCCGCATAATAATCAAGCTTATTTTTGTTAGTTTAAAATGTAAGACATGTATATTTCCTATGCATGGTTTGGTTCATGGTTTCATATGTATTAAAGCTCAACAAAAATATCTCCACAACTTCCTTTACTTGTTTGCCAACACTTTAACCACAATTGTGCTGGCAAAATAGTCTAAAAGTCTTTATGTTAAGTGTAAAAAAAAAAAAAAAGACAGAAAAAAGGAATGACAGAGGTACCTCAGGTGTGTTTTCCTCTCCCTCTTGCCATATGTAGCCCATTGTCATCATACCAAGGGCCAGGTGAGCCAGCCGTAATTCCCGGTGCATATTAAGGAACTGACTGCTGAGCAGGGGCATCTGAAATACACTTACTTTTAAAATGAGCAAAGTGTGAATTTAAGTAATTGTTTAAACTTACGTTCTTTATGCAGGAGCGTAACTGGTGAGACTCCACAAGTTCTGGAAGTCGTAAGGCAATATTCATCCATGGCTGGTAGTAGGACGGAAGCTCTTGCTTTTAGGGCAAATCAAGAAAATATTGGTCAGAGTGGAAACAATAAAAAGGAAATAAACACCAGATGTCATAATTTTTTATTTTATTTTTTAATGTCAGTAAAAGTAATGTTGGACTTGACATAAGCTTAGACAAAAAAAAAAGGTAGAATAACATGTTCAACATGTCGTTAGGTTAAAGTCCATTAGACAAAGTAAATAAGATTAATGCCACATTTCAAGGTTCCTTCGGTCATTCGGTTTCAATCAATACCACAATCTTTAACCTCCCTCAAATTTTAAGTTTTATAGCTCCTAACTTTTCATGACTTCAAAACACATTTTTTTTAAGACAGGTGTTACAAGACTAGTGTCTTGGTTTTTTATCTATTCACATTTCCTATTAGAGCGCTACGACACACAGGGAACCTATATCCATTTAACATTTCCACTTACCAAAGGATCAGAGAGGACAAAACCCAGCTCCTCTGAGACATGGTATGGGTGCAGAGAGAAAGGGGGTTTGCAGTCAGACGCATCGGCAGCCATAGAAACAACAATAATCTTCCTGCTGTCTGTGGTTCCAGAGACCCCTGTGTGGCCTTTGCAGACTCTAGCACTCTGGAGTTCACTTTAAAGCCTTTATCAGCAGTGTTTACACTTGCTTTTATGGTATTCACATCCTACTACTGCTGTTGCACAATTTAATGTGAAGAGTAGCAATTCATTATCATTTTGTAAGTATGTAGCACTAGCAAATGAAGTCCAACACTGGTTCACACCGCAGGTCAGGTAGCCTCCAGTCAGACTTTTTCCCAGGTCTGCTTTTTTTTTTTAAGTCGCTGTTCACATTATAGGACCTATGTCACAGCAAGATGTTTACAGGAGTGAAAATTCAATGACGTGCGTGACAAATGTGGAGTTGA
Organism: Arothron firmamentum; assembly: GCA_016586285.1. Lineage (NCBI taxonomy): Eukaryota > Metazoa > Chordata > Actinopteri > Tetraodontiformes > Tetraodontidae > Arothron > Arothron firmamentum. Next base: position 119,625 of record BJFM01000582.1, on the reverse strand, counting down.
GAAATGCAGCTGTTGTCGGTTTTAGTTATAAGCAGTTATGCAGTTGAGGCAGACAATTTTTTGTTTAACCTGCGTAATACTTTCCCTCCAAATATTTTTGAGTTCTAAAACCTCTCGCTCCACTCACTGCCGCCATTGCCGCTATCTTGGAAGTCATCGTAAGGACTCCGCCTGCACCTAACTGCCACAAACACTGACTGTATGACAGCAGGTTGCATTTTTCCTAAAGACTGAGGTCACATTTTTAAAAAAACCCAACAACAACAAAGAAATTAGATCTTTTTACAATCTTGAACCACATATAAAATGTGACAATGCTCACACCACAAGCCCAAGTGGCCTGAATTGGGTTTTCATGTGGCATAGATCAATTTTTTTTTTTAAATGACAATGTGAACAATAACACACACATCATCTGGTACTGTCAAATTGGATTTGGGACACTTTCATTTGTGGTTCAAAATCAGGCACAGATCAGATTTCCTTTTAAAAAAAAAATTCGATTTCAGTCTCAACAGCAGTTTGAGTTGCATTGGAATTCAATGTGGCCTTATTTGACATTCATCACAATTACGTGCAGGTGGAAACACCTCAACAAACATGGAGCACAGCAGCAACTGCAGCAGTCAACAGAGGGAGAATGAGGTTTTTCCTCATAATTAGTTGGGAAGAAACAACAACACAGATTAAACACATAACTTTCTGCCTCCAGTCTATACTAAGTTATAAATAAATCTGTCACATGATTAACAACAAAGACTTGTATGCAGTGTGTCATAACATACTCATAAACCCCTGTTCTGGAATGAAAACAATAAACACAACATTTCTACATGATGACCTAATCCTTCTAGATGACCACATCCACTAATTTGTGTCAGCAAGCTTTTCATGTTTATCTTTCATATGGCCTATTCTGTGATTTAGTTTATTTCACACTGCAATATTTCTGGATGACTTTAGCTTTACTGAGTTTATCAATCTGTTCCGATTGTGTCACAGGAATAGGGGATGAAGTAAATTAAGACTGTGAGCGTCACCTGCTGATACAGACTGAACATTGCAACATATGTTTCACAAAAGTGATATCATCATATCTCAGCATAACCCCATAATTCTTCTGCATACATTGGTTAATACAGATCTGGACTGTTGACATGTGATAATTCAGCAAACAGAAATGCAAGGATATATTTTGCTGGTGTGATTCAGCTTAGGCTGAGGCATTTTACATTGCACTGGAGCTTTCCCCATGCTTTTTCCAATTAAAGTTTGAAGTCTAAAAGTACAGCTGTAATTTGAGCCTCTTGATCCCGGAACGACCTTACAGAAAATGCTCTGCCCTATTTGATATCTGAATACTATTCAGCAACGGAGGTGAAACATAGTTAACTATTGAGAATTTTGGATTTATCTTTCTGAACTGCATTCTGAAGACTTTCTGTACTAGAAATAACCTTTATTAAAAAGCCCTTTGTGTACCATGGCTGAGTGGTAAGTAGCATTAAATCATAATCATAATCAAAAAATTGCAGGTAATTTCTTTGCTACTTGTTTATGTGGTGTTTATCCCAATAATTATAAATTATTAAAACAATGTAAAAATGCAAACGTCAGATCAAACCAATCTCAGGTGTGTCATCCAGAATAGTAAAAGACAGTTCAGGTTTTCTAAATTTACTTTATGCTAAATAATGCTTAATCTTTGAATCACTTTCAATCTAGAAATCTGGATGAAATATTAATATCTCAATCATCTATTCATTATAGTGGATAAAAGCAATGTGTAAAACTGTATTTAGACTTTAAATAGTCTCATGTTATGATCTATTTTAATTATATTAAGAGGAAAAGGATGATCATTTGAAAGCAAAATTTATAGCATCTTCATGCAAGATAGATCTTTGTCAGGCACATGGTCATGCACTAACATGTTTTTGTTGTGTTCTGTGCACAATTACATTGCACGATTAGTTCTTTTAAAAAACTAAATACACAGTAAAGCCATATTTAATCCATTAAATACTTAACAAAGTGGTCAGGTCATCATTTTAAAGTTGTTGTGTTGTAGCAGTTAAGAAAATGCAGATTACATATATATAGTGGTGAACCTATTATGCTAAGGTCATTAAAGCAACAACAACATTATGACTAAGTGAAAGCACAACACAAACACAACGTTACTGTAAGTAGTGCATAGTCTAGGATAAACAGTATATTTAGACAGGGATAAAAATAGACGTATAAATAAATAGAAAAGTCCTGGTCAGTCCAGTCTGTCTGGTCTGCTCAGGAGCATTGAAATCAGATTAGTTTTGGAAAGATTTAATTTTTTTTTTCTTTCTTTTTTTTTTTTTTTTTTTTCTTCCTCCTGTCGGTGCGCCTGCCTATTATTAGCTCCGGAGGCCTTACAGTAAGTGGAGGTGGTTCCATGACTGGCAAAGCTGCAGCTCTGTAGCTCTGCAGCGTATCGACACGGTGCAAAATCACGTCAAGCGGCTTTTCTGCACCGAGAGATCGAACTCGTCGCACTGACCCGGGGGACTTTAAGCGAAACACCTGCCGTCGGCAGGTCTGTTTTTGAGCCGAGTTCACCTTATCCTAAAAGATGAAGTTAAACGCGCGCTGCCGTCAGGTGCCAGCAGCATCCGATGGAGTCCGGCTTATTGTCTCGATCGTCGACCAGCCCCATGCAGTACTTCCTTATGTTGCGGTAAGATAGACACTGCACGTTCAAGTGGATGCGTCGTCTTTTTATTAGATGTTTTGTTGTTGTGAGCGGGGAGGCTGATGAGCAGGCTCAGGAGTCGCTTACGTTGTGTTATATAACGCGTAATGCAGCAGAGCCTCATGACTGGTGTCGTGGTGCTGGAGGGACTGGTCGGTCCTTCTGGGAGGAAATGCACATTTTAGGTATCTATTTCTATCCGGTCGGAGCTGCGGTCATATTTATTTAGGATTTTAGTACATCATTATCCGAAAGGCTGCGTGGTGAAAGAAATGAATTCATGGCGGTTGCGCAGTGTGGACTGTGACGAGGAAAGGACGTACAAACGAACGATATGAGAGGCGTTGTGTCGTACAGGCCCACTCTAAGGTCATGCTTTTTTTTTTCTTTTTTTTTTTAATGCATGCCTCAGTGGAAGCGGAACTGAGCCCATAGGGACGTGTAGTCACTGAGGTCGAATATGTGAATGAGTGTCATCATCGTAGTACGGGATTGTACGGTATACACACTCGAACGTAAGAAACTTTGCACTCTTCAGAAAGCAGCTGAACACTAATGAGTGTATAGCTGTGACAGAGACATTAATTTCCTTATCGCATCTAATCTAATTCAAATTTGCATATACATATATAAAAACTCTAAATGTTTCGAATTTCTGGTACAGCACTGTATTGTGCTGTACAATGATACAGCACTGTATAGTGCAGGAGCTCAGCATTAATGGAAAATGCTAGGTATAGTCTGGAGGATTTGTTTGTTTGTTTGGTTTTTGTTTTGTAAGTGTCACTGGCATTAAAGAAGCTGGCTGTATGGTTTTAGTGGTATTAGTTGTGACATGCAGTTCCCTTGGAAACCAGTTTATCATCATCCACAATTGTCAAGAAATAGCAGTATATACAGCGCACACACACACACACACACACACACACACACATGCATTTATATATATCTTCCATATGACATGATAACAGGTTCTGAACATAAGAGCAACAAAAGCTGAGATCTATCCCACCAGGCAAGATCCAAGGTGCAAGCTGTACAAAGAAGCCCCTGAGACAATCCAGTACATCACAGCAGGATGAAAGATGCTAGCTTGTAAAATGTACTTGGAATGTCACAACTAAGTAGCTGGCATAGCATACAGGAACATCTATACCAATCTTCGACTGGAAACTCGTAGTAGGCCACTCGACAAGTAGGTCACACTCCCAAAAGGTGATGGAGAATGACCCTGCTATGATCCTGTGGGGATTCCAGTTACAGACATGCAAACAGGTAATGGAGAACCAGCCGGACAGTGGGGTGAACTTGTAAATGGAAAGTCAAGATCATTAGTTGATATTCCCTCATACAGAACAAGCACTGCAGATGAGCAGTAGCCACTTTGTCACATATTTCTTTATATTTATGTACTCTTCAGGACTCTGGAATTTTTAGTGCTAACGCATCTTTGTGTGTTTTTTGTTTTGTTTTGTTTTTAACATTTTAACAGGAGCCATTTGACAGATTCTGATATGGACTATGAGAGGCCAAACGTTGAAACTATCAAGTGTGTGGTGGTAGGAGACAATGCTGTTGGAAAAACGCGCCTCATCTGTGCCCGCGCCTGCAATGCCACACTGACGCAGTACCAACTACTGGCTACGCATGTACCCACAGTCTGGGCAATTGACCAGTACAGAGTATGCCAGGAGGTCTGTATGCAAATCTGCATTGTTTAGGTCTGCAATCTTATTTTTAATGTGAAGTCATGCTTGAAGATCTAAACTGCACAAATATTGATCCTTTTGTTAGGTTTTAGAACGCTCCAGGGATGTTGTGGATGATGTAAGTGTATCCCTTCGCCTTTGGGATACATTTGGAGACCATCATAAAGATCGCCGTTTTGCATATGGCAGGTGAGATACTGAAAAGGTCAGCTCTTTTTTCTCCCAAGAGTTGTTTGCGTGCTGCGTTAGTTGAGAGAATGGTCCTTGTGTCATTCTTTCAGGTCTGATGTTGTGGTGCTCTGCTTCTCAATCGCCAACCCCAACTCTCTCTACCATGTGAAGACCATGTGGTACCCTGAAATTAAGCACTTCTGCCCACGAGCTCCAGTCATTTTGGTTGGCTGTCAATTGGACCTGCGTTACGCAGACCTGGAAGCTGTGAACAGAGCGCGAAGGCCTTTAGCACGGTAATGAGACCACATTATATTGATTTCATCTGTATGAAGATTAATACATATATATAATTAAATATATTCTTTGTTTGATGATATACTGTATATAGTGCATCATATTATATGATGATATGGTGTAACCAACTTTTTCTCCAGTTTTAGTGATATATTGTATATATTTTGATTGTTTGAAGAAAATGGACATTCACATGGCAAAATACTGGTACAAACAGCAGATTGCAGAGAATGTTGGGAAAAGCAGCTCACAAAATATGTGCAGAGTCATCAGGGCTATAGCTGATTACAGGCAAATTGACCCACAGGTCAGCCCACTCTCCCTGACACCTCTTGTACTCTAATACATCTATCAGCAGAGTGAGCAAACATCTTACCCAACTGCAAGAGCAGCACCATCTTCTCATCCTGCGGCGACAAGTAAAATCCAGCCTAATGAGGATCAACAGGACCAGATAAAGGGTTAAAATAATTTGCTGACTAACTTGCAAGAGTATTGTAGATATTTTGAAACCCTTCCCTGCAACTTACCACTACCCCAACCTGTCCTAAATCCTCCATCAAAATCAGCCGTCACCTGCCTTAATGATTACTGGCTTGTAACTCTGACCCTAGTAATCATAAAGTGCTTGTTCTTTGAGCGGATCAACCTGAAGCACATCAAGGACCTCATCCTCACTGCTCTGGATGGCCACCGGTTTGCATATAGGGAGAACTGATCAACAGAGAATCCAGTCTCAATAACACTTTCCATCTGGTTAACCCAAGCACTTGTGCCAGGACAATATTTGTAGTTTTCAGATCAAGATTACAGTTCACAGCCCTGTAGTCCCCGAAGGCAGTGAAGTTTCATAACCTAGGGCTGACTGTCATTGCTGTGTTCCTGGATCAGAGACTTCCTCACCAACAGGCCTCAGATGGTGAGAACAGGGCACTGTACATTGTTCACGCTGGTCCTAAACAAAAGTACAAGGTTGTGTGCTCAGCCCGTCAAACAGGAGGTTCAGGAAGACAGAACGCACCCCCTCCCTTATAGACAGGCAGTTGAGTGTGTGGACAACATCAAGCTCCTGGGCACACACACATCTGATCTGACCTGGTCCCGCTGCATCTGGGATATGGACTGTTTGTACGGTTTCTTTCTGAAGGAAAGAGGAACATAAAAGGATTAGCCACCAGACTGAAAGACAGCTTCTTACCTAGCTGGGAAATTAATCTCTTCCCAGCACACACACATTCATACACACATGCACATCCTGTTGTCACTCCCCTTGAAATTGAAAGCTAAATGTTTATTATTTGCGTTTTCTGTGGTCTTTCTTCTACTTGCCTAATTATGTTTGTTTTAATATCTTGTTTTTCAGACCCATTAAATCCAATGAGATTCTTCCTCCAGAGAGAGGCCGCGAAGTGGCCAAAGAATTAGGAGTGCCATATTACGAAACCAGTGTTGTCGCTCAATTTGGAGTCAAAGACGTCTTTGATAACGCCATCCGAGCTGCACTCATCTCACGCCGCCACCTGCAGTTCTGGAAATCGCACCTCAGAAATGTGCAGCGCCCTCTCCTTCAGGCGCCATTCCTACCGCCCAAACCTCCCCCACCTATAATCACTGTGCCACCTCCACCAACTACCACTGAGGAGCATCCAGTCGGTCTTCTGGAGGACCCACACTGTGCTGATGTCATCCTGGTGCTACAGGAGCGACAGAAAATCTTTGCTCACAAGATTTACTTGGCAACCTCTTCTTCAAAGTTCTATGATCTCTTTATTATGGACATGCAGAACGAGGAGAGTGATAGGCCCATTCGGGGTCCTCTCTCCGGCCGTGAGTTGCTGATGCGGGCTGCTAGCTTTGATGTTTGTGAGAGCAGTGATGATGGAGACAGGGCCAACCTGAGAGCTTGCACTAGTGATGGGACCTTGAAAGACTTTGAGGGCAGCCGTCGTGGTAGGGTGCTCTCCTCGTGGAGCCGAGCATTTGTCAGCATCCAGGAAGAACTGGTAGAAGACCCTGTGACGTACAGCCCACGACCAATGACTGTAGTGCACATGGACCAGTCCATGCAACTTGGCCCTTTTCGAGCAGTACTGCGCTATTTATACACGGGTCAGCTCGACGAGAATGAGAAAGAGCTCATGCATATTGCACATATTGCTGAGCTTCTGGAGGTATTTGACCTGCGGATGATGGTTGCAAACATACTTAACAATGAAGCCTTCATGAATCAAGAAATCACCAAAGCCTTCCATGTACGGCGGACAAACAGAGTCAAAGAGTGCTTGGCCAAAGGCACCTTTTCTGGTGTGTGTGGAAATCATTCGCGAGTTTTGCTCTTTCTGCTCTTGTAGCCGGTGAAACAAAGCTGTTAGCAATATCTCTCGCCTGTGTTGCAGATGTTGTTTTCAAGCTAGATGATGGTACAATCATGGCCCACAAGCCTTTGCTCATCTCTAGCTGTGACTGGATGGCGGCTATGTTTGGTGGGCCATTTGTGGAGAGCTGCACCAAAGAGGTAAGTTGACCCACAGTGCATGATTGCTTCATCGAGCAGCGAAATGCCAGCAGAGCTCCAGTACAGATGAGCAGAAAATCAACTTTGCTGATGATTTCCAGTGACAGTCATACCATTACTCTATACATTGATGATTTTATTATTACTGTTATTACTATTCACCATTACTACTACTGCTATTACTATTACTATATTGCTATTATTACTATTTATTATTGTTATACACTATATTCAAACAAAGCACCATACAAGAGATTTGCACTCCCAGAGTGAAACAACATTGAATTGTACCATGTGCAAAGTTTAATTTAATTAATGGATTGAAAGTGTGTTGTAATACAATTATCCTGGTCTCTGCATTCCCGAAATAAGACAGAGTGACTCAGTAACTTTGTTTTGCAACATTTTCACTAGAGAAAATGACAGAAATAAAATATTTATAAAAGGCCATTTATACATGTCAGCGTTAGATAATGATAAGAATCAAATTATTATTATTATTATTTTCTTGTGTTTCTACTCAGATCTAAATTTCAGCCTTGTTTAAAGTTAAGATGAGGTTTTCTTGTTTCAAAGGTGCTGTTCCCCAACACAACACGCAGCTCCATGAGGGCCGTGCTGGAGTATCTTTATACGGGTCGGTTCTGTTCTCGACCTGATCTGGATGCAATGGAGCTCATTGTTCTTGCAAATCGACTTTGCCTTCCCCACTTGGTTGCACTTACAGGTATAAACATTTGTTGTATTTATTCATCTGTAAATGTGAGCTATATTGTCTTATAGTCTCCATGTTTTTTTCAGAGCTCTACACAGTGACAGTGTTGACAGAGGCAGCGATGATGGGGACTGACACTGATGGAGATGTGCTGGTGTACTTGGATATGGCCCAGGTAATGTGACCTGTCAGTCACTACTTAACAGGAACAGCTCTTTAATCTCTTATATAACACTTTGGTACACTGGATTTGTTTATTTATTGATGAGAACATCCTCATACACAAGTACAGAAGAAATAATAGTAATACACAAATAATGAGTGCAGCTCAGCTAATTAGAAATTTAAAAGTTCTTTGAGGCTGAGAGAGAGAGAGAAGGGTAGCTAGTCGTAGCTTAGAAGTAGCCTGCTGTCAGCATGACAAAGTTAGCATGTAAGCTTACATTAACTTGCCAACATTTGGATTAAAGTTTAAATTGTAAGACATTAAATAGTTGTGTGTTTAACTTAATTTTATAATTACTTTTTTGCATCCTACAATGCACTCATACCAAAAACAAACAAACAAACAAAAGAAGGTGCATATGCAAGCTATATAAATAATGACTTTGTTTGCAGTTCCATGGTGCTCAACAGCTCACTGGATGGTGTCTTCATCACATTTGCACCAATTACAACAGTATCTGCCGCAAATTTCCCCGAGACATGAAGGCCAAGTCTGCAGGTAACACAGGTGCTATGAAGCATGGAACATGACTTTTTTTTCAGCCCAGCAAATACTATATGAGCCCCTATGTGAATACAGTGAAAACATGAATATGAACTGATTAAACAGTATTTTTTTTATTCCAAACTATTTTTAATGACTCCTCATAATAAAAAGTTATGAGCACCTTTAATAGCTTTTTAAGTTAAATATACACTAGATGAATAAGGTTCCACCTCTGCATAAAAGAAATAAACAAATGTTAACACTTGACATTTTGCAGTTCCTTAAAACATGTATTCTGATACAGAGAACCAAGAGTACTTTGAGAAACATCGCTGGCCACCAGTGTGGTACCTGAAAGAAGATGACCACTACCAAAGAGCACGCAAGGAGCGTGACAAGGAAGACTACCTGTACCAGAGACGGCAATGTAAACGCAAGTGGCTCTTCTGGAACCTTCCTTCCTCCCCAAACTCACACTCCCCTTCCTCTGGCTCATCTGCTGTCATCTAACTGGGATTGTGTGGTGAAACCAGGGCACCAAAGTGTAAGTAAAAGACAAAGTAGAAGATAAGTTCCGCAGCCTAAGCATGGCTCAATTATCCAGGCATGCAGACTCTTCTGTACGTTTGCCTCCACCGTCACCACAAGTTTACGCGGCCAGCTAAGATTTTTCAGCTCTTCAGTGTTCTAGCTTCAAGTTGTATGAGACTCAAACTTCGGTGATATGAATCTTGCTGAACAATGGCATATCTGACTGGCGCAAATGAGTCACAATAGTTGCTGTAGGTTTCAGTTTTGCGTTTGGGACTCTGCTGGCAAAGAACTTTCCAACTACGTTCAGTTAACCAGAACTGACAACGAAGTGCTGCTTATCAGCTGCGACAACCAGCAATTTAAACACGGATCTTCTCAGTCTCAGAGGTCTAACACTTTGCCCTTAGGTGTTTGCACAATCTACCAAAATACATAATGATTTCATCACATCTGGTATATTCTACCAGGACGTACAGAAATCATTAAACCATGCTGATCTCGAATCCGTAAATGAAAATACTGCAACAGTTCAGTCTTCTTTGTTTATGGTCAGTCACTCTAGTTTTGAATGTTTGGGTTGAAATTCTGCAGATTTTGCAAGACTGGACACCCGCAGCATTTAGGTATTGTTGGATTTGTGGCTTCTTGTAACGAAAGGGCTTTAAATTTACATAAATACATTCGGTGACCTGAGACACAAGAGAGCCCAAATCAGATAAAAATGTAATTTTTGAAAAGTACCAGCAAAAACAAAGCATTTTACTAGTATTTGCTGTTCTGTGCTTGATGTTTTTTTGCTTTTGCATCAAACGATTCAACAAGAACAACATGACACATCTGAAAGCCAACAGCCACATGTGTAACATACTGTACATTACAGGTACATTCGATTGGCTTTTTCTGGCTTACTTAAGTGATGCAAGTATATCCCCTACTGTCTGCAGTTGACTAGGATGCGTTTTCATGCCCTCAAATCATCAGTCAAGTCTTTTTTTTTTTGTTTGATGTGTTTTTTTTAAATACCGTGAGCACTTTCTGGATTCAAGAGAGACACATGAGAACCTCCAATAGCAGTGTTGCCACTGAAGACAGTATGATGGTGTGTGTCATGCTGCAGCAAATGTTAAGCAAGGAAGCGTGAAGAGTGGGATTTATTTTGCACATCTCTGTTATCGTCTGTGTTTTAAGACTGTCATGTGTTTTTCTACTTGATTGTAAAATGAATTGTTCAGATGGTACTCTGGGAAGAAGAGCATTGTAAATTGTCCAGAATGTCAGATGAACTGCAGGTAACTTTCATTAATGTACTACGGCGTTTCTGAATGTTATACAGTGTAGGCAGTGAGCAGTGCGAGACAGTATTACTGAGTAACTCGTATGCTAAATATAGAATTGACACATTAGAATTGCATTTACTTGCAGTTAAGTGTTGTTGAATATAAAAGAATACTCAATATTCTAAACTCCAGTTATAAGACGCCAAGAAAAAGTATGTGAACATTTTGGAGTTACCTTGTTTTCGTCATTAATCTGTCCTAATATATGACCTCATTATAATCTAAGTCAAGGGTATTAAAAACATGTGTCTAAAATAATAACACCAAAAAAAACCTGATCTTTCATGTCATTCAACAACCATAAAACCCTCACAGTGCAAGTGAAAAAGTATTCTCAGCCCTTACCCCAAAGATAATTGGAGTCAGAAGAGAAATGGTTTGGAGGATTACACTAGATCTATTTTAGCTGACAAAAGTGAAGAGTGCACTTATGTGAGCCATGCCTTGCCAAAAGAGCTTTCAGAGGGTCTATGATCAGGAATTTGGCACATTATATTTGTCAGTATCCTTGATTTAGACGATCAGCACAGATCAGACTTCTTGCCGCTGTATATTTTCCATACTGTAATGTGCAGGTCACAGTGCAGTTCATTCAGGTGACAAAGCACTTGCAGCATATGTAAAACAACAACAACAAAGATTTGCATTGATTTGAGCGGTGATTGCTACAGAGCAAAGTTCACAAGCCAAACACAAGCTTGAAAGTGGTTAAGAGAAAAAACAAAATTCTTTCTTTTTTAACTACTGACTAAAGAAAACTCCACTCCATGAGCTGGACAAAAATAATAAGGCTTGGTTTTAGTGTTTAAAGTGTGCAATAGAGAGTAGTTTTCATACAATGTACACAGGATACTGGTAAGTGACTGTCATTTTAAATTATCAAATTCTATGACACATGTTGTCAGATGAGGGATTAGCCTCCAGGATTATCACTCCCAAATTCTACCATTTCCCCCCAAAAGTATAGTCATCATAAAGGCCGTCATTTGCCTTGGTGGTGTCGTTGATAGATTCCATCTACATGAATTTCAGTCATTAGTGCATTGTGTTTATTGCTGAATGATGTATTGCATCAACAGAACCTCATGCCTTAATGTACAGTTTAGTGTGTTGTTTTGAATGTAAAGTACCGTTTTTGTGTTTACTAGTTTGTTCTATGTTCTGTTATGGTGCTCTTTAGGTTGTGACTGTATTTCTAAATGTACATATTTCTTGAAGGATGTAAAACAACCACCATTTGATTCTGGGAATTCAATGTGTGTTTTAAGTTGACTGCTGCATAGTGTTTACATCCATCCATCCATCCATTTTCTGTACCTGCTTTATCCGCATGGGTCGCAGGGGTCTGCTGGAGCTTATCCCAGCTGTCAAGGGGCAAGAGGCGGGGTGCCAGCCTATCACAGGCCTAGCATAGATACAGAAAACCATCCATCATTTTAAAATTGTTACAAAGAAAAATTAAAGACAGCAACCATCAAGGCCACATGAGACAAGCATTATAAACCATATAAATGCAGGGATTTACAATCCGTTTATTATTTCAGGCTTGTTATCCAAGCACTGATTTTGTCTTAAAGATTAAGAAGTTAATAGATGCAGCCATTGCAATTTCAATAGTACTCAAATGTGTGAATAATAATAAAGATAACTTGCAATTTAAACTTGGCATAGCAATTGATACATGGCGTAGTTTACCACAGATGCCGTTTATTGGACTATGCATATTGAATTGACAGACTCAAAATACAAACACGCACTGCTTTTAGCACCTGCTTTAATTGTAGTTATATAGAAACTTTAGACGCCTATTTAACATCAGGTACTGAAAAAGACTGATCAGATTATAAAATTAGAAATAAGTTGTGACTGGGGCCCTTTTCAACATGTTTGGGTGCTAACATTAATGGCTGCAGATAAGCACAAACCAAAGGTAGCTTTAGCAGCACTAGGACTATTAATATATGCTGCACAATCACTACTGCATAGTTTAAGAGGCCTTGTTCCGAAATAAATAAGAATTCAACAACAACAACAAAAAAATGGTTCCAGAGTTCAAAGCCTAGATGACATTTTCCGTAGTCATCGGGTGTTTGTGCTATAACCTGTTTTTATTGTTTAAAGTGTAAAACTGGAATTCTGTAGCATGTGTTCTTGAAAATGTGTAAATAATATTTATTGCAAATACGAATTAAGATTAAATAAAAATGACAAACGTAGATATGGTATGTCCTTTAAATTTTTGAGGAGCCTCAGGCAGGACAAGATCAACTAGTAAACTGTTATGTTTAGAGTTGTAGAGGACCCAGATGCGGAACACTTCAAAATTACAGTTTTACTTTACAAGTCCACAGCGCAAACAAAATAATTCAAAATTTAACGAAAAGCGCTCCACCGGAGGAAAAGGTTGAACGGAAAGGGAACCTGGCAACTCGCCAGGCTTGGGGCAGGAGAATCTCACTGCAGGTAGGCGACGGGAAACGACTCCGCACACATGACGCGGCGACCTTGGGAAAAACAAGGAGAGTTAGTCCAAGAACAAGGTAGGTAATCCACACGGAAGAAAATGAGCTGCGTGTTCTACCTCTCAGGAGACAGTACGATCCGACGCCGGTGTCCTCGTGGCAGCGCCTTAAAAATCCCCGCTGATGAGAACGAGGCACAGGTGTGCAATACCGGCTGGTGTCGCCCAATGTGGAAGAAAGAAGAAAAACAAAACCAACAACGCCGGCCCAGACGGTTCCTAAAATAGGCCCCCCTTCAACGAGCGCCCGTCGGCGCTCTACCTGGCCTGTCCAGATTGTCGCGGTAGAAGGTCCGCAGGAGGTCTTGGTCCAGGATGTGTCGCCGGGGCACCCATGAACGTTCCTCTGGACCATACCCCTCCCAATCCACAAGGAACTGCCGGCCCCGCCGTCGGACATCCAAGATGCTGCGCACTGTGTAGGCAGGTGCATCGTCAATGAACCGGACCAGGGGGGAGCTCAGATTCCCTGACAGGCTTAACTCGAGAGACATGGAACATGGGGTAAACCTTCAATGAGGCTGGCAACTTCAGGCGGCCGAGCTCGAAGGAACCAACGAAGCGCGGGGCTAGCTTCCAAGACTCCACCTGTAGGGGGAGGTCCCTTGAGGAGAGCCAGACCTTCTGTCCAGGTTGGTAGGATGGTGCCGGGGTCCTGTGCCAGTTGGCCTGTCTCTGCGTCTGGAGGGAGGAACGCAGGAGAGCTGTATGCACCTGTCTCCACACGTTGCGGCAGCGACACATGCTGGCCGGGACGGACGGGTCTCCAGTCCTCTCCTCCTGGTAGTCAAACAGAGGCGGCTGGTACCCCAGGGACACCATGAAGGGCGACACGCCGGAGGACGCTGAACGCAGGGAGTTGTGGGTGTACCCACAGTAGCCAGGAGCTCCAGGAAGCAGGGCGACGGGCTGCTACGCACCTGAGCGTGTTCTCCAGACTTTGGCTTGTGCGTTCTGTCAGGCCATTGGACTGGGGGTGGTACCCGGAGGAGAGGCTCGCTGACGCGCTGAAAGCTGCGCAGAAAGACCGTCATACCCTGGAGGTGAACTGCGGCCGATGTCACAGGGAAAGCCATGGAGACGGAACACGTGCCTCACCAGCAGCTCCCTGGTCTCTCCTGCTGTGGGGAGCTTAGACAGAGGCACGAAATGGGCAGACCTGGAGAAGCGATCGACAAGCATTACCGAGTATTACCGTGTGTCCGTCAGACGGGGGGAGGTCGGTTATAAAGTCCAGGGGGATGTGAGATGAGGGGCGATAAAGGGTGGAGAAGCCCGGCAGGGGGGAGGTGTGAGGACTTCCCGCAGGTGCACATGGGGCAGGCGGCGATGTAAGTTGCTACATCTTGGGTCATGGTGGGCCACCAGAAACGCTGCCGCAGGAGGTGTAAGGTGCGGCTTAGTCCAGGATGGCACGCCAGCTTGGACGCGTGCCCCCACTACAGAACCGCGGAACGGGCTGCCTCTGGGACAAACAGCATGTTCGGGGGTGCTGCTTCGGGGGCCGCCACGCTGCTTACCGCCTCTTGCACCCGCTCCACCACCTGCCACGTAGCTGCACCCACGAAGCAGGAAGGCGAGACGATAGGCTCGGGCTCCAGATCAAGCTCGTCGGTGGAGAACTGTCATGAAAGAGCATCCGGCTTAGTGTTCCTGGAGCCTGGCCGGTACGTGATGGTGAAGCGGAAGCGGGCAAGGAAGAGCGCTCAGCGCGCCTGACGGGGATTCAATCGCTCCGCACTCCGCAAGTAGGCCAGGTTCTTATGGTCTGTCCAAACCACAAAGGGCTGGGGGGCCCCCTCCAACCAATGTCGCCACTCCTGGAGGGCTAGGATGAGGGCTAGGACGAGGGCCAGGAACTCTCGGTTAACCACGTCGCAGTTCTGCTCAGCTGGGGACAATCGTCGGCTGAAGATCGCGCAAGGGTGAAGCTTTTGTTCCGCTGCGCTCTGCTGGGATAGCACAGCCCCGACCCCGCTCTCTGAAGCATTTACTTTCACTGTAAAAGACAGGGCTGGATCTGGGTGAGAGAGAATAGGTACAGTAGTAAACAGTACCTTCAAGCGTGCGAATGCGGCTTGCGCCTCCTGGGTCCAGGTGAACGGTCTCAGCGTGGAGGTGAGAGCAGTCAGGGGAGCTGCCACCCCCCTATAGTTCCAGAGAAAGCGGCAGTAAAAGTTGGCAAAACTGAGAAAGCGCTGCAGCTCCTTCCGCGTGGAGGGAGAAAGCTGGCGCTGTCCTACCACAAACCCCAAGGAGGACACAGACGACATGTGAAACTCACACTTCTCAGGATTAAACATCTTGTTTTCGAGCAGACGTCTCAGAATCAGGCGGACATGCTGCACATGCTCCTCCTCCTCCGTCTCAGAGAAGATGAGTATGTCATTAATGTAGACAAAAAGGAATTTGTGCAACATGTCCCGGAGTACATCGTTGACGATCGCCTGGAAGACCACGGTGAGCGTTGGTTAGGCCGAATGTCATGACAAGATACTCGTTGTGACCCAGGCGTGTGTTAAAGGTAGTTTTCCACTCATCACCGTGCTGTATGCGGACCAGGTAGTAGGCGCATCTAAGGCATCTTTAGTAAAGATGCACGCTCGCTGGAGGGGTGCGAACGCAGCGTCCATAAGCGGCAACGGGTACCTGTTCCAAGAGGTTATTTCATCAAGGCCCCGATAGTCGATATAGGGCTGTAACGTGCCATCTTCTTTCTTGACAAAAAAGAATCCCGCCCCTACCGGAGAGGATGAGGGATGCACCAAACCAGATGCCAGTGACTCCCTGAGGTACTGCTCCAGCGCCTCCCGTTCTGGCCTGGAGAGGTTGTACAGTCGGCTGGCGGGAAGCGGGGCACCGGGTAGCAGGTCGATAGCATGGTCGTAAGGGCGGTGGGGAGGTATTGCTTGTGCCCGCTGCTTGGAAAAAACCTCACCCAGGTCATGGTAGACCTCCGGCACTGAGAAGAGGTCCACCGTGTCAGGTGGGACAGCGGAACGCGGCGGAGCAGGAGGCAATGCACAGTGGAGACAGTGGGAGTGGCAGGCGACACTCCAGCCTGTCATGGAGCCAGCTGCCCAGTCTTTTTGAGGGTTATGGAGGGATATCCAGGGAGAACCGAGTGGAAGACGACGGGATTAGGTACAACTGAATTAGCTCGCGGTGATTGCCGGACACAAGAAGATCTATTGGGGCAGTGCGGTAGGTAACCCTCACCAGGATGTTTCCATCTAAGCCAAGCACCGCTTTGGGTTCGGAAAGCGCCTCGAGCGGGAGTCCCGCCCATCTCGCCAGGCGCTCGTCGATAAACGAATTGTCTGCCCCGGAGTCAGCAAGAAACAAAAGGGCAACCTTTTCCGTCCCCACAACAGGGTACCCAGGAGAAGCACCCGCGACGAGGACCGGCAGGAGGAGACTGTGCTCGCCAGCACCCCTGCATGTGCTGACGAGCTCAGTCTTTTGGCCGCATGGGGCAACCAGCAATGTAGTGACCCACCTGACTACAGTAGAGGCAGACCCCCGTGGTGAGCCAACTACGTCGCTCCATGACGGACAACCAGGCCCGGCCTAGCTGCATCGGCTCCTTGCCAGGTGCGCCCAGACCCCCAGATGGGAGAGTTGGCGGAATGGGAGGGGAGGAGGCTCAGCGTCATGCCGGAACACGCGGCGGAGTGGAAAAAAAAGGGCACGCTCTTGACGCCGCTCCCTCTGGTAGTTGTCAAGCTCGATTGCGCGGTCGATTAATTCATTCAAGTCGCCTGGTCGGACACCAGTGACCAGGGCATCGTGCACCCGATTGGTTAGTCCCCGCCAGAACATGGCCTGGAGCGCGACCTCGTCCCATCCCGCCTCCGCGGCCAACGTTCCAAACTCTACGGCATACTCCACCACAGAACGCGAGCCCTGCTGTAGCGTGAAGAAGCAACCCGCGTTATTGGGCAGATCAAAAATCCATTCGAAGCGTCGAAGGAACTCATCGAACAGGAGAGTGTTCCGGTGGGTGTGCGCGCTTGACGCCTGTGCCCAGGTCAACGCTCTTAACCGTGACAAGCCGAGGATGTAATTAATCTTTGCCTCATCAGAGGAAAAAGCTCGCGAACTCTGGAAAAACAATCAGCCGGCAATATAAAAGAAAAACTCAACACTTGTCCAGGTCTCCATCAAAGGGCTTGGGATCGCACGCGTGGGAATCACAGCGGGAGGGGGGTGCGACAGCGCTGGCTGCAGGGGAAGGCAGCGAGTGGCTACTCACGAAACGCCTCATCTCCAGCGAAAGGTCAGCCATATTGTCTGTGAAGGTTCTCATTCATCCAGGTCATAGTTATCCAAGGTTAGCTTTTGTAGGCAACTGGACTTAGAAAGGTTGATCTTGAAGACGTTTCGCCTTCTCTCCAATCAATCAATCAATCTTTATTTATATAGCGTCTTATACAATCAAAATTGTTTCAAGGCGCTTTCCAGAAACCCAGGGCCAGACCCCAGACAAGCAACAGTGGC
>BJFM01000582.1:90820-101783 GCA_016586285.1 Arothron firmamentum | reverse complement strand
GGGGGGGGGCAGAAAAACTACACAGGAATAGGCATAACTAACCAGTTGGCAGCAGAGCTTGAAAATATAGCCCTTGTGGACCATTAGTGTGCTAACGACCTGGGTGGTCACCTTAGAGTCGTTGACCCAACTCTCTTAAGATCGGGGAGGACAGAGACCTCAGCATTGAGGTCTACAGAAAACCTACAACACAGATTGGTACCTCCTATTTGACTCACACCACCCCCTGGAACACAAGTTGGGGGTTATCAAAACCCTACAACAGGGTCAAAGAAGTACCCACCACAACTCAAGGAAGAGAAAAGAAAAGGAACATGTTAAAACAGCTCTCAGAACATGTGAGCCTGCTGGACCTTCACAAAGAGCTCCAAAAAGCAGGACCCCAGAAAAGCAGAGGAGGGAAATAAGCGTCACAGCATTTCTATCCCCTACTTGGCTGGAATCTCGGAAAAATTCAAGAGAATCTTCCGGAAACATAACATTCCAGTACAGTTCAAACCCTTCAACACACAAAAACTGGTACACCCCAAGGACAAGACACCAAGACATAAAGAAAGTAATGTTGTCTATGCAGTACAGTGCCAGGATTAATGTCAGGAATTGTATATTGGAGAAACCAAACAGCCCATCCATAGACGAATGGCCCAACACAGCCTCTTCAGGACAGGAGTCAGCAGTACACTTACACCTGAAAGAAAGCGGACACTCCTTTGAGGACAGCCAAGTATGTGTACTGGCCAGAGAAGATCACTGGTTTGAGAGGGGTGTCAAGGGGTGTCATCCACATCAAGTTGGAAAAGCCTTCCTTAAACAGAGGTGGTGGGCTCAGAAACTTTCTATCTCCCACATACAACGCAGTCCTCCGCTGCTTCCACCAACAATCCAAAGGTGCAGACAAAGGGGAAGCACCCCAAGTGAAACTAGGTCAACAACCCTGCCAAGGACTCTAAGGTGACCACCCAGGTCATTAGCACACTAATGGTCCAAAAGGGCTATATTTTCAAGCTCTGCTGCCAACTAGTTTAGAACTGAAGAAGCCTTCTGGAGAGAAGGCGAAATGTCTTCAAGATCAACCTTTCTAAGTCCAGTTGCCTACAAAATCTAACCTTGGTCAGCCATATTATCGAGGAGGATCTGGACGGCCTGTTCGTGTTGGCTGAACAGGACACTGCCATGGCTGCCCACTGTTCTGCTGGGTCCATTCTGGTCGGATCTTCTTTTATGTTTAGAGTTGTAGAGGACCCAGACAGGGAACACTTCAAAATTACAGTTGCATTTTACAAGCCCACAGCGCTCCACCAGAGGAAAAGGTTGGATGGAAAGGGAAACCTGCGACTCGCTAGGCGCAGGGCAGGAGAATCTCACTGCAGGTAGGTGACGGGAAACGAGTCCGCACACAGGACGCGAAACGGGGAAAACAAGGAGAGTTAGTCCAAGGACAAGGTAGGTAATCCACACGGAAGAAAAACGAGCTGCGTGTTCTACCTCTCAGGAGACAGTACGATCCGACGCCGGTGTCCTCGTGGCAGCGCCTTAAAAAGCCCCGCTGATGAGGACGATGCACAGGTGCGCGATACCGGCTGGTGTCAGTGTCGCCACGCCCACTGCGGAAGAAGAAAAACAAAACCAACAACGCCGGCCCAGCCGGTTCCTAACAGCAAACACGTCTGCAAGACAACAGCAGCTGCAAGCAACTCGACCAGCCAAGCAAGTGGAGAAACCTGCTGTCTGCAACTTCTAAGAGATGGTAATGTCACAAACAAAAGTAGGAGCTCTGCATTTTGTGTGCTCTGACGTTTCATATTTACGCTTCATAAATGTTATCGTCTGTGTCATTGCGCAGAGGAACTAGCCAAAACAAACCATGCTATTGTTGAACAAATGTAACTTTTAATAAATGAACTACTCCGTATTCGCCGTGTTAATATTATATATAATACATATTATATATATAATTTAACTATTGATGCGCTTCAGGAAATACACAGTAACTATGACAATTGCCGTGTAACGTATTTAAGACTGTAGCTGTAGGTCATTGAAGTATTTTTGACACATTAGCAGTACGTCCACGTTATTTACAGCGTACCAGCAAATAGTCATTATTTACAGTGTGCAACGTGTCCGCATTTATTTGTTAATCGTAGAGTATTCGTTTGTTTATGTATTAATTTATGTATATGCATTAATACATAAACAAACGAATACTCTACTACTACTACTACTACTACTACTACTACTACTACTACTACTACTACTACTTAATTTATGTATATAAATAAATACATTATACAATAATGTATCTGGACGTACTGACTGTGTTTAGAAGTGAAGTAGTGTTTTGAAGTGTTTGTTTGCGTTGCTTGTTCATTTTATACTTTGGGGCGCCAGGTCGAATCACATAGTCAAGAACATGGATTTTCAAATATGGCATCGATACTTAAACTGAAATTTCTCGTCTCTGCATCTAGTACAAAACTAACACTTAACCAAAATAGTTCACAGTGGCACAGGTGGACACACAGCGCTCCCCACTGCTTCGCTCCAATTGATAAACTACTAGTTTTTAATAAGCAGTATAAAAAGGTCAATAAAGAAATAAGAATCAGGTGATTACTATAACTATAATTAATAGGTTTATATTTTTTTTTAAAAAAGGAATAAATAGTGTTTTGTTGTTGTTGTTTTTTTCAGGTAGTGTCAACAGCTTTTGTGGTTATAGGTGTTTGTGTTTTGGGATCGTGTCATGTGGAAGCAATAAACGAAACCCTGGATTCTTCTTTCTGTCAGTAAGTCATTTAACATAGTACATTTAATAATTCTTTACATGCAGCATTGGAACCATTTAAATGACACTATATGGGTGTATGCCTCAAAACCTGTTAACTTTCCATTCAATACATTACAGTATATTGAATAAAATATTGAGACTAACATGTCCCTTTATTAAAGTGGTGGAATTAAGGTGATCTATCCACAAGTGACCATTGACAAGTGCCTCACAATTCCAGTGGAGCTCAGAGAAAACATCAGCACACTTTGGAAAGCTGCAGAGATTTGTTTCCCTCAAGCATTAAAGGTAAGAGGTGGAAGCATTAGTCAGTGTTTTATTTTAGCAGATATTTTTATTAATTATAATTGAGAGGAAGAATCTATGGTATAGCACTGATAATGTATTTGATGTTTGGATTGGAAAAAATATCTAATTAATTAACTATATATACTGTACATCAATATGATAAGAGCTTTATGATATGATATTTATGATATTAATTTTATTTATTTTTTTAAAAACAAATACAAATATATTCATTTTAATTATCCCATTTACGAACTTTTAAAGAATCATAGAGTAGAACCCCTATGACAGCGGGTAATTATTGAATTTTGCATCACTCTTGAGGTTACTTTAGCATGGCCATCTTTATTTGCATACTTTTACTTGTCATTTAAGTTATACGAAAGACACATTTGAATGAGATTTTGTGATACAGATTAATAAAGGCAGCATTAAAATATGTAACAGCAGAATTGCATGGAGTCAAGTATGTCGCAGTCAGTCAGGTATCATATGTACCTGCATTGTCCACACATGGGTCGCAAGGGTCTGCTGGAGCCTATCCCAGCTGTCAAGAGGTGGGAGGTGGGGTACAACCAAGATAGGTCGCCAGCCTATTGCAGGGCTATGTAGCAGCTGTAACATAATTAAAATATTTTAATTTAGTAAACGAATGTGTATTCTTAGTTCTAACAGTAGAGGGCAGTAATAGACAAGAAAAGCAGCATATTCCATCTCAGACCAAAAAGCTGTGTATTACTGTAACAAGAAATTTCCGCAGTTTACCAATTATTATCAGAAGACAGAAGTAACCCTCGAAGGTCGGTACATTCTCTACTTCTGACCTTTAATTTGACATTGTTTTACCTACATTAGCAGTTACATGCACATATCCTGTAATGGTGCTGGATACCAGTGGGTGGCACTAGTCCATCATTATAGAATTTCAGTAGTTTACAGCATAAGAATTCAGACTGTAACGTGTGTTTTTTTTTTTAAGAAAATCAATATTTTGTGCAGTTGAATTGTAAATGCAATCTCCTTAGCAATGATGCTCACATCAAGACATCTCTAGTCTCGGTTTTTGCGTTGTATAATTCAGAATTGGAGTTATATCATTCAAATGAATCAATTGATCAATTTAAAAGAATACAATGCTGTACATACTTCAGTAAGAAACAAAAAGATTGCTAGAAACAAATTTGTGTTCATGAACAATAATTTATCATATTAATACATTAAAGTGAATTAATTGTGCAATACCAATTGTTATTATTTAATTTAAGTTTATAACATAAGAAATGAGCAGTTATTCTAACAAATAATCAAACATTTATGTTTGCTTCTATACTATGTAATGGGTCGGAGTCTATTAATTTGGGTTGAAAATAACCTGTTATGTGAACATCACAAAATCTATTGTATCAATCAGGTATGTGTGATATCATTCAGTTGATGTGTAGTAGTCATTCATTAACATTAATTTCTACTTTCCTTTTCTTTTTAACAATGGATTCTTTTCAGAGTACTATTCTTGAACGGTAAATTGAAAGAGGTAAAGTTGTCCATTCACGCAACTCTGATGAAGTTGACAATGAAATCGCAATCAAGCGCGCCCCAGATCCCATATCTATAAGTTAGAAACTAAGATTGAACTCCACCTCAATTTCGGAAGTACTTTATGAATTCCAAAGCTAAGCAGTCTAGCTGGAGCATGATCTATTGCCTTACTGTTGTCCAAACTCCAGTTGATCTATGGCGGTATTATCTATAATGCTGTCTGAGATGATTCTCCGTTATTGCCAGAATCAGTGTCAGACAGCAAAACAGATTACGGGTTGGATTAAATCAATAAAAACTTTATTTACCACGCTCTGAAATGTGATTCTCCATATTGCATGCCACTTAAATAAACACACTATGTAAGGATCAGATTCTTGACTGTGGTTGTGTGGTTGGTCTGTTGGTCCACTACACTTTCTGTCATGCTGCCATGCAGAGTTGCAGCTATTCTCTGCCACACAGCTCTTGTACCCAGTAGTACAAATAGAGAATAGTGGCTGTTCATGCTCAAATCCACCCACTTCATTACTGGGACAGGATGCGTGCCTGCTGAGTAATTGTAATGGAGAGCGATGGGCAAAAGTCCTCAGCACCCTCCTTGAAAAAGGTGAATAGTGACAAAAAATAAAAACAAAGTGTCAATGTTTCTGAGTTCAAATTCACAGCCTCGCTTTACTATACAAACTAAGGGGCAAATTGTTAATGTCAATCCCAGTTATTCTCTAATTTTATTTCTAAAATAAATAAAAATAAAATAATCATATGGATCAGAGAGACATGGTAATTTAAAGTCAAAACTGATTAAGCTTATCAGTGGAGAATTTTGTTTTACTCCTTTCAGGTAATTAAACACCACTGCAGTAAAACAGTTATTGCTGTTGTACATTTCTAAATAATAATAAAAAATAACTGATAAGCTAGTTGGATAAACTAACACATAATTTTGTAATGAAATGTTAAATCAAATTATGTGGCCATTATTGACTTTAAATACCTAAATTACATGACAGCAACATAAAATTATTAGCAGGTTTGCTACTTTTTTTTTTGTGCAGACTCATCACTCATTATTTGACATACTGTATGCTGTATGAATAGATACAGATAATATTTACCCTTATACTGTTCAGCAGATAAATCTATTTCTCTTCAATGCCATTTTTATATTTGATCTGACAACATGCTATATGAACTTTCTTTGAGCAAGCTTTTAGAGTTAAATTAAGAGCGCTGTAATTGGAAGATTCACAGAATGCACAAACCAGTCCTGTTATAAATGGGGTTTCACTGGTCATTCCATTGTCTCCATTATTGTCAAATTAAACATTTTTAAATTATGACGTCCCTGCAAAATCCTAATTGTTTTTTCTGTTCGAATAAGTCACTTCGTCTTTCAGTTCTTTCCTTTTCCATACTTTCCTATATTCAGCAGCACTTGACAGCAGTGTACTAGTGTTCGAACAGTTTAAGAGTTTGTACATTGACTGCATGTATAAATACTGTTTATTCTATGAATTCTGATATCTCACTTCTGTTCCTTTATAAGACATTCAAGAAGCCTGACTGCAACTTCAAGGATCTAGCTAAGACTGTTTGACTAGGATGTATTAAGAGCATTTTGCAGTTTCGACGTTGCTGCAGTAAATGTTGCTTTTATAAAGGGAAGCAACAACAGCAAGTGACAGGAACTTGCTTGAATTACTCTTTGCCATGTACTAAAACACAAGGAGGACTACACTAGATCAAAAAAGTAATCTTTTTTATGAGCTACAAGGCAATAGCAAGCAGCAACAAACAACAGAGGAACATTATCAATGTGGAAGAGTTACATTGTACCTTATCTAAAAACTTGGGTTTATTATCAATTTCAGAACATAGGACATGATTTATTATTAAAGACTCTTCTATATCAGGAAATTTAAATCTTTATTTTGATGCAAGCAGGCTTGCTGTTTCTCAGTGTCAACAATATAGGCCAAAAGAACTATCTTTATCCCCTTTATACCAAAATGGGAAATTGTTCTGGAGTATTTTTTTCCTTCCTCTTTTTCTGGTAAGAACTGTAGCCACAGGGCACATTCTTAGACATGGGGGATTTCAAAGCCTTGTTTTTGGGTATAGACATTTCCTGCATTTGGTGGATGGAATGAGGGTGTTAACCACTACTGTGATTAGAGCTGCCTCACTGTGATCTCTTGAGCTTGCTTACTGCTACTAATAGCTGTTTCCTCTTTATTTCCCTTTATCATTGTCTTTTTCCTGTTCTTTCCTTTTCTCCTTGTGAGTGATTTTTTTTATGCTTTGCTAAAATCTGGGAGAGGATTTAAATGCAACCCCCAACACACACACACACACACACACACACACACACACACACACACACACACACACACACACACACACACACACCATTTATTTATTTATTTACGAAACCTAGTGTTCTTAACTGAAAGCCTCTGATGACGACAGGGCAGTGCCCACGGCAGGCTGCTGTCTCAGCGCTGCCCACTCTCTGCTGTGTTGGCATGCTGGGGAACTGGAGAACACAAGGGTGGGGTTTGCTTTTGCAGACCCTGTCATTCCTAGGGAAGCCTACATGCCCCTCCATACAGGTTTCCTTGTGAATCTTTCTCTCAAGGACGCAAAAGCTAAAATTGCCTTTTTTTGTTGTTGTTGTTGTTGGGCAGCAATCTTAATTCAGACATAGCTATTGAAGAGAATGCATTTCTTAAACTGTTATTTGACAAAAAAGGTCAAAAGTGAATCATGTTCTGTGACATCCATCTAATTGCATTAATGGGTTAATCATGTAGGTATTCAAGTGCATTTAACCCCATGTTTTAATTACCCATAGTCGCTCCATTCAGTCATTCCTATCACTACTGAGAAATTATGACAAATGCAAGATTCTGGAAGAAAAGAATAACTTAATTGATTATTTTCATTCAGTGGACTGGACAGAGGAAAGAAACCTTAAAGAATAATTTGTACCTTGTTAATCACGGATCTGGCATACTGACCAAGTTCCAGAGGTACAGCCTCTCATGCCATGAGGGTTAAAAGAAACAAAAAATAAAATGGACATGCACATGTCCCATGCACAAATCTTATTTCATTATGTACATCTAAGTCTGATAGTAAAACGGGTTTTCTGAAATCATTTTCATAGTTGGTTTTGTAATATCAGCAGCAGTACTTGTTGATGTGGGCTAAATTTCAATTACAGGGAAAATGTATTGTAGCATCAATGGGAGGATAAAGACAGATTAATAGAGTTGAGGATGGTCTTCAGAGGACAATGGTCAGTTTTCATCAGTTATAATTTTTCACAGTTTGGCAAAAGTTCAAAGAAAGCAAGGTAGATCAACATTTGAGCTGATTCAAAAGACCCTGATAAAATAAGGATGTTTGCGTCGATAAACTGGATCTCTCTCCCCCTCTCCTTCTCTCTCTATCTCCCTCTGCATTTATAGAGGTCAGCTTTTAGAAATTAATATTAAAACGACACATTTTCATATAAAATTATGTGTGCAAGTGCCACATCATAAGATAATCTTATAACTCACTCATTGCAGCCAAATTTGTTACAGACTTGAGCACTGACTCGGAGAAACATTTAGTAGTTATTGAAAGAAAAAAAAAGAAAAGCTACCTGAGCCGTTGCCTCCCAATGTTTATTCAGTATTCTGACATTCTATCTTGCCAGTTCATATACATTGACTGCAAAAACTGTTTAAACAGAAATTCATAATCTGCATGGGAAGTGCATCTGCTGCGAGGGACACTTGTACAAACATACAAGATTAAATTTCTATTTATATGAGCCACAGAAATCGAACATTTACCGGAGTCATTGTAAGATCTAGAGGCGAGTCAGTTGCTCTTTGGCACAGTAGGAAACTTGCATCTTTTATTACTTTGTGACCTGTCCGTGGTGAAACATCGGCAGTCATCCTTAATTTAAGAAAAAAAAAAAAAAATTAAGGTCTTTTTTTTTTCAATTCCTTATTTAGGTTGAGTTAGTTCAAGTTGTTGTTTTTTTTCCTTTAACTTTATCGACAAAGTAAATCTCTCTGAATGAACCTTTTGGGTTTTTTTGTTGCATACTAAATCCATCTAAGTAGAAAAGTTTCAGTGTAGATCCTTTTGGATTTCATGGACAGGATTTCTATGGTGCTTGTGTTTCAGAGTAAGGTAAATAGCTTTTTTTTAACAGAGAAAACTATGGTAAGTAATTACAAAGTAAGCGATGATGTGAAGTTAACTTCAGAGCCAGATGCTTGGCTTAGTGGCATTCTGCCTAAAATGTTTTGTGCCTCCCATTTGTGGTCAGGCACAGGGTTTAGTTACAGTCGTGTCCCAATCCTCTGATTCACCTCCTTTAGAAACAGCTTCAGGGCTGCTCACAATGCTTAACTCTCCATAATGCCACCCCCTACATCTCCCCAGTGGTCTGATTGTCTTAACTCTGGATGAAGAGACTGTTGAGGAAAACAGGTTAATACACATTTGGCTTGCTAAAAGTAAAGTATGCACTATTTTCAACATTTTCTTGAAAGAGTGTTTTTCATCAGATGATTCCTTTGTTTCCTGGGACATGTGTTGCCATATCTGCATTTATATAAAATAATGCTAGTAAAGATCCATCAACACATTAATTGACTTTATAACAGTGGACAACAAATACTGTGTTCCCAGTCATCCCTCACTCTGTAGTTTGAAAACAGAAAATGTTATGCAAATGATTTGTTAATCCCTTTATATCATTTGTTCCAATTCTTCCTGTTAATTTTACACTTAATGTCTTGTACAGAAAGCTGACACGGGGGCACATTGAAATATCTAATTCTTAAATGCCGGCGTCCATTTTTCTTAATAAATTTATATTTATTCCTGAACCTTGGATACCTTCAGCTACCACCTTACTCTTTTTAAAGTCTTAAGTTGAGTTGCAGCGGTACTTGTGACCATTTTTTTTTTTTCTTTCCACAGCTTTGTTGTCCCAAAGGTCGGTGTTAAAAATAATAAGAAAGAGGTGGGATGGTCTTAGATTCAAGAAGCTTAAAATGCAAAATCTAAAGTAAGCCCAATTTTCTCTAGCCGATCGGATTGCATTTTGGTGCGTTTGGGTTGATCGTCTCAGCTGACTCACATCCCGCCCCTCCCCAAATGAAAACACTAGAGATTTATGTGGCTTTTCAAAAAAAAAATGTATCTAGACATTTATCCATTTTAATCTTCTTAACATATTAAAGTGATTTGCTTTACCCTGAAGTGGCTGAAGCTTCAAGCTCACCGCCCCTCACAGCACTAAGACCTGAGAGGTATTGTGGACATCTTTTCCACTTTTGAACAAGAGAGAGGTGGGCAGACCCTGCTTCTCAGCCGTGGAAACGTGGCTGTCCCTGCTGTGTGTCCATTTTATAATATTTTGTTCCCTTATTAGTCCAACTGTTGCACTCAGTCAGTGTTCTTAGGCATGCGTCTCTGCCAGAACTGCCCACACTGTGGTGTGGAGGTTTGGAGCTCTCAGCTTTTGAGCTGAACTGAAAGAGCTCACTCACAGAGTAGGTGTTGGCAGGATGCTTTGTTTCTTTCTCTGAATGTCATAAGAGGTATGGATAATGAGAAAACCGAAGCACAGTGATGGCATGACTTACAT
This sequence comes from Arothron firmamentum, assembly GCA_016586285.1. Lineage (NCBI taxonomy): Eukaryota > Metazoa > Chordata > Actinopteri > Tetraodontiformes > Tetraodontidae > Arothron > Arothron firmamentum. The sequence goes on along the minus strand of BJFM01000582.1, from coordinate 91,500 downwards.
GGGTGCCAACTTTATGCCTGATTACAGATTTGGCTATTCTCAGATAGGCAATGTGCTTAACCTTTTCTGCAGTAGAAACATAAATTTGAGAATCCATAGTGACGGTTTCAATGTGTTCTTGCAGCACCACTTCACAAACGGAACAGCTAAAAGGTCTTGCTCATACTCAAATGCTGATAATATCCTTGTTTGGCATATTGCTCTATGAATGTGCTTTAAGGGCATTAGATTTTGTCAGATTGCGTCAGTAAAACGGTAAGCTGAAATTTGGAGACATTCATTGAAACTGAAGAGTTGATTCCATTTGCTGTCGTGGTATTTTGCTCAGTGTCTCTTAAAATTAAATCAGACTTGATTGGGTCAGTGCAAATGTAGGCCCATTACTTACTTTTTTTTTTTAAAGAATTTCAAAAATTTTGCCATAACACTTTTAAATGCTTTTTTTCCTCATGATTTATAGGATATGATTAACATACTGCAACTTATCAATCACAGATCAAATGAAATCAAAGTCAATGTTCAGCAACAAGAAAAAGACAGTGTAGTAGCTATTTTCCATAGGAAAAAACGCAAAGTTCAGTGAGGTACATGAATGTAATCTACTTACAGGTACTAATTTTAAATATATTAGTACTATATATTAGTACTTACAGGTACTAATTTTAAATATATATATATAT
>BJFM01000582.1:68004-89057 GCA_016586285.1 Arothron firmamentum | reverse complement strand
TGTGTTAGCGTGTGTGTGTGCGTTAGCTTGTTTTTTTTTCTTCATTATTTCTTTGTCCAAAACCTTCTGAGTTGTGCTTTGGCTTTTCCACATTGAGTAACAAGTTGATATTGTTGTGGGGAGGAAGAAAGGATTTCTCATGTGTGCAGGAATGTAGATTTCTTCCCCCCATGAAATGTTAATTGTGCCTTGGAGGGCTGGTCGGATATCTTTGCTCAGCCCTGCTCAACAGGATTTTTGCTTGTGTATGTTAGAAAATGTCTCTTAGCCTGAATGCAGATGTAACCCTTTCATTGCACAAACTGCTGTTTTTTTTATTTTTGCCAATAGGCTGATTCTGTGCACCCATATGTTTTTGTGAAAGACATTTTTTTGTTTGTTTTAACAGCACTCATTTAGTAGCCATTAAAAATTAATGAAGATGTGGTTGGTTTCTGTGGAACAACAGTTTAAAAATGAAGATTTAGGTGTTCGTCAAAACTATAAGGTCAAATCGAAAAAAACATCTCTGGTCAGGACTATGTGCGCATTGTGAATTATTGCAGTGGATCTTTTTCAAATCCAAGATCCTATCTGCCTGCAGCTACATTCCCTTGGATTTATTCTACGTACGTTTGGCAGGTTATGGTTTACAGTCAAGAAGGAATTACAACATCATATATAGGAAGATTATTGCTGTAGTCATTAATTGTTACCTGAAAGTGGATTAGGATTACAGACTTAAAGAACACCGTAACACCTGTCTTCCCGCTTACCTAACACTATACTCCAGTTTTCCTTATTTCTGTATCACTTTAAGTTGGCAAAATAAAAAAGGCTGATTTATTCAAATGAATCATCAGTGCTGGAAATGATTCAATATGTGCCACATTCAGATGGGTGATATTATTCCCTTGGGGAGAGGCAAAGATGGAGCTGTGGAGCTGGTTCATTTGTGCTGTCTTTATCAGTGTGTCAGGCAGAGAGGCTCAGCTTGTTGTCTATGAATGGACAAGCCCTTGAACCATAAACCTGTACATCCTCTGATAACAGTTTTTCCATTGTGATGTATGTGCTTTTCTCTGCAATGTCCTCTCTGCCGGCGCTAAATATAACAACAAACACAAAATGATCTGTCAGATGAATTATTTTATTTCTGCCAATTCTCCAAAAGTAAGGATTTTCTGTGCAGCATATGTGATGTGCTGAAGACACATTGTGGATTTTGTGAGGCATTCAAATCAAAGGACTGTATTATGGTTGTATTTCACCAGGCTCTACTTTTCATGCTGGTAATGTTTTGCCTGTAGGTTTTTGTTTTGTTTTTGTTTTTTTACTATACATCTCTTGTTTCTTTATGCGAATTCCATTAGTACAACTAGGACTTCATAATGCTCTGAAGTTACTGATCGCTACATCTTCTAAGGTGATAAACATGCTCCCTGAATTAGTCAAAGCCTTTGTAATGAAATGGCCCTGATTGTCAGACTGGTGGGCTGGTGACACTGGAACACAGACGGTGCTTGTCTGTTTGAAATATTCTCTTTCAGGCTTCCAGGCCCTCTCTCCCAGTCTCCCAACACCCAGAATCGCCCACTGAAACAAGACTTTTCCATACTGGAAAATCTGGCCCCGTCAACTGGCACTGTTGACTAGGTTCACTCCGCATGCCAAAAATCCACCACCACTACTTCCACCCCTTTTATAGGCAATAGAGTTTGCCACCCCATGTAGATGCCTCTTGGTCACAATCCATGGATGGCGTCAATAGCATCTTCCTACACAACAGTGACTAAATGGAGGGCACAGGAAAATGTGGGAATAATTTACACTTTCTCACTGTACTACCATCAGAAACCATAATTAATCATGAGAAAAAATGTGGAAGCCATCTTGGCTGGTGAAACACACAGTGCCTGTGAACAGGCCTGACACCTTTAACAGCTCTGATGGCCAAATAGAAATGGGTGTCAGAGTGCTTACAACTAAGCTTCCGTCATGGCAGTATGTATCCCCATCATGTCCAGAATTGTATCTACTGTGAGTTGTGCTGTTGTAAAACTTTCATTTCATCTGAATTGGCTTTTAAATCTTTAAAATGTATTGCGTCAAACTGGACATGAGAGAAAAGCATTGACCTTGCTTCAATTAACTGGTGTCAGAATAAATTTTTACACCAATTACACCAGATTTTTACACTAACTTCTGTTGAAGTAGTCACGATCACGATATACTTAATATCTTTTATAAGTTGGACTTAATGTTAAATTAGTGGATGTATGTTTTTAAGCGTTTGACTTACATGCTAACCTAATTATGGACATGGGTGCTGTGCAGTAATTTGCTCTGTTTTTTTTTGTTTTTTTTTCAGCAGCCAAAATTTTTGATAAAAATATTTCTGCCTTGCTTCATTTTTCATGCTGGATCTGAGGGTCATATACCACCTTAATGCATGTTGCTTCATACCTGGTAGTTACTCTGCATGCACGTTTGCAATAATACTTTCATGGCAGTGAGTAGGTGTATGCATGTAAAGCCAAAACCAGAAAGTGTTGAAAGCCTCAGCTAGCAAGATTGCATCCAGGGTGACTAATAAGCTTAACGTGCGCACGGCTGTGTTCGAAAGCATGGTGTAGTGAAAGAAGTCTTCAATGTTGAGAGGAATGCAGAAATCGTTCTCTAGGCTGATACTAATTCCTTTACCCCCTTAAGCCTCAATCAAACTGTGAACCATCTTTCTTTCAGCTCAGGCTTCATAAAAACGGCAGTGTGGAAATACAAGACATTGTAAACAGAGTTCAGAGAGATTGCATGAAAATATTTTATCAATTTATCTTAGCTGTTGTGTACCCAGCAGCAAAAATGAATGGATTTTGCAAGAATTTTGTCTGTGTGAAAATTAGAAACTATAACCAAAATGCCTAATTTTATCTTCTGTCTTGTCTAATTTGATTAAAACAAAGTATTGTAATATATATTGTAATATATATTCTTACATTTAAACAGGTAAAAAAAAAAAAACCCAACTAATAAGTAATTTATATAATTTATATATTAGTTAATTTCTAATTTACAAGCTTGTGTTTCACAGTCTACTGTGATTTCCACCAAATTGCTGGCTCATTGCTGTTTTTGGCTGTTTTTGATGATCTCATGGCTGTATGATCTTCAGACACAGAATGTTGATTTTTATCCTCACGTGGCTTTCTTTTTGACTATGTGGCTCTTCGAAGTTTGGATTTATAAGCCACTTCACACCCCATTCCTGTGTGGGAAGAAGACTAAGTTAAAAATAGGCAGGTTTAGAGGTGCTGAGCGGTCCGCACTGAGTAAGGCACTTAAAAGCACATTGTAGAGTATTGACTTTCTCTTTGCATATAATTTATGTATGTTTATGTCAGTAATCGTTAGAAAACCTAGATGAAATCCAGGAAATAATAATGAAGTATTATTATTATTTCCTTAGAAAACCTGGATTTCATCTAGGTTTTCTAACGTCAGGATATTTTTCGTTTGTGATATCAGCAAAATAGTGGGGACGTGAGCGTCTTGAGTGTCTTGAATATATGGTTCATTTTAGGTGAAGCGGTCTTTGGGAAATGTTTATGTCGTTCAATGTGAAAGTGGCATATAAATTGCTATTTATTTATTACTTATCCAAAACCTTAGACTTTGCTTTTTTCTAAAGGTGACTTTTTGAGTCACCCCCTTTTTTGTATCATCTCTGAGACTGCCGTAATTGGGTTTGAGTCCCTAAATTTTGTCACCATATTGTATATTAGAGATCTGGTTTTTTGCAGATATCATTGTCGCACTGCTTGGGAAACTTCTGCAGAACTGAGCATCTATCATGTAAGGTTTTCGACCTCTACCCCCTCTTCTTTTGCCATCTCATCACTGAAATCGAAGTCACCCCGTTTGCTGGTCAGGATTCAATTACTGCTGCCTGGCTGACTCTTGACCTCCCCTCCAATTGGATAAACCTCATCTTGTGACCCCACCCCACCCTACCCCTCCCAAAGTGTTCACTACTGTCCTTACATACATTTCTCTTCATACATTCCCCCTTTTATAGCTCTTTCTGAAATGAGAACTTATTATCTCGTCTGCCATATAATTGTCTTTTTCTACTGTCTTTTAACTTCATACTAGATTGTATAAAATGTATATATTATGTTCAATTTTAATGTATTTTACCTTCAAATGTAATTAATTAAGCTTTCTCTGTCACTATAGGAATACACCTCAACAGCCAAGTTTTATTTTGTTATATTTATAGATAGCCCTTCAACCTTGCTCTAAGCTTCAGTCGATGGTTGTTAAGCCATTGCCGTCTCCTAATCACAACACAGATACCTGTTAATTACCAATTACCAAATGGGTTGAAGTGTTTTTACTACTTAAGCAGGGGTATCAGATCGATGTGTTGTACCGCCCTGGGTCGAGCAGCAAGCACATTTGACCATTTAATGAATCATTGTGGGTTCTGTACACAGAGGCGGAGCAAGAACATGGGGGATAAAGTAATGGGTTTAATAATAAGCAGCTGCATGAACGACACAGTTTGGGTTTTGGGTCAGGGATAAAGTATGAACTTGTAAACTCACAGAGGGGCCTCTCCTCCCTCTTTGCCTCTCACCAACTCACTCTTGCCCTCCATGGTGTCATCAGTTAGCAGAGCTAGGCTCAATAACCCAAACAGCTCTATGAGAGCAGTGATTAGACATCTCTCTGATTCTCAGCCCCAGCAGAGTTCACACAAAGGTAAGCCAGTAGTTTAAATCCTCAGAGACACTCGTCTTCCTCTGCCTTTATTCTTCTGTCTAGCAAGTCATCTATGTGTTAACATTCTTGGCATTGAGGTAAAGTTTCACATTATGTCTTGAAAATATTATAACATTAATTTAAAAGACTCCTCAGACATTCTATCTTTACATAACTTTTAAAAAGCATCGTCAAGAATCGCAGGTGTCGCTGAATAGAATGCCTCCCCTTTTTTTTTTTTTTTTACTTTTGACCAGCTCGTAGGTGTGTAGTCCGCTGCAGAGTTTATTCTTGGTTTCTCGTCTATGGTCCCAGTGGGCCATTTTGCTGTGATCACAGCAGGCAGTGGAAGGTTAATCCCAAGAGGGTGATGGGTCAATTTTCCCTTTCCTTCACCCTTCATCCAAGAGCCTAACATACCCTCATGCATAACAGCCAAACAACTATGAGGCCTGCTTGGACACATTAAGATTTTCCTTCAGTTCTAAGCTTACATAATTATTTTATTCTCAGGCAGACAAGGATTCATCTTCAGATTACTTTCAGTTCTGTCTCTATTCTGTGCAACCAATCTAAATTCCAGTTTATCAGTCATCATTTTTTTCATCAAAACGAATAAGAAAAAAAGGAGACTCTCCAGCCATTAACATGTTTTTTGTATATTTAGTTTTATGTAGACGATTTTAGTTCAAGCCCTGTTAAATCTTTTCAAATGGCAGAACATGTATCCATTTTTCCTAGGAGTCTTTCACACATATTTGTGTGTAATTAATGTGGATTTTGACAGATGGAGGGGGAAAATGGCCTCATGAGAGAGAAGGGTACATGCTACAATGTGTGAAGTGCAGGCACAGAGGGAGACTCTTGTACTGTTTGTTGCCTGCACCACCTGGTCCAGCCAGGTTCTGACAGGTGATATTCAGCAACTAAATGTCTACACAGACCACTGAAATTCACTGGCCACCTTAAATCCTTGCAAAAAAGAACATGATACGTTTCTAAATTTTTAGATCATTACATAAGTGGTCCATGGTAACTTATATACAATGAACTGTGATTCCCTTGAGCAATAATTGTGACTGGAGGCCATTTATTTATTTCAATGTTCAAAATTGCTTCTAGGTGCAAGTGTGTGTTGTTGTTTTTCAGGATGTTGTTTCTTAATGCATTAGGGTCTTAAACATTAAATATAAGACTTAAATATTAGTTTAACTACATTATCACAGTGTCTCTGCCTGGTAGCAAACATGTACAAATGAGGATTACAACTCTTCAGAAGGCAACAGGTCATGGTTGGTAAGCTGCCCGGGGGGGAGTCACTGATATAGTCACTTTTGACAGGCTGTGGAGGAGGGTCTATTGTTGTTGGTGTGTCTGGATGTTACCTGCAGGCACTATCACTGAGACTACAGTATTATCCTATTATTAGGCTTAGTTGTTTACGCTTATTACTGCTTGTCAGGTAGGCAGAGAATCCTTTGGAAAATAAGCATCTGCAGAAAAATATACGACTACTTCTTTATCTCATCCAAGTCCATCAGCTTACGATAATATTCAGAGACCTTTCAGAATGTCTTGATAAGACACAACAAACAGAAATTCAAGGTTTCTGTTTATGTGCATTTTCTGTTAAATGGCGCCACTGACACCATTGTTTGGCAACCAACTGCATCTGTTTTGTATAAATTAAAGCCAATGTCATCATGGAATACCTTTGCTGAAAGTACATACAATAAGAGGACATGGTGGATTGTAACAGTCTCAGTTAATTTCTCTGTTTATAGAGGAAATGAACCAAATAAAAAAGCCCATCATATGGTCTGGCAGATTTTGGGCATAAGACCAGAGATGACAAATGTGCTCTCGCAATAATTCAATCTGCTCCCATAATTCTCTAACTTTTAGGGACAGACAGAATGAAGATTTTCCAGCATTAGAGCCGCCAAGTAGTCGTCCAATAAGTGTGATCAAGCATTAGTTAAGATGCTTTTTCTCTCACTTTATGGATTGACAGATTGAGGGGTACAGAGCTATGAGGAAAGAGCCACCAAGTTGTTGTGAATATGTTAACAAGATTTGGTACTAGATCCAACATTTTATTTATTTCACAGTGATATTACGTTTAAACAATGTCAGAGAACTGAGGTGTACTTTTATTTGGGTACTTAATAATCACACCTTCTCCGGAAGGTCTTTATTTTGCCACAGTTTTAACAGTTGAAGCATGATTGTGGTTAATGTGTTCAACAAAAGGCGAACCCAAGCATTCTGTAGAAACTGTTTTTTTGTTGTTGTTTTTTTGGGGGGGGGTTTTTAGCTTTGTGTCAAGAGATTATGTTCAAAACAACTCTTAAAATGAATCGTTAGAAACTTTTTGATTGTTTTTTTTTTTGTTTTTAGATAATGATGCACCATTATTTAGAAGTAATTGATATTTTAACTCAAGTATCTTCTGCTTTGATATTGACTTTTTTAATGCACCAACTCATAGCAGTATTTATGCAAATGGATTCAGCACTATAAACTCGTATTTAAATAATACGTGATACTCCCTCTATCTACAGAAAAATGTCTATATCCTGGTGATGGTTGATCCTGATGCTCCCAGTCACACTAACCCATCATCAGCGTACTGGAGGCACTGGCTGGTCGCGAATATCCAGGTACAGTAAATTTGTAGGTGATAACCTCTGCACACGCACGCGCACACACACACACACACACACACACACACACACACACACACACACACACACACACACACACACACACACACACACACACACACACACACACACACGCGCGCGCGTGTATTATTGCATTAGAAGCTCTTACTGTATGCTTCAAAGTTATGAAGTATTTGATTTTTTTTTTTCTCAAATATTTTGCATTTCCGTAATCTTGGGTCTCACTTGGCAAAACTTGTGTTTACATCTGCACTGTGGCCTGATTGCAAGGCTGAAAAATTATGAATGGTTTTTAAGCCTAACTTGCTAAAAGGAAGGGTGCCAAATTCCAAAAATGTAAATTTTTCATATCATGTATCTTGTGCAGTAAATGCCTATGACAAAAGTGTGGGAGTAAGTCTTTCTAAATGGCTGTGAAAGTTTGCAAGGCCCTGTCAGCAGCAATTTCCCTCTGCTGCAAAGAGCCTGGGACGTGTCAATGCAGGCGTGTGAGACTGAGATTGAGGAGAGCAGCATGCAAGGCACACACTCTTTCTCCCATAGAGCTCCAGTCCCTCAGCTCCCCCTCCAGTGGAGAGATCTTGGCAGAATGTCCTCCCTTCATCTGTTCCCCCAGGCAGAGCAGCTCCCCCAATGATCCGCACTTCTCCATATTTTACACCCCCGAAATGGGCACAGCTCCGATCCCCTTATTTCTCTTCATATTTCACTCCATTTTATCCTTTCGTTTTATGTGTTTTCACAGTCTTGCATCCTAACGCCAAGTGCGTGTTGGGTTGTTGATTCCCTCAAATATTTGGAGGTTTGCAGACATTTTATAATCCCACAGGAACTAGGAGATCAACTCTTTAGATTAAGAAATGTAATCTGAAAAACCATACAAAGACACGTCAGTGATGATTTGCTTTCATTTCATACAAGGCATAGCTTTATATTATAGAGGTTCCACATTCATTTAGAAATTCAAATACTGTGAATTTCAGATATATCTTTTAGTAAACATTTCAATATGCATTAATTTTGAATTTTAGATGCACAGTTGCATTCCTGCGTGCATGTAAGAATGTAACTCATATCACTAATGCATATAAGTGTGACACAGGAAATATACTTTTTTTACATTCTAAAGAACTATATCTGGCATCATCTTTGCCTTATTTTTAAGATCATAGCGTCCGCCTGGCCACATGACCAGCTGTGAATCAACAAATGCCTTTCAAGTACTCAGACAGACCACGTTCTCTCAAGCAATTCAATTTCCTGTCACTTGTGTGGGTGTTGACCTACGTTGCCCATTTAGAGCTCGGCCAATGTGAGGAAAGTTTTTCTGAATGTGGCTGGTGGTTGGTCAAAAGGGTTAATGAGCATTTTGAGCAATACCAACCCATAGTGGGAGGTGTTTAATTGACCAGAGTCACTAGGTTACAGAAAAAAAACTCTCCCTTTTAATATCAAGGTGCAAGTGTTGGTTTGTTGCTTGGTTTTTGCTTCAGCTGCTGTAAGTACATACAGTATTCATCATGTGTATGTACGGTATTACATACTGTACATATATTTCTAAGATCTTTGATTGTTTAGTAATATGTGCTGTTTAAATCATTTTTTCTAGCACTGTTTTGATGGTATCTTTTTTGAATAAACAAAAAAGTTTTTCTAGTGGGTGTTAGAGGTCATGTTTTCAAATGTGAAATGGATCAGTGTTTTGATCCCTGGTCTTCAAGCTGAAAAAAAAAAAACTATAGCAGCTGCCTTTCTTTCAGATATAATCATTAGTCCAAGGTCAGTCAGCAGTACTCTAGTTTGTGTATGTTTCCATAACGAGTGTGTAGTTTTATCCACAGCTGTAAATGCAAAAGATTTCTTTGATTCGATTCAGTGGGCTGTAAGATCAGGCTGGACTTAGCAGCAGCACCATAGCTCTGCACTGCACTCTCAAGGAAAGGCCTAGAGAAGCAACAATTTCAAGGACACCCTGGACTACCCTATGTGTTATACAGTCACCACTCACCTCAGTGTGCCAGCTCTTCACTTGTCCGTAGATCTCTTCACTGTGTGTCAACAGTGCCAAAACCCTTATTCAAACCAAGAGAGAGATCTTTGAGAGCTTGGAATTTGACACATACCATACTGTATGTACCACTCATCCATATTCATGCAAAATTTGGAGTTATATACTAATAAGAATTCAAATTTGCTTTGGAAACACACTTAAAGAATGGTTCCATGAAGTTAAGTAGTCATTTAAACTGTGTTTCAGGAAGGACTTCAATTGTTTATGTTTTAAACTCTGTTGAAAAATGTAACTGCTTGTTAAGAATTTGGGCCTTCAGAGGCAAAAAGGTGTCTGCATGAAAAAAATGTGATGATGGTGTTGATGGAGGCATGTCATTCTGCCTGAATCACTGTTCTCCATGTATTATAGCACACCCATATTTTAATGTTCACATATTAGTCTTCCCAACACCATTCACACATGAATCACATGTACACATACATGAACCCTTTCTTCATGAAGGCCAACATATCAGACATGGATGTCTCACTTTAGCTTCAACAATACTATCAAGATTGTGAGACATTTCCTGTAGTATATATTATGGTGATACGGGAACTCCAAAGTGAGTGGAGGTGACTGGAGTAACATTGTCATTGTGTTTTACTTATTTAGAAAAAATCCAGTGCATAGTGTTATGGCTATGAGTGCTCATTGAGTTTGGAATAAAAATTATAGTATGTAGTCTTTTTCAGTAAAAATACCTGTATTAAATCTTAGAATATATACTTTATATTATCGTCTGAAAAAAAAAACTATGATAAAAAATAAAAATGGGTCACAGGGGGCTGAAACCTATCCTATCTGTGATGTCTGGCAGATTACAGGGTTAACAACAAACAGTTATATGGTCACACCTAAGGTAAGTATAGAGTCAACGGTTTCCCTTTCCCCAAATCCCCATGTCGACCCAAAGATATCATGCAAACTCCATATAACTTACTTCCACACCTTGATGCTGTACCAGTGCTAAACACACCACAACCACGCCACCCCACATTCTGTTTTACATCAATTATGAACACTTTAAAAAATAACCATCAACACATTGTTGCTTCACTCTCAAATTCAAATTCCAGATTGTAAGCCTCTCTCTCGCTCCCCGAGCCTAAATCAATGCAGATGTTCTGGTTTAGTCTCACAACAATAATTACTGTAACAAGCAAATCATTAGTATGAGAATCTAGACGGCTTATATATATGCAACCCTGGGTGTTACTCATTAATGCTTCTATCTCATTATAGTTTTGGAGGTTTGTGAGTCAACATGATGCAATATGAGCCTGTAAAAGAGTGCAACAGTTAAAGGTCTACTATGAGAAAAGGTGAAATAACTATATATAATAAAGAATCATATAATAAATTATTATTATTATATAATATTCGTACATTCATTCGTATGTCTGTATACTGTATAATACTGATGTGTGTGAGGGGATTGTCAGGGATCAGAGTTTCTCAACATTTTTATTACAAATGCCCCCTACTTCATCTAATGCTCTTATAAAATATTGCAATGATAATAATGTAAACTTTTAACAAATTCAGGAAAACACAGAAATTTTTTTTTTTTCTTTCCCATAACTGCTCAACCAACAATAGATATTAATTGTCTGGCTACTGGAAAAAGCATCACAGCCCTGTACCTCTGAAGACCAGTTCACTAAAGCAAACGAATGACAAAAGTAGGTTGAAATGAGAACTGAATTGAACTGAATTAAGAAGAAAGCAGAGGCTTTTAGTGAGAGCCCTGGGCTTGGTGGCCTGTGGCCAGTTTTTTCACTGTAGAAGAGAGAGAGAGAGAGAGAGAGAGAGAGAGAGAGAGAGAGAGAGAGAGAGAGAGAGAGAGAGAGAGAGAGAGAGAGAGAGAGAGAGAGAGAGAGAGAGAGAGACGCCAGCTTGAGACTGAGAACACCAGAGCTAACCGAAGAGGTTGCATTATTTGGTCGGCATGTGCAGAGCTTGGCCGAATGCCTGTTCAACCAGATATGATGTGGAGAAAGCAACAAGCAGAAGTCGCGTCTTCTGCCTCAACGGCGCGAAACGTTGACCATGAGGGCATACATCACATTCAGTTATAACCACATAATTTATCAGGAGCTCCCAACTGATCGACAAGCTTTACCTTGTTCATTCACCAGTCAAAACTGCAAAAGTAATCACAACCTTCGGTGTGACCTTTCAAAATAAAAGCAGCAAAAATCTTTTTCATACCATAAACATTTCAACAAAGCATCAAAATATCACAAAATAATTTTTTCAACATCAACGACATCATTCACAATACCTCTAAGGATTGCCTGAAAAAATTCTGTTACAAACTGGTTTAGCAGGAAAAAGTACAATTTATTAGTCCTCAAAGAGGGGAAATTACTGTTTTAGTACTCTGTTTAGTACAGTTCATAAACATTTGAAGTAGTACATACAAGAAGCAAATGCACTTGCGATTACTGATGGAGAGTTGTCAGAGCAAGCAAGCTGCCCTGGACATGCATTCAACGCATTTGCAGGTTTGGTACCTTGTTTAATTTTTTGGTCTGCAACTGGGAGTCGAATCAGAAATTATCTGGCCTCCAGCCAAGTCCTCTACAGCCTGAATTGGTGCTGCCCCAAATAGACAGTGTAAGCATTAGTCAGTAAACATTAAGCAGTGATGCTGGTGTTCAGGAAACGGGTTGTTTTTTAAAATTATTATTATTATTATTATTATTATTATTATTATTATTATTATTATTATTATTATTATTATGTTCACAAGAATGGAAAACTGTACTGATGCAGGAGAGGTGCCAGGATGCCTTCAGAGCACTGCTGAGGTCCCCTGGAACAAAGTGCCAAACCCCCAAATGCTCAGCTAGGGAGCTGCGATGAGCTGGCTACTCATGTGCTCTACCCCATCCACCATGAATGGCGTCATGTCCGTTAAAAATTTCAGTTTTGATGTTTATTTGGATTGATAGTAGTCAGCTGCTCCAGCTGTGTTATATATTCAGTTATGTTTGTTATGAATTCAAATTCTTTTCGATAAAGCTTATCACCATCAAATGGTTGTTAACATCCTATCCCTGGCTTTTTGAAAGCCAGTTGGACACAGTCTACTATACTGATTGTTGTGGTGCATGAGGGATATGAATGCTTCAGCATTTACAGCTCTCAAAAGAAAACAGAGCCTGTGCTTTACTACTGGTCAGGCAGACACTAACAGTGAAGTATTGTGACTGTATCAAACCAGCTGGCTTTGTGTTTGTGAATTCTGTAGCCTGCAAAGATTGTCTGCTCCAGGCCTCAAATTGATATTTCATTTTATTCGACAGCAATCTCTCTCTTTTTTTTTTTTTTTACACTTAATCCAGAATCAAGACCTTACATTTTTGTTGTCATCTGAAGTTATGGTAGATCTGTCGATTATTCACCAATATTTACTAATATCAGAGCAGCAGTTACTGTCAGTTAAAATACAATTTTTGTGCTCTGCAACATTATAGTTTGTTTCAGCAGAACATATACTGTATTCAGTGTTGTAAATAAACATCTGATTGCATTGTTCTTTATCCTGAACCATCCCTACTGTGGCATGTTATGATTTTAAGCATTTATTTTGACAGACAGCTGCCCCCATATGGAAGCCAAAAACAATTTCCCAAAGGCCAGGGAAACCATAGCTAGCTTCATTGCAAGGACAAAGAACCATTGGTATTATTCATAATTAAACTCTTATTATGTACTCTGCTGAATATTTCCATTCTTCTGCCTCTCTTTTGCTCAATCTCATTTCCCCTCTCGGTACTTTGCACCTCGTGCTGGGAACATCTGTTTGGCGTCAGAGTGGAGCCTGGCTGTGCAGATTGGAGCAGGTAGAGGAGCACATAGTAGACCAGCTAATGATGAGAGTGTCTGCCCTCTCTCTTGGAGGAGACGCAAGCTGCTGCTTCACGCTCGCTCACTCCACTCATACGCCCAGGGAAACAGATTTCCAAACATATGCAGTATGTTTTTAATCCAGTTGAGCACTTCATTTCCCAACAAACACAAATAACCTTACGGGACATCCATATCTTATGACAAGGGGGTGGGCGCAAAGGAATTGAACAATTTTCCTTTTTAATGTGTTTTTTTTTTTTCCCTCCAAAGTTGCTTAGCATGCTCATAACCCAGGTTAACAGTTTGCTTGCTTATGGTTTCACAAACTTTTCTACAGAAGCGCCGCCTGGCTGAAAGTCACACAAAGCAACTTTATCCAATCTCAACTCCTATCAGTGCACCTATTGTCATGCTTTGTTTAAACTTAAACAGAAAGCAGAAACCTGCAAATGGTGTACTACCTTTTTTTTTTAATTTGCAGAGATTTATGTCAGCTAACATGCTTGGATTTGTTTGCATATGTGAAAGTGTATAAGAGATGACCTAGAAATCAAATGAGTCAACTTAATACTTGAATGCCCATCATTTCCATCAAACCTCCAAAACATTTAACAGGCCTTTGAAAACTATCATTAATCCTATTTCACTTACAGCTTATTAACAAATAGATTTTTCTTCAGTGTGGGCTGCTGCTCTGACTGTTCTCTGCCACCTAAAGGGAGAGTTACATAAGAATCCTCTGCTCAATTGTGAGCTCCATCCCCCGTCTGCATACAACAAACACAGAGATACAACTCACGCTAGATGATAACCAACCAAGTTGATTGCTCCAACCACTGCTCTCCCTACTATGGTTGCCGTGGTGAAATGATTGAGAACATTTTAACGATGAGTCGTGAGTGGAAATGGCTTAAAAGCCTCATTGCAGTTTTGGCTGTAAAGGCCAGAATTTTATACGGAACTTATTCATTTCTTGGCATACACTTTGGTCTTTTGCAAAGAAAATGAAAAAAAAAATGCAATTGTTGTCAGTATTTAAAACTGCAAGTCTACTGTTCCTTTTGACCCTACAAGCAGGATATTTCAAGATTGCTCTCCAGGAAAACAAGGACAACCTGGAAAGCACTTTGTGAGCCAGTCTGTCACACTATAGCATATTAGTCATAAAAGGAACAGATTGGACCTTTTCCATTTAAATGCATTTGAAAAAATCACTAGCTCTCCACACATAAAGGCACTTCTTTTAATATGTGCCCCCTTTTTTCACACCCACGACCATTGTGTATCAAATCCTTTTTTTCTGAAAAGATTTCTAGTCGCAGCCGCAGACAATGTTCCCCCACACAAGCTGTCGTCTTTGTCATACCTCCTCCCCTCCCCTCCATTTTAGTAAAGCAGGATCTCTGGCAGACAGCCCCAATGTGCAAATTTGTGTGTCTCGGGGTACAGGTCGGGCAGCGCGTTGGATTCGGTCTACCTGTTCCCCCGTAAACAGGTCACTTTTGACCGACAGCTTAGGGAGGCAAAAAAAAAAAAAAAAAAATCAAGCATGGAAACCAAAAATGAAGAAATGGGCGGCTAAAAGAATAAATGTCAGGTTTAGTAGGGGGTCCTGGGGCCATGGCTGTGGAAAATGTTTCCTCTCAGGGGTTTCTTTTGATAGGGTACAGTGAAGGGGTGTGATGCATGCTGATAAAAACAACTCACCAACAATTATGCTCACCTAAAATAGCCCCTACTTAAGTATATATCACGCATGCCAGTTAATTGTAGACAAAAACAAAGACTTCACAAAAGACCTCCTGCAGCCAGTATACTTTTTGGCATAATAATTAAGTGTGACAGCTATGAATGCAAAGTTGGCAGATATTGTAGTGGCCTGTCCAACTTATTATGATTTGTTGTATGTTTGAATTCCCAAAGTTATCCCAAACTATAAAATTAAAAAGCCATTTGACAGATCCAAAGGAGCAAAATAAGTGAATAAATAGAACTTTACAAAGGAAATTAATAGATAAAATACATCTCTTAATAGCCTGATAGAGTTGATAGCTATCTCTAAATGTGAGAGATAAAAATGGAAGTTTGCTGCACATGATTAAAATCATTGTAGTTTTCTTCTGTACATTTTAATAACAAAGTCTTCCAAAATATGTCTTCATTTTGTGCTCGTTAAAGTCGTAATGTGTTAATACCCTCAGAAGATAATGATTTCTATTATCAGAAGCAAAACCAACCATTAAAATATGCGTTCAGTCGAAGCAATCCTTGTTACACTAGAATAATTTATGTATGATTGCTGCTTTTGCTCAGAATTGTTCTCTGGATTTGTTCAGCTTGTTCTTATTGATATGCTGTAGGAATAACAACCATAAAATCTACTCAGACCTCTGATCTGTACTATTGACCATTATCATAGCCAAGAGGTTTATTACAGTGTGGTATTTTTATGCTACAGTTGGTGAGAAGCCTGTTTACATTGCAGAGTTCTGTATAGTTCATTTCTCTGCTGCTCAGTTGGATTCCAAAGCACTGTATAGATTTCTTTCAGCTGATGAAATTAAAAAGACAGCAGTGAGTGTGTGGTGTGCCTTCCAGCAACACGATTTGCCTGTGAGTTCACGATATGGGTTGAGAGGGGAGTTCCTTTGGGGGGGATTAAATAGCTCCCTCTCTTCCTTCCCTCCTCCCCTGCCCTCCATACTTGCAGAACACAAACAGCTTGCAGGGCTGTGCAGTGCTTATACTTCATGTATGCCACAGTGCTGCTCACAGGTAACAATAAGCCAGGGTCAAAGGTTAAGAGGGATTGCAGAGCACGGATTCTTGTGTGTTCCTCTGGCAAATGTTGTGCATATAGGCACAGAAAACAGTGCCCATGGTCTTGCTGCAAGACAAGACATGGTATCCTGATGAATAAGTCCAAGGTCGGTTTCATGAAGGGAGGTTGGACTGGTCTATAAGGTTATGACTGACACGATTCTGACTTTAAACCCAAAAGCAGCACAGAACTCCAATTAAAGTCTTTATTTTCGAAAGCAGTTACCAGTATGCAGGATGTAAGTGACAGACTGTTCTCATTCAAGTCAGGCACGGGAAGTCCAAAAACATAGCTCCTTGCTGAGTGAATAATCCAAGGCGAAAGTCCACAGGCAGATAATCCACAGCGGGAGACAAGTCCGACAGTGAAACTCGACAAACCAAAGATCCAACACGGGGCAGGCAAAGACAAAAGCAGTCCAGAAACGAGGTCGGTTACCAGGGCAGAGACAAACAGAGCAGGTCACAAATGGGCAGGTTCTAAGACAGGAAATCAGTCCAAAAAAACAACACTGGAAAGTCAGGAATGAGCTGGTTAAGAATGTTCTTTTCTTTGTGTATTAAAACTGCTCACCAGGTGAGTATTTTACTTGTTTCTGTTAGTAACATTATTGGTCGTTTATTCAAATAATGAAAAGCACTTTTTCCTGATTTTATCTGAAATTATCCATCTTTTATCACCAGGCTAAATGAAAAGGTGTTGCTTAAGTATCTTAAAGCAGAGGTTTGTGATCCATCCAGAGCTAACATACCGATTGCAATAAATTTTACTGTTATCAGCAACTGATGTTTGTATTCATTGAACTCTGATTGTTGGTTAAAGTTATAATCACAGTCTCTCTTTGTGAAACTATATCCCTGCCTCCATGAATCTCTTTGAATGGAAGGGAGATTACCAATTTAATCTCTTAATCAGGCACACTATACATAGTTGGTATTGTGCCTAAAGATGTATCAGAGCCACCTTTTCCAATTCCCTATAACCCACTGAACAGTTCCAGAGAGCACTGGCATGGTTACACACTGCTGTCAGTATATTATACCCTTGATGCCCTGCTAAAATGAATCTCAAACCAATGGTGCATAAAATTGAATGTTTAAATATGCAGATCTGAAAGTCCAGCTTTTAAAATTTCCTCATTGCCACAAATGTATTCAGAATAAAGGCAGATGTTTGGTAACACTGTGTTACTGTACATTTTAAACTGTATATGTTCCCCCAAAAGTCAGAATTAATAATGAAGATGCTTTTTGGCCTGAAATTGCTACTCAAACAATTATGTACTTAGTTTTCTTCCAACAAATGCATTCCACATTATTGTTTTGCCTCATAGCAAAGCACCCAAAAGACTAAAACCTTTCATTTCAGCAAAGGCCGCTATTGGTCACCATCAATAAAAGCATAAAAGCATTTATTTCCCACGTTTGTCAAATTAACAGCATACTCCAACTCCCATAGGACTTGTAAGGTTCATTAACCTTTCTGTGAAGTGGGACAGGCTTCCAGCAGTTACCATAACCTCTGTCTCGCTTTTGCCTCAATTATAATAGAAGAATTAAACATCCAGTGATTCAAAACAGTAATGCTGCCTCTTAAATCCCTTTGTACCAGCTCTCAGTTGTTAATGACTAAAGACATTAAATGAACTACAGTTATCAACAGATATAGCTGTGGACAGAAGCATTTCAAATGGCCACTTTTAACAGCAGAAACCAGTAACTATAAAGGTAGAGCCTTTGTTTGATGACTGTATTTTTCTGGTTATAAAAATACTATTCTGTTTCAAACTGGTGGTTACATTGGATTTCTAGATATACCATTAACGGCACAATAAACTGGTCATATCGATATAAAAACAATGTAAACACTTGTGGCTGGGACTAGCTTGTTAACCATTTTGCTAACATTCTTTTATGTAATTGCACCATGGCCCACTGTCCTTCCAAAGTTGAAAGAATAGACTGACCTTGAACTAATTAACTGGTCAATTACACGCCTGTGGATCCCTTTTAATTTCGGGATAATTAGATTAATTGTGTGGGCAAAGAGTTCGTTCTCTTGTCCACCTACTCCTCCTCCATCATGCATCCGAACCTCACCAACCTCATCCTCCTCTTTCGTACCTAAACCCAAAAAGGTATCCATACTCATTTATTTTGTGTCACTGATCAGTCTTCAAAAACTAGTTTAATTCTGTGCTACTGGCTGTTTTAATAAGGTTAATCTTCCAATTCACTCCACCCCCTTACATCTCCCCCAAACGTTCATGTATGAAACAATCTAGTGCATGCAGGGATTTATTTGTAGGCATACAATTTCATTAGAACCTATCAATTTGCTATCTCTGTGAATTTATCGTCTTACTCCTGAAAGCAGCGGTTGCCATGGAGCAGTTATTCCTTGTATTTGTGTGCGCATGTCTTTATGTTGTACCCGTGGGCAGGCTCAGGCTGGGATTTTCCAGTGCCACCCCCATCAATGGGAAGCCCTGTATGGGGACATGTCAGTGTCTTTTTGCTTGTTGTGCTGCTGAAGCTTGGGGTGGGCCGAGTGGGCAGCCTTGTTCATGTTCCAGGATTCCCTTTTAAATGAGTCAGCCAGCCCCCACTCAAAATGACTGTTACCTTGGGAACTCACGCATGGACTTCCCACTACAGTACTTAAGTACCGGCTCATCAGCAGGGCCAATACTCACAAGCACACACAGGAAGCAGAACCATGGTTGGATGAAATCAACTCATTAAAAGAGTCTCACTTTGGCCCAGGCTGCACACTGTTAGGCCCAATCTGCTCTGTGAGTAAGTTGACCAGCCCTGCACGGCCACTTTGTAATGTATGCAAATTGCAACTGAATAGACGAGTGTGATAGTGAGCTTGGGTGGCCAGCTTCTTAAGTCATTGATTTTGGAATGCTTCCGTGTTAATGAGCACAATGGGGTGTAGGTTTACTCCATAGCAGAATGTCAGGTGATGTCAGTGATGTCTAGAGTTCGCTTAATAACTGAAGTGTTATGTTTCCAACTCAGTTCATTACCAAAGACAAATGAGTTTCTTTACTTGAGCAATTATTCTAGCAGACTAAGTAGTTAAGTGGGTTAATTTGTTGACGCAGTGAAGCAAATCACGACTCCCCCACTGGCTTTCACCCTGTCCTGTTGAGGCCAATCCATCCTATTTGCTATTAGATTTTACCAACCTGTAGAGACAGGAGCTTATTACACAGGCACCATTACTATTACCACCACTAGGAGCTCCAGATTATTAACTATAAGAATTTTATTATTGTCATTAAAAGGATTTTATTTAAATCAAAGGTTGATAGTAATTCAACTAACTTTTATTGCAGTGATTAACATATTTAATGGAAAAACATTTGCTCCATACAATATTAGTTTTAATTTTAATGTTGGAAACTGGTCATTCATTGGTCCTGAAGACTAGTGGTATCACTTGGACACATACTTATGTGAATATACAAAATGGAACCATCCTTCCTCTCCGGTGTTCACACCCTATTATATATCTAAGATAGCTGCTGAAACATAGCTGCTGTTATACACCTAAAATAGCAGCTGAACTAAAAATCAAGTTTGCTTTCTCTGACATAAAGATCGTGCCAAGATGACTGAGAAGGCTGTGACTTGCAGACTACTGCACCTCTAAATTTGTATGTTCTATTTAATACTATCACCTCTATGTAACTGTTCTTATGACATGCTGTTGACCTCTTGGCCAGGTCACCCTTGTGAAAGAGATCCTGATCTCAATGGGCTTTTATCTGGTTAAATAAAGCTTGAAGACTGTCAAGGAAAACCACTATAACTGTTAACAATACCAGTAAGAGATTGTAGTGAGTTCCCTGATCCAACAATGTGCACTCCACAGATTTGCAATCCAGAATCAATAGGTTCTGGCCATAATATGTGACCAAGCAACAGTTCCAAGGTTCCCAACAGGGCCTGGCCTCTGTATCTCTCTAGAATGTATGTGTTTTGCTCTAGCATCACCAAACACAGACAAAAAAAGAGCTAGGTCTGCTTATATTGTGTAACTTTGCTTTAATATGAATTAATATTAATATAAGTGAGTTTGGTAACTAAATGAGTTAAAATTGTCTAATCTCACTAATTAACCACTTAGGGTAGGGGGAAACAAGATATTTTAATGTTAGAAGAACATAACAGGAAAAGGTAACAGGTGACTGACACCATATCTTAGAGCGGCTGACGTGGCTTGAGTATTGTTCCAATCTATTCCTTTAACGTGTCAACTGTTTGTGTATTATAGCATTATACTGTTACAAAGACCCTGTTTCTGTGATAATCTTGCCTGAAGGTCATCTTAATCTGGTCTTTTACACAGATGCTCATCTGTATTTAAAATTACTTTGCATACATATGTTTTGAATTTAAGGATAATTTCACTTTCATTTATACTTGATCCTGTCATTTAGACAATTACACAAAATTCCTTCATCTTGATGATCCTCACAATAACCTTAAGTCCCTTATTAGAATGTGTTCAGCCTGTAAATAGTGAGGTTCCTTCTGAGAAACTACTTTTATTCACAATAACCCTTCAAATAAATGGACTGATTACTGTGGAGAAGATGAGGCGGCAGTCATAAGCACTTGGCTTGAGTGGAATAAGCAGGGTGGGGGTGGTGGTGGTGGGTGGTGGTGGTGGTGGCGTTGGGGGGTGTACAAGTCCAGACTCAGAAATAGAGCTGTGAACACCATCTGTCATGCTCTCTCTCCCCGTCTGTTAGCCTGACTGCAAGTAAAAAAAAAAAAAAAGAAAGAAAGAAAGAATGATGCTCTCAGAGCTGCATTAGAAGAATGTGGGTGCTGATTATCGTAGGTGTGGGTTTGGAGGGTGTGTGTGTGTG